>JAWMRA010000146.1:19490151-19501098 GCA_035584735.1 Pseudotriccus pelzelni | reverse complement strand
TTGGATCAGAGGTTGGACTCGATGATCTTGGAGGTCTTTTCCAACCCAATCTATTCTATGATTCTATGATTCTATGAACTTACATATTCTAGGTCTCATTGTAACATTTTCAGACATATATATGCTAATACTGACTAGAAACCTTAGTAATTTTAAAAAGAAGCCAAGAAATTGCAATAATAAGTGGAAACAGACATATTTTCCCTTCTGGTTCATGTATAAGAGTTCATTTTGACACATAAATAATGAAATTATTTGAAAGCTGAAGATGGTCCTAAGAAAGGAACTGAAAAAGAGCAGCAAAATGTCAACTTTTTTTCTCAAACACCATGCTTTTTTCTGTGCCTGGTTATTTTAATTTTATTTTATTTTTGCTGTATTAAAATAGTTAACCCCAGAACTCCACGGAGAAATAGCCTTTCCAATTCTGAGAGGGTCTGGGGACATGGAATGGAGCAACAATTAGCAGTCTTTTCTACAAGCAATCATGCAACAGACAGGAAATGCAAATAACATGTGGGAAACAGTTATGCACAGATTTTCAGCTCATTCTTCGAGATGACTGAAATGTAGCATAGTTAACCTCAGCACATTCCTTGTAGAATGGAGCCACTCAGGCTTCTTCATCTTTATAAAGCATTTGATAACTGTGTGTGAGAAAGAAAGGGAAGTGCAACGCATTACTGTATTACTGTAGAAAGTCAGAAGAAAGTTTCTGTGTCTTACTAGAAAGAAACCAAAGAATGAGAAAAAAAGGTGGGGTCATTTTGCTTTGTTTGGGTAGTTGGTTGGTTTTGGTTGGGGTTTTTACTTAAATTTTTTATTTTTAAAGGACTGTAATTTCTTGTGCTCCTCTGGCCAAGTTGCATACTGAAAGCCTAGTGCCTAGGAACGTAGATTTCAGTTCCTAAGAAAATTTTTTTACAATCCTGCTTCTCTGAGAGTTGTTGGAACTTTAGCATCTCCATGACCTAAATCACTGATCAAACTTCAAACAATCTCTCCTCAGCTGCAATGAATATGCAATCAAACACTTCAGGATTTATGCAGCTGATATTCCCAAAAGCCTTTGCAGGTAACCTTTTCTTCCAAGTAGAAATAAACAAATAAACCAACCAAAAAAAAAAGAAAAAAGAAAATACCAGACAAATCAAAAACTTGGAAATGCTATTTCAAGCTGCCGCTAAGTCCATTTAGAATTAAGTTCCTTTGTTAAGATTTTCCACAGTATTGATCTCTGTCAGGTGTTATTCTTGATTTTCTATCCATCTTCACTATATTTTCAGTGCAGTATGATTATTTTGTCCTTTTCTACAGAGAAACTGTTTTTTTTTTCTGAATAACAACTTCCAAAGTATAAAATAATATCCTTTTTCCGGTGTGTTATGTACTGTGAGAAAATATAATTAATTTCTATTACTTTTTATAACAAAGATTACATTTTTTTAATTAAGGGAAACTGAAATCTCCCTAAGTTTTTTTCATGCATTATAAAGCTGCTTTTTTGTTGTATTTGGGGTTGTTTGTTTGTTGGGTTTTGTTTGGGTTTTATTTAAGAGAAGATGGCTTTATTTTTAAATTTGGCTTTCTCTAGTGAAAAAAAAAAATCTCCAAAAAGACCTGTAAAACAAATTGTTCAGATTTTGGGTAATTAACACAATGTTTTTTCATAACTGAAAATAGACCTATTGTGATATGTTGCCATACTGACTTAAGGGTGTTTGGTGCCTGTTTCATCCTCTAGGCTCAGTGCTGTGTCAAGACTTCTACCACGAGAACTGAACCACATGAACTGGCTAGGAGACAGAGAAATGGGTTTATGGCAGGAAATACAGCCCAGTCAAGATGAAGAATCTTATTATGTAACAGAAGGACGTAGAATCCTAAATTTCCTCCTCCAAATTACATGAAGAATTTCGGCATGATTTCAATTGCAAGTATTTGTCTTTTATTTAATGTCACTAGTATCTTCCGAAGAAACCAAATATTTGCTCCAGAAAGCTTCAGATGATCCCACTAAACCCAGGCATATAAATTCTTGATCAAAAATCTACTTTCATATTTAAGACATTTGTATTTTTAATGTACATTTTTATAGGGAAAGAGCAATGTTACAATCCTCCGTTCCATTGAGCGGCAATTATTCACCCTTTCAGAGGTCCGTTTTCTCCTTAACTTTGACCACTCTTACTAAAACCTTTAAATTTATATAAAAGTATTTAAGCATTTTATTTAGAAGGGAAAGTTAAATATAGACTTGATAAATACAAATATTATAGGTTTCCTATCTGCTGCCAGGAAAGGGTTAGAGTGTTGAAATATTTAACTGTGTGGCAAGCTGTGTTATGGATTAAAGGATTAGAAGCATTTTCTGAACCCTCTAGAACTTATTTTCAAAGGTTTTGATGTCAGGAAACTTGTTCTATTTTAGAAAACATTACTTCCTGTCATTTAAAGCATTGTTTGTCAAGACATAATTACTAAAATCTGGGGGTGTTAACTTACTGGGGGACTTAGCCAAGGCATCAATAAAAATTTTTTCTGTGAAAAAAGTCTTGCTCTATTCCTAAAACTACTGGAGGATGCGCTCTACACTTTTGTATAGAAAGCCAAACACCTTCCATTTTGCCAGAGACAAATTTAACTGCAACTCAGAAGGTTCTGAAATATGTTGTAATTTATAACACACATTCTTAATTTTCTCACATTCCACTACCATATGTATGTGAAGGGAAAATGAGGAAATAAATATTGTCTGACTATGAAACAGAGAGTTGGGTCCCTTTGGATCACAGGGTTCAGATGGACAGAAAGATCCAATCTCAGCTGACTAGGACATTTTGTTAAACAGCACTCCATTAGAGACTGAGTTATGGAACTGATAGTAGTTATATGTTAATAGTAGTTATATCTATCTCCCAAATTTATAAAGAATATACAAATGTTTTATTAAGGGTACATTAAGACAATTAAGTTATACATCTTTTCAGAGAAATTGGGGTTTTCTAGAGTTCATTTGTTGATTCCTGAATATCAGTGGGATTTATGTCAGGGACACATAGCAGCAGCCATCTGAGTTTCTCAGGAACCTAATCTGACAAGTTCTTTCTGATGCAAAATCAGAGCAAGTTAAGAGTACGTATTCATTACTTTGTTTTACAGTTTGAATAAACAGATTCCTTTTTCATTGGAGACCTATAAATTCAAAATGAAGGCTTTTCACAATATTTCCCATAGTGATTTTTACAAGCAAGCTTGGAACGTAACCAGACCTTGAGATCTCCTCCCCTGTGTTTCCTTTGTTCACACTGATAAGGGCAGCAGTGATTTCAAACTTCTTTTGGTAGAAATAATATTCACATAATCAAGAATATTTCATTAATTATTCACTCTCTTTTTCAAACTGGATTTTTTTCTTTGTTGGCCTCTACACTATTGTTCACTTGTTAAAGCACTTTGCAAAAAAATGCAAAAATATAAATTATAGAATAAATTAAGCAATGGAATCTTCCTCCTAATATGTAAAAGTCATAATGGACTGAAACTAACAACCTAATATTGACAGTATTTGTCATCAGCTGCATATGGAACAGCCCAAAATCAGATTCATGGAAGGAGGAGAAATTTATTTTTGGTCAAAGATTGTCTATTAGAATAAATAGGATTATCCCTAACAGCCATGAAGCAGCAGTGAGTAAAGAAAGTTGCAACAAAGAGAGTAAATAATTCAGCTTATTAAAAAAAATAAAAAGTATCTCAAACTATTGTTACTTACCTATTCAAAGTGCAATTTCCACTGTAAAAAAACCCTAATTTGAAAGTCCTGTATGCAATTTGGTTGATCCTCAACCCACTGAAGTCTCTGCAAGACCCTTCACTTGCTTTAGTGGTAAAAAAAAAAAAAGCCTATGCAGAAGAGAAAATAAAAATTATTCTTATTTTTGTAATGGACAGTTAACCTGTTGTATAATATCAAGGGACTTAAAGTGAAAGTAATTCAGAAAGGCCCTTCTGAAGGCCTTATCTCTTTCTTCTTATGTTCTTCCAACACTTCAGTGTAAATGAAAGCAAAACTTTAAATGTTTTCTTGACATTCTGGATTAAAATAGAATAGAATAATTCAGTTGGAAGGGATCTGAAATGGTCATTTAGTCCAACTGCTTGACCAATTCAGGGATCATCAACAGTTAAATCATGCTATTGAGGTCATTGTCCAAACATCTCTTAAACTCTGAGAGGAGCAGGGCATCAATCATTCTCTCTAGGAGGACTGTTACAGGGTTTGACCACCCACTTAGTAAAGAAACACTTCCTAATGTCAAGTGTGAACCTGGTCTGACGCAGTTTTGAACACTCACACGCATCCTATCAGTGGATACCAGGAGAACAGCACCTCCCTCTCCACTTCCCATCCTCTGGAAGCTGACGTGAGCAATAAGGTCACCTCTCAGCATTCTTTTCTTCAAACTAGACAAACCTAGCATTCTTAGCAGCTCCTCGTGGGACATTCCTTCCAGCCCTTTCACCAGTTTTGTTGCCCTGAATACATTCAAGTACCTTCACGTCCTCCACAAATTGTGAAGCCCAGAACCCCACATAGTACTCCATGTGAGACCGCAACAGTGCTTAATACAGCAGGATGATCACCTCTTTTTACTTGAATCAGGTAACATAAAATACAGTTTTAATTCTGTGGTCAAAAATTGTTGTTTTTTGAAAGGCTTTGTGTTAGAGGCTTTTTGTGGAAGGTTTTTTGCTATTTTGAAATTGATTGTCTTTGTTTTGACTTTTGTTTATGGCACTGAATTTAGCAAGATAGGAATAAAGATTTGAGGAGTATTCAAAAATCAGGGAAACCCATTGTCATGGGTTTGCCTAGGGGACAATTTTTACCATACCCCCCACAAACTGCTCTAAGGTGAGAGAAAGTTTATGCAGACAAAGAGATCTGACTGGGGAGAAACTAATATCAGGATTTATTACTAGCAAAAATAAAAACTAAGCAACTACATCTATAACAATTCTAATTAAACAAAAGCACTATGTATTTATAGAAACATCCCTCCCCCCTTTGTATCAGTCCAGGAGGAGAAGGAGGTATTTTCCACTTTTAAAGCTTCAGGCCTTCTAAGCAGCTCTGCAGCACCTTGCAAGCTCTTCTCTCTTATCTCTGGGAACGACAACTCCCAATTTGTTGCAGCTGGAACTGTTTCTCTCTCTGTCTCTTTCTGTGTGTCTCCCTCAGGGCTGGGTCTACCTCCCTCCTGGGATAAGGCTGGGGTTACCCAGGTCCTGTAAGGTCTTTCATGAACTGCAAGGTTTCATGAACTGTGCAGGTTTGGGGTTAGGGTAGTCTGGAGTCTGCCGGGCTAGCTGTGCTGAGCTGCTAACAGCCTGCTGCAGAGGTTTTGGTCAGCAGTGCGTGGCCCTAGGCCGCAGACAGAGGATGGAATAACGACATGCAACAGCGGAGATGATGAACAAAGGCGAACTACTTTATTATATCAGGGTCAGAGTTTATAAGGGGTCTGGATGGAAGGAACTAGAATTGGGGTGTAACATGGGCGGAATATGCAAAACTTGGAGACGGGGTAGGGTAAGACAAAGGGAGGATAAGGAGTAAGTCCAAAAGATAACTAAAGGAATTACTATTGGTTTAGGGTAACTGCTGCTACTTCACTGCAGCAATCTCCTCTTCACTAAGGGGCACTTTAAGGGGTTTCAACATACAGGATAAATTTGTCTCAGGGCCAAATCCAACTCCAACTCCAACAGATTTTTTCTATGAGTTATTTTCAAATCCTTCAGGGAAACTCATCAGTTGAATCATTTTCGATCTATTACCAGAGGCTGTAATTAGGATCCCAGAGTCCCAGACTGGTTTGGGTTGGGAGGGACCTTAAAGATCATCCAGTTCCAGCCCCTGCCATGGGCAGGGACACCTTCCACTAGCCCAGGTTACATAGTGATGCTGCAGCTCCTCACGTAAAGACTCTGATACTACCTCATGATATCAAAACTCACTTAAAAATTTCCACTGGAGGGCCCTTCAGGCCTAGGACAATTCCAAGGGTTAAGCTTTGCAGGAGCCCGTGCCCAGCACTGTTTTCATTCTTCTCAGCAGCCTCATATTCCCCAAATTAAGCTACTTGTAAATTTTTCTTCTCTGAGAAGATACTCAGATTCTATTTGTGACAGTCAAAATTCTAAAATATGGGCGAAATCTGTTCTCCCTGAGGCTCTTTCTTGACACAACTATTTCTTGAGTACCAATAAAGTGAGAAAAACAATCTCTGAAAGCTAAATTCCTGCCTGGTGTTTCAGCTGGCCTTGGCATCAGCACACTGATGGACTTGGCCATGACATTCCTTGTGCTGTCTGCTCCCAAAATGACAGGATCTGGGGTCTGGGCAGGTCTGTGTGCACTGAATTGTATTTAAACTTATTATCTCAGTGTATTTTTGGCACCATTCTCTTGATAAGACTTGTAAACAAGACTCCTTTTCCAACAGCCCCTTTGGCACTTGTATTCCAGGAGCTTGGAGTGTGGGTGTCCGGTAATGCCCCCTCCCATCCTTCTCACAGCAAAAGTAGCACAATAAATTGTTCTTTTCTAAAATATATCCCCCAAAATGTAATTTTCATCCGCATCACACAAGATTTGACTGTTTAGTTGATAGAGATTTATTGTGTTAGATTTTATCTGCCTGTTAAACACTTCCTAAAGGATGAGTGACTAATAAAAATGACATTACAGAAATTGCTTGGTGAAGAACAGACCATACCTCCAATTTAGCTTGTTCCTGCAAACTGAAGCTCTTCAAACTGCTCTGCAGGTTGCAAAATAAGTTCAGAAAGCCACTCTGCTCTCAGCACAAAACCTGTCCAGTCTGAGGGTGGGCACTGGGCAAATGGCAGAATCAATGTCAGCGTAAGGTACTCAGAGCAAGATCAAAAAAGTTACAGATTCCTGTAGTACAGGGGAAATTCTGTAATAAATGTGACTTAAAATGACAGCAAAAATGTGTAGTCTGAAGGTGCCGTGGGCTGTACTCACAAGTTCAGTTGAGCCTGGGACACGGCCTTGCTGGCCTGGTACACGTCCTGCTCTGTGTCAGTTCTGTCATCCATCCAACAAAAGCAGCTGAAGGACAGGTGAAACACTCCTTTTAAGCCCTATTCATTACTGACCTGAGTGGTTATAAGATCATTTTTTATGAATTCACCCTCCTCCTCAAATACACTCAAGATGTATTTGCTGAGCTCAACTCTGTGGCCTCATTCTCCAGTTGTATTTTTCTGACACCTCCCTTTGCCTCAACTCCTCAGGCTCAGTAAACGCAGATTGCAGAGAGAAGATGTGGACAATACATCTACTACTTGGGCAAACCTCCCTGGAAGAAGTCAGCTCTCTTTATTCCTTGGGATTGCTGCTCAAACTGATCCTGGTGGCATAATGATCAGTTTGGGAATAAGCTGTGAGGATCATAGTGCCTGGCTGTTACTCCAGCTCTTCTCATTTTCATGTGCTTATTTCTTCCCTCATTTTTTATTTGTGCCTCCTGTGTGTGCCATTTCCTTTGGGAAGAGGAGGAGGAAGAGTTGATATTCTACACCTACATTGTGGAGCGCTGTAGAGTCCCTTCAACAGTGCCCACCCTGTTAATTATTATAACCTTCTAAAGTATCCTCATCCTTCTGTAAATCCCAGGACAGGCTAACGGGGGAAAAAAACGCCTTTGGATTTTGTGGAGCACAAATGCAAAGCTGTAATTAATAAGTCCTGCCCCCACTAATTGCAGAGGAGGAGCCTGTGCTGCTCCACACCTGGGATTTACACCTTGTGTGGCTTCTCTTCCCTGGAAGTGAAGCTGTGTGGGTTTGTACAAGTACGGAATATTTGTACAAGGGCTAGAAATTTCAGATTTGGTTAATTCTGAGTGTACAGATGAAAGGATGAAGCCAGATCTGTGCAGTGTGCCGTGGCTGGGGTTCATCTGATCCCGCACAGCTTGGGATTCCCACCAGGGAAGGAATGGCAGGGTATCCCCTTTTCCCTTCTCATGTTATCTCTAATAAACAGTGTTTTAATCAACACCTTATGGAGTTCAAGTCTTTTCTTGCTGGGATCCATAAAAACACTTGACAGGTTCATCACACCGATATCCCCCATTGGAAAAACACCCCTGTGGCAGGGGTTGGAACTGTATGTGCTTGAAGGTCCCTTTCCAACCCAAACCAGCCTGTGATTCTGATCATGTAATAATCAAAGCCTGTAAATTCTCAGACTCCACACAAGATCACCCTCCTGAAGGGAATTTCTCGGGAAATTGGGGACTCGGGTTGGAAGGCACGCCCTGGGAAGCGGCTGCCCCTGGGCCGCTCATTGCAGGCATGTGAATAGGAATTACAGTTCTTCGGGATCAAGGCTGGGTATCCGCGAGAGGCAGCGCCGCGCTCTGAAATCAAAATATAGGGAAAACCTGATAAACAGGTATTATTAGCTTTGCTGAGTGTGCCACGCATTAATGTGAAACGCGCCTCTGATCCTTTACACGAGTGGGGAGGGCTATTAGCCCGCTGAGGACAACACTGCTGGCCGTACATTTTGAGAGGGAAAGGGGGCTTTTCCCTGAAATATTCCCTGGGAGCAGCATCCCGCGGTTTCCAGGCGGGGACTCCAGGAGGGGAATCCCGGGCCGCGCCCTCCGCGCTGCCCTCAGCGCTGCCCTCGGCCAACATGGCGGCGGCGCCGCGCGGCTCTCGCGAGCGCGGGGCGGGGCGGGGCGGGCGGTCCGTCCCTCATGGCGGCGGGGCCGGCCCTCAGCGCGGCGCGGCCGGGCGGCCATGGAGCACATCAGCACGCCGAAGGTAACCCTCCCCAGCCTTTATTCCTTTTGGCGGCGGGATTTGTCTCGCTGCTCCCCTCAGGGCTGAGCGCGGCGGGTTTAAAGCCGCGGTGTGAAAGTGGAGGTGGCTCCGCCGTCGCGTAGGGGTTTGCAGGGGGTGACACAAGGTGTTTTGGCGGCGATCCCTGAAAATTTCCTTTATATCCACCCCACCCCCCCCATTCCCAAAGAGTGAATCAAATGTGCTTTTTCCCGCGTCAAATTCAGTGGAACAGGAACTCCGGGAGTGCTGTGTTTGGGCGGCTAAGAATAAATTGCATTTACTTCAGGCAGCGGTTAGTAATTTAATTTTACCTTTTGCTGCCATGGAGGTTGTTATATTTTGGCTTATTCTCTACGATAGGGGCTTGGGGATGCTCCTTCCCCTGTTCCCTGTGGTGCTTTGCTGGTCCTGCTTGTATCTAGTGCCCTGAAAAAGGGAAATATGATATATGGTAGTTATATTTGGTGAAAAATGACATGCCAGGAAGTCATTCAGCCTCTACCTCTGCTCTGCAAGTTTCTTTGCTGACATTTTCCATGGCTTATCTTAGACAATATAAGGAAACTCACATATTCAATACCCAAAACTAATCTATCCTACACTGTTAAAAGGATAATGTTAATGTTTTTGTTATCCATCCAATTATTTTTCCCCATTATTTGTGCTTAATAGTGAAAGAAAATTTCCATCTACCTACATGGAGAGGCAAATAGGCCAGGAGAAAATCGATTAAATACTGTCAAATATTTTATTATGTCTGTGCTGATGCTTTTTAAAGCTGCTTTTTATTAATTAGCTTGATGTGGTTTATGAAATGCACTTACAGGCCAGGAAGTGAGGTACAAGAAGTAGCTCCTAATGGTTTTTTACAGGCGCTTGGAAGTCAGACTGGAGAGGGCTGTTCCTTTCAGAGCAACACTTTGATTACTCTGAACACAGAGGAGTCTTTTCTTTGCAGTTCTTTGTCTTGTTATTTGTCAGCCTTGCCCAGTAATGAACTGGAATCATCTTGGCTACACATCCAGTCATCCTGTTACTCACACTGGTGCTGAACCTTGGCTGTTTGCTTAGCCTTTTTGGCTTTAATTCATGGAGAAGTAATCGCATAAAGCTGAGCTGGTGTTGTGGGGCAGACTCAAATCTCGTGTGTTTTCCTGTCTTGCTTTGTGAGTTGCGTATTAGAAGTTGAATGACTGGGGTTCAACAGGTGTTTAGATAATCCCTCCATCAAAGCTGGACACCAGGAGGAATTTTTCCATGGAAAGGGCTGTCAGACACTGGAACTGCCCAGGGAGGTGGTGGAGTCCCCACTCCTGGAGGTGTCCAAGTAAAGACTGCATGTGGTACTCAGTGCTCTGGGCTGGGGGACAAGGTGGGGATCGGGCACAGCTTGGACTTGGTGATCTTGGAGGTCTTTTCCAACCCCCGTGATTCTGGGATTCTGTAGTTTTTTCTGCCTCTTTCTGTGTTGCAGGTGGAGAACGTGAAGTTGCTGGATCGCTACGCAAACAGGAAGGCGGAGAACGGGACGTTGTACCTGACAGCCACCCACCTGATCTATGTGGAGGCTTCTGCTGAAGTCAGGAAGGAAACATGGGTATGTTGTGGTACCTGGGGCTGTGTAAACACACCTATAAAAGTTATTTTATGTCACAGGCTGATTTGGTTTAGGAGGGACTTGAAGGATCATCCATTCCTACCTCCTGCCATGGGCAGGGACACCTTCCACTAGCCCAGGTTGCTCCAAGCCTTGTCCGACCTGGCCTTGGACATTCCCAGGGATGGGGCAGCCACAGTTTCTCTGAGCAACCTGTGCCAGGGCCTTCCCACCCTCACAGGGAAGGATTTCTTCCCAATATCCCATCTAACCCTGCCCTCTGGCACTGGGAAGCCATTCCCCGTTGTCCTAGCCCTACATGCTCTCATATCCAAAATAAACAAGTTTGGAAGTTCCAAAGCTGTAATGGCCTTTTATAATAATAATGGCCAGTCTTCGCAAACGAAGATCCGGGGAAGGTCTTTACACCTTCCAGCCTGCGCATTGGATTTTTTAGG
>JAWMRA010000146.1:19465133-19486043 GCA_035584735.1 Pseudotriccus pelzelni | reverse complement strand
GGCAGGCCCTGGCACAGGTTGCCCAGAGAAGCTGTGGCTGCCCCTGGATCCCTGGAAGTATCCAAGGCCAGGTTGGATGAGTCTTGGAGCAACCTGGGCTAGTGGAAGGTGTCCCTGCCCATGGCAGGAGGCTGGGACAAGATGATCCTTAAGGTCCTTTCCAGCCTAAACCATTCTGTGATTCTAAATCAGAAACTTCCATAAAATGTATGAATTTAAAGAACTTCTAGATTCACTTTCAAAATTGATCCTTTCCTTCACCGCACTGTTTTATTTTGAACCTATTCCTGTATTATTTTTCTAAATAAATCTTAACATCATGAGCTTGAGATGAATTTTTCATGAGTATTGAGTTGCTCAGTACTAATACCTGGGTTGCTTTTTTCTTCTCACTCAGGTTTGCAGCACATACCCTCCAGAAATCGTGGTGCCTCGAGCTGCTTCCAAGGCAGTGGTGATGGGAAGTTCAAAATTCAGGAGCCGAGGGCGGATTCCAGTGCTTTCTTACTTGTATAAGGAAAACAATGTTAGTGCTGGCTTGGGGTGGAAAGGAGGGTTCCCCTTTTTCCCAGTTCCCTTCTAGTGACAGGAAATAATGAAATAATTATTAGACTTGAGACATCTGAGAACTGTGCTTCTCTTAATGGCTTTAATATTAGTTGGTTCTGAGTCACAGAATAAGCTGAAGACAAACACTTGAGATGCATCCAGAGCTCTGCAAAAAGCCCAAACTTTCCAACCTGCCTTTTTTTAAAATCAACTTTCAGCAATTCCTGCTGATGTGGAGCTTTTAAATCTCCTGTTTAGCTATATCCAATAATGTTTTACCAAGTTCCATGTTAACTCAGCTAGATTTTATTAGTATTGAAGAGGAGGAACCACCCTGAAATAACTCCCCACTAGGTCACAGTAAGTGAAGGTTTCATTTTTTTGTTTTTTCTACTGAAGACCAGAATGTAAATTTTTAACTTTGCTGCCTCAGCAGTATTTTAGATGCTGATGTGAGGAAAATGCTGTCACAGCCAAATTGTTGTTTTCCTGAGGAAGTGTGCCTTGAGCTCGGCACTGCCTGGAGTTGTGCTGGCAGCTTACAGCATACTCAGTGCACTTCTGAGCGTGGAACAGTAACAGCTGAGAAGGACAACTGTGGAAGAGAATGGTTTGGAAATAGAAACCAAGTAGAAAGCATGAGAAATTGTAGCCTTCCAGTGCCTTATGAAAAGGAGGGAGAGGGATTTTTTTATAGGGGCACATAGTGACAGGACAAGGGTAAACTGCCAGAGGGCAGAGTTAGATGGGGTGTTGGGAAGAAATCCTTCCCTGTGAGGGTGGGGAGGCCCTGGCACAGGTTGCCCAGAGAAGCTGTGGCTCCCCTGGATCCCTGGGAGTGTCCAAGGCCAGGTTGGAGGGGGCTTGGAGCAACCTGGGCTAGTGGAAGGTGGAACATATTGCTTAGGGGATGGAATGAGATGGTCTTCGAGGTCCCTTCCAAGTAAGCCCTTCTGGGATTCTGGAGTTCTGTGGACTGCTAACGTTTGTGATCCTTATCATCAGGCAGAGCACAGTGTGAGGTTTCTTTGCCTCACTACCTAATGAAGTTTCCCAAACTTCTTGCTCTGAGAAATAGCCCAGTAGGGTTTGTGTGGGTCCAGTTAAGCAGCCGTTTTTCAATGAAAGAGAACACAATTAATGCCACTCAGTGGGTGTTCGGGGTGGGTGGGAGGTGCTGTGGGATCAGGACTGACCCTGTGTGTGTGTGGGAGCTGCTGTGGGGTCAGTGCCCATCCTGTGTGTGTGTGTGGTGCTGTGTGGGTGCTGTGGCTGAACCTTGCCCTGTGTGGGCTGCTGTGTGTGTGTGAGCTCAGCTCCCCCCGTGAGTGCCATGGCTGAGCCCTGCGCTGTGTGGGGTGCTGTGTGGGGTGCCATGTGGGGTGCTGTGTGGGGGGGGGGCTCAGCTCCCCCTGTGGTGGCCGTGGCTGAGCCCTGCCCTGTGTTGCAGGCTGCCCTGTGCCGCTGCAGTCAGCCCCTGGCCGGGTTCAGCGCGCGCTGCCTGGAGGACGAGCAGATGCTCCAGGCCATCCGAGAGGCCAACCCCGGGAGCCCCTTCATGTATGTTGTAGACACAAGGCCAAAGGTACCTTCCTGGGGTTCTGGGCTGCTGGGAAAGCTCAGGTCTGAATTAGTAAGCTGGTTCCAGTGGCACTGGCACAGCTGAGGTTAGCTCGGGTGGTTAGAGCGGGGTGCTGGTAATGCCAGCGTTGTACGAGTCGCTCACTCATGGGTGATCCTTGTGCTTCTCTTCCAGTTCGGAATATTCCAGGATAATAACTCTGCTGTGTGGGATCAGGGATTCAGGGTACCAGGTTCAGGGTATATAACCGGAGAGTTAAGTGCTGTTGGGATCCAGCACTCCTGAAGTTGAAGATTGTGGCATTTCCCCGCAGACAGTCCTTCATGTGTTGACTTGGGAAGAAGCCTCAGAATTCAGTTCCACGGGGCTGGAGTCTTATTTGTTCATTTATCTATCTATTTATTCATTTTTTATCTAGTTAGTTATTTGTTGAATATATAAAAATAAATAAGACATATATAATTAGTTATATGTTTATATACACATAAATATATAAATAATAAATATGTTTCTATAAAATATTTGTTATTTATCAAAATAATTTTATTGATATAATAATTATATACCTAACTAATATTTTATATATGGTATAAATTATTATATTTATTATAGATAATGGATATACTTTATATATGTAATATATACAAAATAAAAATATTTTTTATGTATTTATGGGCAAACCTAGCAGGAAGTGAGGCTATGTGGGGTCTGATAACAACTGAGAAAAGAGATAGATAGATAGATAGATAGATAGATAGATAGATAGATAGATAGATATTATTTATTTACTTTGATTTATATAATAAATATATTATCATATATAAAAAGATATTTATATCTCCAATATAAATTATATGGTATGTGTTATATATAATTATATATTGAAATAAAAAGGTAATATATATAAATATTAAAAATATAAATAATTATTTAAATATTTATTAGCAGACCTGACAAGAAGTGAGTGTGTGTGGGGTCTGACAACGACTGAGAAAAGCAATTGACATATATATATATTTATACCTACAGATAAATAATATTTATTTTTATATATATACATAATAAATATATTTAAAAATATATTGTTTTATATTTAGAACATAAATTAGATTACTGTATTTATTATATAATATATAAATTATATATTAAAATAAAAATATATAACCTATAAATATTTAAAATATCAATTATTTATTATATATTTAATGGCAGACCTGGCAGGAAGTGAGGCTGTGTGGGGTCTGATAACAACTGAGAAAAGCAATTCCTCCATTTTTTTGCCTTTTAAAAATAACACCAGGGATGTGCAGCTTGGAGTTCAGCTCTTCTGGTCCATAGCCACTGTTTGGGACCAGAACTTCAGAGCCAAGGGGTTTATTGAAGAGGATATTGATAAAAGACTTGCAAAATTCAATCTCTAATGACTGTCACCTTGAGGAACTGAATTTAGGAACCAAATCAAATGATTCTCTTGCAAGCATATGGATTAGGAGTGTTGGTGTAAGCAAATCAGAATACAGGGAATTTCATAGCACACAAGTATTTTAATGCAAAGATTTAAAAGTTCTCTGCCTGTTTTAAAATCTGGCTTTCTGAGATCCTGCTTCACTGTTCAGATATTGCAGTTATTTTATAGAAACTGGACATTTAGTTAAAACTATGGTAAGGGCAAGAAGGGAAGAGTCTTTTGGGGAAAATGGGGAATGTTCCACCTGTTGTTCCAGTGCTGCTTTGCCTTTTTGTGCTGTGACATTTCCTAGAGATCACTTATTCTGTAATGATAGATGTGTTTATAGCAATCACTGCATGTTCTTTTGGTACAGGCAGCTTCCAGTGTCAAAGATGTTCCCTGAAATCCATCTTTGATGGCAATGTTAAAATATTTGGTGAAAAGGGGAGAATTTATAATTGGTGACATACCTGACTTTGGATGGTAGAACTGAAGCACTGGAATTATTGCATAGATTTAAACATGTCTGTACCACACCTGACTTTTCCTTCCCTTCTCTATGGAGGCAAATCCCTCCTCTGCCCAAATTAACCTGGGGGGAGGTAGAGCTGCTCTGTTTTCTGTCACCACTCAAGATTTCCTGTAGCTCTTGAACTGTTTGGGGTAATTTTTAGGGCAACTGGCTTCTTTTCTACTTCTTTTCTGCAGTTCCAGTTGGTTGCTGTATTCTTTCTGCTCAACTTGAATATTTCTATGTTTCCCTCAGGTGGCTTTATTTCATCTGTGCATGTATGTCTGTGAAAAGCTTTGGAATTCTCTTACTATTTCTATCCCACCATGTATGTATGTTACTGGGAAAAATGGCTTTCCTAGTTTTGCTTTCCTTTGCTTCTCTCTGAATTTCCTTAGGTAGCTGCACAGTTAGGGCAGGCTCAGTATGTCTCTGCCTGCTTTAATGAGAGCAGAAATTGGGCAATTCTAGCCAGGGTCTTAATAAGCCTCTACATATGAGGCATGATTGGAGACAGTGGTGTAATTTTAGGGAATTAGTGTCTGGGAGGTGGGGAAGTACAGCTGAGTAACAGCTTTGTTCAGTCCATTTTCTGGGAGATTTTAAAGAGCAAGAGCCTTGCAAAGCAGGCTGATTTCTTTCTGTGGATTGTTGTAATTTTTCCTTTCTTTCTGTCCCACTCCCTTGATTTGGCAGTTGAATGCCATGGCCAACCGAGCTGCAGGGAAGGGCTATGAGAACGAGGACAACTACGACAACATCCGCTTCAAATTCATTGGCATAGAGAACATCCATGTGATGAGGAGCAGCCTGCAGAAACTCCTGGAAGGTGGGAACAGCCCAGGGAGTGGCCTTTGTCACCCCTGGCCACTTCTGGACAAAAAGATATCCAGGTCCTTCATGCACAGCGTTGTGCTGGGAGCACAGTCAGTGTCTTGCTTTGTTTGCTCTGTGGAAGTGGCTGAAAGTAGCAGTGCAGTTAAAATGCTTTCCTGCTTGACATTTGATTTGTTCTGGTGCTTGGTTTTGCAGTGGTTCAAAACCAGCAACACTAACAGCATTCCTTAATTAACGTGCCAAATTAAAAGGAAAAGACTAAGAAATATTACATTAGAAATACCACATTTTACTGCAAAGTCTCACGGTTGCTTCATGAGCTGTTGAAAGAAAACTAAGAGGTTGTTTAGGAAATACTTTTTGGGGTTTGATGTGTTGAGTTTGGAGTATTTCAGTGTTACCTGAATTGAATCTGATTTGAAATACAGTTTTGGCATGATCTTCCAAAGATTTGAATCTCATACTTACCTCATTCTTACCTGTCATGTATTTCTGATTTCTTTTGACTAAACTTGCTTTTAGTAATGTATTAAATTCATTTTTTAATACATAAATATATTAAAATGCAGAGTACCTAAGGTAATTAAGGTCCTTGTTATCTTAGGGGAAAAAGCAAAGCAGGGCAGAAGAAATACTTACCTGAGCCATTGGGAATCAAGAGGGGGATGATCACAAGTAGGAATCCTCAATTCCCTGTTCCTGGCAGATTTATTTTGTGGTGGAAGAGGAGGCAGAATAAATACTTGTTTGCTCCCATATTCCTCCTCAGCAGTGATAAAACCTCACTCTCTGGTGCTTATGCACTGTTAGTGAACTTTATTACTGTCAGTATTTTCTGTGATGCGTTTCATTACAGCGTCTGAGTTGCCTTCAAGGTTAGACATGTTATTTCTCTCTCTCTAAATTAGAAGTCTGCTGTCTTCAGATCTCTGTGATGCTGAGGGAAGAGTTGTAGATGTGTGATGGTGATTTATAGTGAAGTAACAGATCACTAAACTCTCACTTTGTTGGCAAAAACTCAGCTGAGAAAATAATGACTTACCATTGAAAAAAGAGGATATTTTCAGAGCCTGAAGTTCTTACGCAAAGCAGCAGTTTTTAGTTACAAATGTTAAGTATTCATCCAGTAGTTTGTGTGTCCTTTAGACAGAATGTTGCTGCTGACACTTTAAAAATGTAGCTGTTGGGATACCAGGCTGTGGAGAGCTATTGAGGAGGTGCAGGAGATGCTGTTCACAGGGTGTCAGCTCATTCCTTTGTGTTTGTTTTTAGTGTGTGAAATGAAATCCCCCTCCATGAGCGACTTCCTCACTGGGCTGGAAAACTCCGGTTGGTTACGGCACATCAAGGCTGTCATGGATGCAGGTGTCTTCCTTGCCAAGGTAAATCTGCTCTCCAGCCTGCAGGTGAATTAAAAACATGGAGTTGTCTGTTTGAGAAGGTGTCTCTGGACAGAAAGTGGGAAAACTCATTGGTTATCCAGGTTGGCCTCAGCTCTCCAAACTGACTTGGAGGACATAAGTGGGTCAGCCAGCTGGGCTCTCTCCTAGACACTGCTGTGACAAAGTGTTGGGATGTTGTCCTGTGTGCTGTTTTGCAGCAAGCACTTCCTGAGGCTTTATTAGAACTCATTTGAAACATGTAAAACCACAGAATGTAAAATGAAATAGAAGCAGTTCTGTGCAGTAGATCAAACGACTCATAACCCCGGTCTCGTTATGCAGTCACCTGCTCTGCTTTAGTGGCAGGATTGTTTTGACCAGTTTATTTGCTGGGTTTCTGTGATGTGGACACTGATTTTGATTATTGAACACCATCCTCATTTCTTCAGAGCTTGTGGCTTTGCAGGGCAGGAACAGGAGAGAAGTCACCAGGGCTCTTCAGGAGGAGTAAAGGGTGTGCAGGAAATAACATTGCAAGAGTTGTGAGAGTAGTTGTCTCTTGCAATTTTCCCATGTAGCAAGCATGAAAATATTGTGTTTTCCTGCCACTGGTCCAAGGGAAAGAAGGTGATCCATATGGGAGGAGGTTGGGATCAGCTCTTCTAATCTGTCTTGAAGTTCCTCATCTCTGTGTGTCTGATTCTTTACCCATACACCAAATCTTTCCTCAGAGGAGGAGACTGGGAATTCTTGGATTTTCAGGAGACTGAGTGTTTGAGATCACAGGGTCTCTTTCTTGCCGGTCTGTTGCTGCCAAGACACGCTGCAGCATTTCCTTCTAGTTGAGGTTTCTGTGGGTTGATGGAACGACCCACAGACGTCGGTGCATTTGCATGGTCCAGATGAGAAGTGACAAATATTCCTCTGGAGTTTTAGGTAAATATAGATGAAGGGGTAGCATTTATTTCAGAAATCAAGCTGGAAGGGTGCTGAAGTGCTGTGTGTGGTGTCTCCTCAGGCTGTGAGGGAGGAGAAGGCCAGTGTGCTGGTGCACTGCTCTGACGGGTGGGACCGCACGGCCCAGGTCTGCTCCCTGGCTGGGCTCCTCTTGGACCCCTTCTACAGGACCTTCAAAGGCTTCATGGTAAGGACACCAATGGTTGAATTTTAAAAATTCACAGCTAAAAAGTGCTTCCTGCATTGGAAATGTAAACAGGCCCTAATTAAGTGTTTTTAGGCTGTTTCTTGGCACAAGCAGGAGCTGACCTATATAAACCAGCTTTGATTCTGTAACGAGCTTTAATTGCTCTGAACAGCATGGGCACAAAAGGCAGGGATTGATGTACAATTCCCAAATCTTTGTTTCCTTGAATGTCCACATGTGATCCACTAATGAGAGGTTTCAGGAAGAGATGGGTGAGGAAAGGATGCAGCTCTGCCTGCAATCCACCAAAAAGTGCTGGAGGAGCTTGTCATGTAGGTCTCTTATCTGCCGAGACTTCAAATTAGGTGAACTCACTGTCGAGCACAGGGCAGTGTATAACCTGCATAGCAGTAAAATCTGCCTCGTTTCAGAGTTTTTTAAAAGCCATTTCACATGAATTTGGCTGTTTGCTTCTAGTGCAGGCTTCTTATTTGCAGCCATCCCTGCGTGAATACAGTGCAGGCTGGGATGTGCCTTTCCAGTCGTCCCTTGTTAAACACCTGAAGATCAGCTGCTCCTTCTCAGAAGAGATCCTTGTGAGAATCCCTGGAATCACAGCAATGCAGATTTTGCCTTCTCCAGTGCCAGGACTGTTTCCTTACATTCTACGCTAGTTTTATTATTATTTTTGCTTCTAGATTACACTGCAGGTTTTTAACAATTAAAATCGCATCAGCATAGGAAACATCTGCCTGGGCTTTGGCTGTGAACAATTCTGCATGAACTGAGAGACATAAATTTCTTAGGAACAGGAGCAGTAACTAACACAGGCACATTCTTGGCTGTCCCCTGAGACAAGGGTTTATAGGGACAAGTCCCCTGACAGTGGTTATTATTCCTAAATGAATGAACCAGGAGTGTTAGGAATGGAAAAACTTGCTAAGCAATATAAATGAAGTCTTTGAAAAACTGTTGTGAGTTTTTCCTGCCTTCTGTTCTTTAAGCCTCTGCATGATGAGATCAGAAATTGATCTTTAGATATGATCCAGCAAGGCATAATGGATGCAGCATCAGTCACGTGGTTCCTTCTGAGACATCTTTCAGGAAAACACTGCTTATTATTTTCCTATAGCTAGCACAGGGATTCTATTTAAAAGAGAAATTGGTGGTTCTGGTTTCATTCTGAGCTCCTCAATACACTCCTGTACTTCTTATATTCCTATTTGTGTGTTAAACATTCATTGAATTCCAGTTGTTGATTTATTTTGGTGAGTTAAATAGCACATAGGGCAATATTAAGCTGTTAATTCTTTTAGCTCAGTGTGCTTATATTTTATGACTTGAACAGCATAGAAACTCCCTCAAAATAGTACTAGACTTGCTTTAAGTTCTCATTCCAACAATGCCATTGCACTGGTAACTGGATAATCTGTAAATCACAATGACTGTTCCCATTGATTTCTGTGGATCTGCTTGTAATGATATATACATCATATTTATATACTTATTATATATTACTTATTATATATAAGTCAGCAGCTCTTTAGGCTTTAGCATCAAGGCTTCATTTTGCTTTTTTAACCAAAGTAATGCTCTTTTGTTTAATGCCTCTTTTGAAACTGCAGGTTCTGATAGAAAAGGAGTGGGTTGCAATGGGCCACAAGTTCTCCCACAGGTAAGAGGAGCAGGTTATTTGGGTGGAGAGACTGGGTGGGGCTTGACTGGGAAACCAATCCAGTGTCTTCAGGTTTGTGTGCTCCTAGGAAAAATTCAAAGGAAAGTACAGGTCAAGGGAGAGAAGATTTGGAAAAGACTGGAGTTGGTGACATAAAGCCAGTATCTTCTAGGGCTGTTATTTCATGGTTTTTGATTACTTTGCAGAATCATAGGCTTGAGTTCATTGTCTGAATTCTGAGTGTATTATTTGAGGAGTGCTAACCATAAAATCACAGAATCATTAAGGTTGGAAAAGACCTCCAAGATCCTAAAGTCCAACCATCAACCCAGCACCACATCCCCAAGTGCCACATCCCCTGCAGGGGTGGTGACTCCAGCACTGCCTCAGGCAGCCTGTGCCATCGGTAATGTTCTGATTCATTCTTTCACAATGATCTCCTGGGGGACGATCTCAGCTGCTGTTTTTCAGAACTTTGACTGAGTTCAAAGCATAAACTTGAAGAACCGGAAGAAGACTTCCCATTTTAATGTTTAGGGGGCTCTTTCTGTGTTGGGTGACACAAGATTTAACCCTGTTTACATCCCTCCAGGTGTGGCCACTTGGATGGGGACCCCAAGGAGGTGTCCCCCGTGTTCACCCAGTTTGTGGAGTGTGTCTGGCAGCTCATGCAACAGTTCCCCTGCTCCTTCGAGTTCAATGAGAGGTTCCTCCTGGAAATCCATGACCATGTTTACTCCTGCCAGTTTGGCAACTTCCTCGGGACCTGCCACAAGGAGCGTGAGGATCTCAAGTGAGTTGGCAGTTTGTAGAGCCGGAAGTGGCTTGAAATGTCAGGGAAGGAGAAGGTTGGGTGTGTTTGTGTGTTTTAATATAATTCTAGGTTGGTTAAGGGTAGCATTGTCTGGAGAGATGCTAAAAACTTATATCCCAGAAGACAGATGTTTTAATTTGGACCACAGTAATAACTTGTAAATACCCCTTCTGGACTGGCTGGTGGATTTATATATTCCTCAAGGATGTATCTTGTGTTTGTGTAATTAGTCAGATAACATGTAAAAATAATTCATAGCTCCCTTAATCTAATTCTGCTCTGAACAGTTAGAGTTCATGATGCACTTGCCCCTTTTTTTTAGTGATTAAATGTTATTTGTACTTGACAGAATCTTTGAGAAGACCCATTCTCTGTGGCCTTTCCTCTTACAGAGGAAGCAGGAATTGAGGAATCCTTTGTACAGAGGGTTTACAGCTTACAAAGAGCTTCAACCAAACACACTACCTTTCAGTTTCCAGTAAGTTGCTCATTTAAGAACAGGGGATTTCTTTCATTATGATGTAGATTGATAATTCAGGTTTAATAAAACAAATTTGCACTGAACAGCTTGGTTTGCTTTACCCTTCCCCTCCATTCCTCACCCATAAACTGAGATTAGCAGTGCACAGGTAATAGTTAAATAAATGCAAATGCTGTAATTTCTTTTCTTTGGGGCTGAGAAAAAGGGTGAGGAAAGGTAAGGAAAAGCAGAACTTGAAATGCAGATAGAACCACACACCTCCTGACTGCTTGCTCTGTCACAGTTAAGTCATAGGGTGGACAGTTGTTTGAGAAAGTTCCTCCTTTTCCTTTTTAATATATGTTAAGAAAGCCTTTCAAGCAGGAATTTTGGTGCCCAGTCACACCCAGGCTGATGCAGTCAGGGTTTTTTCCCAAGAAGGGTGTTCTGGTTGCTTGCCCAGGGTGTTACAACAGAGGTGGTGAGTTTGGCTTTGTTTCTGATCCCTGCTGAGGGAGAGGGGGATGCAGATGTGTTTTTAAGTGTTGTGTGTGGTTACTGGTGGGCAAAGAGTTTTAATAAAAGCTGGGAGGTTGGGCAAACTGAAGATTTGAAGGTGAGCTGCCCAAGCCTCCAGTAAGTTTGCTGTAGGAAAAGAAACCAAAAAGTTTATTTTCATCCTATTCTAATACCTACTGCCAGTTTTTTTAACTTTCTGAAAGTTTGCCTGTTGAGGCAGAATTTCACAGTCCAAGGCCGTGGTGGTTTTTTGCCATCAATTACCTGTTGAAAATTCTTGAAGAAAATTTCTTGAAGAAAATTCTTCTTTTATCAGAATGCTGGCAGTAGGGCACAAGTGACCTCCTAATTCCCTTTTTCCTGCCCTGTCCTCAAGGTTTTGGTGTGGGATGTACAATCGCTTTGACAAAGGGATGCACCCAAAACAGTGTGTGTTGGATCATCTGCTGAGCTGTGTGAGCCAGAAGGTGCAGCTGGAGGAGGATGCATCTGAACTGGAAAATGTGAGGCTGTTTATGGTTCCTTAATATTTCAAATCCCACGATGGCTTTGGCCAATGTATCTGGGTTTGAATTTTGGCGCTGGAGAGTTGTTTCAGTACACTGGGCAAAATGAGGAGTTAAATGACAAGGCCCTACTTGCAATGGATTTGCTGTTTGTATTTAAAAAAAAACAACAACAAAACACCCACAAACTAGAATCACATTTAAAAATATACCAGTGAGAAGACTATCAGTGTCCTTTGCCAGTTTAATGTGGATGCTGAAAACTTCAGCTTTCCTAATTAAACACTGGTCTTTGTATCGAACATGTAAAGATCTGTGCCCATGGGCTTCAGTGCTGGAAAAGAGGCACTGGCACAGGGCTGTTGTGTCGACAGCTGATTTTCTGTACGTTTCTGACACCTGGCAGTAGTGGCTTTCATTAATTTTATTTTTAACATCTTTTTATTCATGTAGAAACTTCCTTTCCTCGACGGTCCTTTGCCCAGTGAAGCCTCCTCCTTCCCCAAAGCAGGACATGCTGCTCCCAGCACTCCTCAGGACTATGGAGGGGCAGCACCCCCTGTGCTGAGCAATGGGACCTCCCCAGGGGCTGGGGGCTCAGCTGTGGACCAGAAGCACAAGGAGAACCTGTCCCACCACCACCAGGATCTTGATGCCTCCACAGAGGTGCTGGACGGGAATGCTCAGCACCAGTGAGAAGCTCTGAACTGTTGGGTGAAGCAGGCTCTGGTGGGGTGACCCCACGGGGTGCAGACCCCCATTTACAGCTGAGTGTGAGTACAGGGTGTGCTGGAGGAGCAGGTAGGATTTGGGACACGTCCCTGCGCAGCTGAAATGATGCAGAGCTGCCCAGGAGGCTCCTGGAGCTTGTGTAAACATTGGTTTTTGGTGGAAACACATGTGTTTTTAAGGTTGGCTGCCTGCCAGCACTGGTGTTTGAAGCTGGAAGAAATCCTGGCCAGTTATTGCTGGGAGTTGGGCAGTCTTTTTGACCAGAGGAGGGAGGATGCAGTCTGTCCGTGCTCACTGCTCATCTTAAAATGATCAAAAATTCCAGTTCATCTTAAAATGATAAAAAAAACCCAAACAACCCACCCTTTCTTAGCTGTGAATGACTCTCTGCATGGACCCTCACCTTGTAGCAGAACTGACTCAGTTTTTGTTTCCTATGCATTTTTGTTACACAAAACCAAACCCCCTGTGCCTTTTTCTGAGGTTGTTCTCATGTCCAGCCACACCATGTGCTGTTTTTATTATTGTAGTGTAAAGTGTAGTGTTGGGTCTTTGTAGTCAGTGTTTCTAAGGAGGTTTTTACCTGCTGCAGCCTCCCCAGGATCTTTGCTGATCACCCTGAGTTCAGTAGCTTCTTTCTAAGCTGACCTCTTGAAGAATAAGTTGTTCTGGACCTCATTTACTGCAGCAAGCCAGAGTCAGCCTGTAACGTGGATTTTGGACTAGAGGGAAGATTAGAAATGAGAAAAGATAGGAAAACACTCCTGTGGAATTTTTGTCTCTTATTTTATGGTCTTGGTTAGGCTGAAGCAAGACAGTAACTGTTCTAAGCTGGGATCAGTGTGCTTTCCCCACGACCACTGATGAGACAGCAATTAGAGATGAGCTGTGTTCTCTACTGAAATGGGGCCTAAAATGATTTTATCAATTGCTGAGTGATTACAGGGAATGCTGTCTTGGATGTTAAAGTCACATGGACTGTTGGGATGTTTTGCCTGTGCCATTAGGATGTGGTGAGATGAGTAGCGTCTCTCATGGCAATGAATTGGGTAATTTTGTGACAAAAGGGAAATTGGGATGTGACCCCTCATTGGAACATGAAGTGGGCATGAACACCTTGGGACATGGCTGTGGCTCCAGGGCTTGTTAACACTACTTGGATTCTTCCATGTGCTGGAATGTCAGCTGGACATGCAGTTCAGCGTTGCAGGTTTAAACCAGAGATGTGTATTGCATCTATACAGAAGCCCTGTAAAGAAACAAGGACTTTTTTCCCTGAGGAATGGGTGTCCGTTTCACAAAGGGGTGTCTGAAGGTCCCTCAAAGCATCCCCAGCAAAATCAGGTGTCATGGAACAGTGGAAGTGTGACCAAGTTCATTGGCAAGGTTCACTCTACTGCTTAATAGATGGTTAAAGCACACATAGAAAAAGCAAACTAAACCAGAAAATCAATGATTGTAAAACCAAAACCAACCAAAAGTTATCCACCTAGAGGCTGGGGATAGAAAAGGGTCAGAATAAGAAGGAATAAGGGAGAGCCTCCTGTGGAGGCACAAGTTCAGAGCGGACCAAACTTCCAAACTGAGCTTGACCAACAGTTTGGGCCTAAAGGTTTGGTAGGATCATAAGCAGCACTTAAACTGAACAGCACTGAATCCATAGCTGGAGGTAAACAACTTACCAAAGGATTCCTGGAGGATTTACTAAAAGCACAACTCACTTGGAGACTGAACTTCCTTACAGCTCGAAAGCGCTTCAGAATCCAGGAGAGCAACATTCCCGGTCCATTTGCTGTGGCATCCTGCAGCCCTAAAGGAGTGTGTACAGGTATATCCCTGTAAAAAATTCCCCTGGAATTCAGTTTAGGGCTTGTGTTGGATGCCTTTGCATGTTCTCAGCGGGCAAAAGGTTGAGGTTTCGGCCCTGGCTCCTTCAAGTAGAGCAAACTTGAGAGTTTTGTGGCTCTGAGAGGTGTCCTGCTCCAAGGGAGATGCTGCTGCAGCGACCTGTGGTCCAGGAGAGCTCCAAGGGCCTCCCTCAGGACCCCTGAGTTGGCTTTAGTCACCGTCGTTTTCCATCCTGGCCACAGTTTGGGTCACTAACTTTGCAAGGTTACTCTTGCCTACAATGTTACTACTGGTGTGTGTAAGCACCACCAGGTCACTTCAGACCCTGCAAGTGTTCATAACCTTGTACCAACCTTGCTGCTTTCGACTTCAGTGACAGAACAGGGGGTGACTTTATACCAGGAAATGCAAAAATTCATGTCCTGTCTTTTTAAACCTCTTGGATTTAATGTGTACAGACTTGGTCAAACCTGCAGTGTATTAAAAATCATTTATGCTGGTGTTGTAATTTAGGGAGCTGGAAAGGATTCCAGGCTTTCCTGGCTTTCCATGAGCTTATTGGTTTGAAAAGCCATTAGCAAGAAGCTTTTTAGTGCTGGGGTGCTTGAAGACCAGATATGAAGGTCAAGTGGGATCTCCTTCCTGAAGCACTGCAGGAAGCCTGTGTTCCCTCCTCATGGAATGCCCTGCTGACTTGAGTCTCTGTTCCCTGGAAGTGTTAAAGGAGTGGAAAAGATGTTACACGGGACTCTGCTTCAGCAAGGCCTGTGTGGGTGAGAGTTACTGGGACTTATTTATTCCTAGTGGAGCTTCCCTGCGTCCTGAGGTCAGAAATCCTGCTTTTATTGGGACCTCTTAACAATGCAACTTCCTTCCATGTAGATTCCTCTGACTGGGAGAACTGGGAGGGAGGAGGGATCTGCTTTGCTGTGGGTGGGCTCTGTTTGTGTAAAACTGGTTCTTTTCTGGAGCTCCTCTTGCTCCACCAGTTTCCTCCAAGGCTTTCCCAGGACCCTCCTCCTGCCTGTGCTCAGAGTCCCTCCTGCTACAACCCAGTGTAACCTTGCAGTAGCAACCTTTAACACACTCTGTGTTAAAACTACTACTTTGAAGTAGAAGAGGGACCTGTGGAACTTCATTTTTCTGTTGAAATGTCTTAATGTGAACTTCATTCTGGTGGATCTTTAAACTCTGTCTTGTTTTGCAGTTGGCAGAGAAAATGCAATGGGTACTCTTTGCTCTGATGGGAAAAAAGGGAATCATGGGTTTGTCGATAGTTATAGTTCTCCACTGGCCTTTTTATGGGTGAGAAAAAGCAGTCTGTTAAAGGCTTTAGGTGTAGTTTGCTCCTCGCTGCCTGGTCTGTTCCTGTGCTCAGTGGTTGCCTGAGTTAAGTCCTTGGAAGAAAACTCCCCCTGCAGTGTGGCTGGTGCACAAATGCCTGGGATGGAGGAGGACACTTGCTTGGAGGCAGCTGGGAAGCTTTACTTGTCTTCAGGAAGCTTCTGAAGTCCTGGAGAGCAGGATTTGCCAGGAGCTGAAGGTGTGCTTCAGGGGATTTCCACCTGGAGTGAGACCTTGTGGGGTTATGGGTTGGAATGTCCATGCTGAAGAGCCCTGGGACTGCTGTTCCCAGCGGCTTTGGAGAGAGAGAGCCCTGGCAGGAGCTCCCAAAGCTGCAGCACCCACAGGAGAAGCATTTCAAAAGGAAGAGCTCCTGTTCCAGGCACTGCTGCCCTTCACCTCCTGGCAAACCTGGACCTTGGGCAGCCCCAGTGCCTGAGGGTCCCCGCCCAAAGGATCATTCCTTGGCACAGGGTAGTGATGGATATCCATGAGGGACCAGAATTCCAGCAGTGCCTGTGTCACTCTCCTGCCTGTCCCACCATTCTGGGTGCTGGGGTTGTTTTTGTAGGGACCAACCCAGTTATTCCTTGTTTACATCCCCAGCCGTCACACACATCCAGGCACTTACCCCAGGGGGAAGAAGCTGCTCTGAATGTACCAGTTTTAATTACTAACCCAGCACTTGATTAATTAGCTGAGGAACCAGGTGGGTGCCAGCAGCAGTTGGTGTCATTTGTTGGGGAGGTGCTGTAATGATTACATTCATGTGACGTCCAGTTAATAATTACATTAATTTACTGGCCCCTCTGCAGCGCAGGAACGGGGCAGGAGGGCAGAGTCCAGTGGGTGCTGTGTCTCTCCCACCATTTCTCTCTGTAAATGCATCTGTATTTAATGTAGCAGGTACTCCTGGAGTAAGTCGTAGCACTGGATCCTACCCTGAGCCCAGGTGGACCTTCCCTGTCGTCCACAAAGTGCTCTTTGTAGGCACATTCCCAAAATTGTGTGTAGTGCTGGCTGGAGATGTCAGTGTTGCTGTTTGTCTATGTCACTGCTGAGGGACAGCTGTGTAAGTTGGGGGCGGTGAAACCCCCTGTTCCAGAATGTTCCATGATGGCCCTGTGTGTCAGTTTAGTTCCTGCACTGCTTGAAAAAATAACTGTCCCATCTCTAGAGAAGCACTGTGGGTTTTGCTCTCTAAATGTGTTTGTCCCAGGAAGTTTCACTTGTATTACGGTTTATTTTTATTCCCTACAAAAATAAACACCTTGCCTTTTTAAAGTAATAAATGGCTCTTCTGTTCTTTGTTTATTAATTAACTCAAAGAACAACTTCTCACTTGAAGATGTGAAGTCAATTAAAGGATCTTAAGTAATGAGCTTATCTAAAAGTGAGTGTGATGCCACTTCCCCTTCCTTTACAGGAGGGAAATTGGGTGGCCTTAATGGTTTTGGGGGGTGCAGCATTGCCCAGGGTCTTTAAAAACAACCCAAAGAGTCACATTACTAATGAAGCTATGTTAAAACTTAGTGTCTTCTTTACATTGTGCTACTCTGATTTTTTTAAATTAGATTTTTCTGTATACATAAACTCATATATCTTTATATATTAAAGCCAAATATCTTCAGTGTTTTCTTCCTCCTGGGAAGGAGGTGTTATGTTTTCTGAGTGCAGACAAAACTCGGGTGTGGAGGGAGAATGCTCAGGGAAGAGGGAGATTCCAGGTGCAAAAAACATGCCTTGTGTTTGTGATCGAGGTTGGAATCAGTACTTTACTTACTCAGAGCTGTGCAGCAACAGTCAAACCTACAATGAATCTGCAGGGAGGGGAGGAATGAGGAGACAGGAGTTGATTTGATGCTTTGAAGGCTTTCCCAAATGCTTCAGGCTGCCATTTGCATTGGGAAATGCATGTGGATAGTTTAAATCTGTGCCTGGCAGAGCCAGGCAGGCCGTGTTAGTAATCAACCTGAAGATAAGCATTTGAAGGTTTTTAATACTCATGGGGGAGCTGAGTAACAAGGAGGGGACCTGCAGGAGATGCTGGTCACAAGCTCTCCATGCTCACCTGAGGCAGGAGGAGGCTGTGAACCTCGGGAACAGACCCCAGAGCTGCTACCCAGCCACTGATCAGTCTTTCCCACTGCACTGAGCACCTTAAAAATGGGGATTTTCTCGGTATTAAGGCAAAAAAAGTAAGCCTGGCTCTTGGGTATACTCAGTCCCCAGGTGTTTCACAGCCGTTTTTTCCTTCTTGCTAATTTTAAATGTTCTTAATGTTGCCTGTGAAATCCTTCATTTACCTTAATTAGACTTGCCTTGCATTTAATTGGATTATTAGCATTAACACTGACTAGAATTGATAAAGCTGCAGTTTACATTTTGGGGAAATTTGGACAAAAGGCGTGTTAATTGTAGCTTCCCTTGCCTGCAAGCAGCTCCTAGATTGGAGTGTTCTCCTGGAAATTGTATTTTCCTGCTCTTTAGGGGAGTGGAGGGATGGGGGGATACAAAACCCAGTAGCCCTTGGAATAACAACCCTGAGTGAGGGTTGTAGTAAGTGCTAACCCTTAGTAGGGGTTACTGAGTAATCAGTGAGTAAGAGCAGGGCAGTGGGTTGGGAGAAGTCAAAGCTGCTTTATGAATCTGATCTTTTTTGCTCCCTCTCTCTCAGCAAAGGACAGCTCTTGGAGCCCGCTCAGCCAGAGGAGAGAAGCAGGGAATCCAGTGTGAATGGGAATCCATACAGACATATCCATAAGCAAAAATCCTCAGGGATGGATCTGCAGATTGTCAGGTGCTGTTCCGGCTGAGGGCTTTCCACCTAGCAGTGTCCCAGGCCAGGCTGGATAAACTTGGAGCAACCTGCATTAGTGGAAGGTAGAACTGGATGGTCCTGGGATTCCAGGCTCCAAGAGGGAGCTCCCAGAAGGCCTTGGAAGCAGGGAGCCTGACTTCTGGGGCTCTGACGCCGCTGAAGTTCCTCAGGGGGGAGAAGAAACAGGTGCTGGCTTCCTCCTTCATGTCTAACTGTATTTTGGGTGTTAATGCACCAAGTAAATTGGGAATTGCCTACAGGGGAGCGGTGTGTGTGCAGGGAGCCAGGGGATCCTGTGCCGGTGTCTGTGCCCTCTCCTGGGGAATACCTGAATCACAGGGCTGCTGGAGCCACCTCCAGGCTGGGCTGAGAGAGGGTGGCCAGCAGAATCCACGGGGGGAAGTGCTGGAATGTGATCGGCACAGAGGGAAACTCGCAAGCTCAGCAGCTTCGCTGCGGTCTGGCAGCGACTCCCAGCTCAAAGTAGGCCCCACTCAGTAGCTGTGTTTCTGACCTTGAGGACTGTTTGTAAATCCTTAATCCCTGCCAAATCATTTATTTGGGACTGTTTAACTCTAAACTTTTAAATCAGGATGCTTAGCAGCCTTAAATCCAAAAGCTCATTAGCTCTCCTCAGCTGCCTTAATAACTATAATCTCTTTAATGGAAGCAACTCTGGACAGGATTTACCTTCCCAAAAAACCTTATTGACTGGCATTAAGTACACTTCTGCCTTCTAATTCTTCCCCAGTGAAGGGAGAGCTGATAAAGAGTTGCTTTGCTGGAGCCCAGGCTGGGTCAGCCTCTGGCTCAGGACAGTTGCTCGTGCCAGGAGCTCTTAGAGGTAAAGGCTTTTCCTGACTCCTTGGCCTTCCCTGGAGTTTGAAGCATTGAGAAGCTTCTCCAGAATGGGTCAGGCTTATCAGTCACCTTTCCCTGGGCTCCTATCAGGGTTTAACTGGCTCTGCTGATGTAAATATCCACGTGGGATGCCCGGAACACGTTCCTGCAGCAGCGTGGGGAGCACCAGGAGCGTGTCCGTGTGCGATTCCAGCTGTGGAGGTTTCTCAGCAAGTGCTTCCTCATTAGTATTCAGTTTAATCTGCTCCTTTACCAAAGAGCTGCTCTTGTTTCTAAGATCTTTCTTGGTTAACAACTAAACAGCAGCAACAACAACAACAAAAGAATAAGCAGTTTATCATTAATTTCCCATTCAACGATTTTCCTTTCATCTCCAAGTTTCCTACATTTCACATTTTCTAACATGTATTCACTCTGTTGTCTGCACTCCCTTTTTTTTTCCCTTTATAACACTCTGTCTTTTTAATGGCTGCTTTGATTTCTGTGTTTTGTGGTTCCCAGCCAGGCTTTTCTCACTGCAGCCTCCCTGTTGCGGTCACAGCTTCTTGACACTCAGTAAACCCTGAACTCTCCACTCCTGCTCCCATGTTTATCCACGTAATACTCCATAATTCCACTGGGGAAGCTGACCTTGTTGAAGTAATAACCTATTTTTGGCTGAATTTGGAGAGTGAGACTACGAGGAAGCCAAAAGTCTAAACCAATCAATACTGAGCATTTCCCTGCTCTTCAGCAGTGCCCACAAACCAGGTGGTGGTGACATGGGACATCACACATTTTGCAGAGCCCCCTGATTTCACTTCTTGCAGCAGTGGCGATTTTCCTGCTGGATAATTTGGTTCCCCTCTCGTTATCTCATGCCACTGATAACTTGGCCTCAAACTACCAGGGCTGTTCCTGCTCCAGGACCTGGGAGAAGCCTTCAAGGAAACTGGATAAAATACAATTACACTTCCCAGCTGACAGCTTTTGATAAGAGCCCCAGTGCTGTTCTCTGCTGCTTTTGTTTGCCCTGAAAAGTTTCCTGCCTTTCTCTCTGCTTAATTTTACAAAGCTACAGCCATGGTTCCTTCTGGCAGGTGCATCCAGGGGAGAAGGAAAAGGAGCAGCTCAGGAGGAGTCTGGACTGTCTTCAATGCCTTTTGTTCTTCTAGTGTTTAATAAGCAATTCTGAATGATGCAAATGGCCATTTTTGTTGCTATGAAAGGGGAGAAGGCAGTTAAGAGGGAATTTGGGTGACTGGCAGCCCTGGCAGAGGACCCCAAACCACCCAGTTCCCTGTGATTCCTGTGAAGAAACAGTGAAGCAAATGCTTTGTGTTTGCTCAGATGGGTCAGGCAGCCCCCAGCACCTGTCCCAGCCTCCCCCCACCTCACTGCCCTCGCTATATTTACCCAGGGGGAACTTTCCAAGAATGGAAGTGGTAAGATAAAACCCCTGAGGGGCTAAAATTAGCCCCAGGCCCCGGCCCTGTCCCGCCGTGGCATTTCAGCTGCGAGCTCTGAGCCTGTTCTGGTCACACGGAGCGAGTGCCCATCCCCAGCAGCTACCCTTTCTTCTGCTCCCCATTTCGGGTTTAATCCACCAGAGGACTCTCCATGGGACCCCCAAGGCCTCAAGTGCTGTGAGCACCCCCCCCTCCCCAGGTAAGGCAGCAGCTCCAGGACCCCCCAGCAGTGGGAGAGGGGAGGTAGCTGGGAACCAGCTGTGCAGCTCTGTTCTCTGTCACAGCCTCTTTTTGGGGGGTCAGTGGATGCCTGGACAGCTTCTTCCAGCTCAGGACATGACAACTTTCTCTGAGGGTGGGGAGCCCCTGGCACAGGTTGCCCAGAGAAGCTGTGGCTGCCCCTGGATCCCTGGAAGTGTCCAAGGCC
>JAWMRA010000146.1:19430785-19460457 GCA_035584735.1 Pseudotriccus pelzelni | reverse complement strand
TGGGCACTGGGGGTGCAATGGGTGGGTGCTGAGTCGAAGACAGGTGGGTGAGAGCAGGGTGGGAGCGATGCGTGGGCTGGGTGTGCAATGGGTGGGTGGGTGCTGGGGGTGTGAGGAGGGTGTGTGAGCCAGGTGGGTGATGGCTGGTGTGAGCTAGTAATGCAGTGGTGGGTGTGGCCCGGGGTGTGACCCAGGTGTGCCATGGGTGTGTGGGTGTGACCGGGGGTCAGCGGTGGCCCGAGAGTGACACCCACGAGAGTGGCAACAGCACAGGCAGGGCGGTGTCCCGGCCCCGCGCTCACACGCCACCGTCCCCCCAGAGTCACATCCCGTCACACCCGGCAGTGCCACCTCCCCCCGTGTCCGTGTGTCCGGGTCCCCCGAGTCCCTCTGTCACCCCTCCTACCGCGGCCACCTCCCCGCAGGGAGACCACGCCCCGCGACACAGAGGCCACGCCCACCATCAACGAGCCCCGCCCATAGAGGCCACGCCCTCATCGCCCCGGGACCCCGCCTCCGCCACGCCCCGGCCACACCCGGGGAGTGACGTCACTTTCACCACCGAGGCCACGCCCCCTCCACCGTTGATATCACTGTGCAGACCACGCCTCCATAGGCCACGCCCCAATAACTGCGAGTCCACCGCGGAGGTCACGCCTCCTGCACCGAGACCACGCCCATATCTATCCGATCTCTGTGGAGGCCACACCCCTTGCCTCAGACACGCCCCCTCATCACTGCGAGCCGGAGGCAGAGGCCCCGCCCCCGCTCAGCCCGGAGGCCCCGCCCCGCCCCTGGCCCCGCCCCCGCCGTCACGCGGCACCGCCCCTGCCGGCCGCGCCGGGCGGCCCCGCGGCCCCTGAGCGGCCTCAGGGCTGGGCCGGGGTCCGGCGGGTCCCGAGGGGGTCCCGGGGGGCTCCGGGGCGGCCCGAGCAGCCCCCGCCGGTAAGTGCTGCGGGGATTCGGGAGGGTCCGCCGGCGGGCCCGGCGCCGCCCGTGCCCGCTCCCGCCGTGCCGCCTCCCCGCGGCCCGGCCCGACCGCCCCTCGCGTTCTCCTGGGTCCTCCCGAAAGTTTGGGAGCGCGACGGGGGGAGCGGGGAGGGCCGGGCCGGGGGGGCCTCCCCCCGCGGGGCTGGGCGGGCCGGGGGTCCCGCGGGGTCCCCGCCGCCGCGCTTCATTGTTGCGGTGCTTTTTTTTGTTGTTGGTTTTAAACCCTATTTTCCGTGGTTTATTAGTCGGGGCTCTTTGCCCTCGGTGCCTTTCAGTTGTCTTTATTTCCATTTTTATTTGTTCTGGTTTTTTATTCTTCTCCGACACCCCCTTCCCCCCGGTGCCCGCAGCCTGTGCTGACGTGGAGCCGGGGAGAAATGATTCGCAAATGGAATTTTTGAAATCCTGGCTCTGTTTCATCCCACCCCATAGCTGTTTTTTCAAGGAGCCGCTGTCCAGGTACAGATGTGGGGTCGTTCCACCCCTCAGTTTTCCAGCAGCCCTGCACAGGTACCAGGTGTGGCGGTCCCTTCCAGGCCCAGCGATATTCCAGAGCTTTGGAGCCATCTGGGACTCTGGGAAGGCTCTGGCAGAGCTGGAAAAGCCCATTTTGGCAGTGGGAAGGCTACCCGAGCTACACCCTAGCTGCTGGTTCCAGAGGGACAAGTGAATGTGAGGGGTTACCACCAATCCCAGAATTCCAGAGTCATGGAATGGTTTGGGTTGGGAGGCACCTGAAAGCCCATCCAGTTCCAACCCCTGCCATGGGCAGTGATGCCAAATCATAGAGGCAAAGCAACCCAGACCTGAGGGAAAAAAAATAACCCTGAGATGGCAGGTTTTCTGTGGGGTTGCAGGAGCAGAGGCCTTTTGGATGTATTTTTAATTTGGGATCTCTGGCTAAACATCACGGGGAGCTTCCCTGGCCTCACGCTGGTCAGAGCTCAGCCTCAGGCATTACAGCTTGGCAGTGCATTAGGGTTTTATTGCATTTAATTTCTCCACCCTCATCTCTGCAAAAGAAACATGATTGTAATTGTTTTATTTCTTCCATTCCTGACAGCGATCCAGGGTCAGATTTCCAACCTGCCTCTCTCCTTCCAGGATAATCTGATCAGGGGGTTCACAGTGGGTGTCGTTAATGCGATTCTCCCTCACTGGACAGATTATTTTAAAAACAACTGAAATCTTCGATTAAAAAAAAGCCAGCATAGTAACCCAAGTGGTTTTTTTTCCTGGACACAAGTGTAGTGTGAGGGCTATGTCCTGGTTTGGCCTCCCTCAGGATGCTCCCTGGAGCTTGGCACAGGGTGTGGGAGGGTGGGAAGTGGGGTTTGGCAGGTGCCAGCCCTGTTCCCCACTGGAGCAGCCTCTGTTTCTTCACTCAGAGGCGGCTGGTGGCTGAACCTGATCTCCCTGGAGGCAAAAAAATCTGGGAAGCTGAAGGGGTTGGGAGTGAGCTGGCTTGGGGGTTGGACTTGCCTGTCCCCAGGGACGCTGCCTGGTAGAGACGTGTGATTTGCCTGCTCTGGCGAACTGGTAAATTTAAGCATCACTGCGTTTTGGTGGCTGGATTTTGGGAGTGGAGGGAGCTCAGAGGCTCCTGCAGCTCCAGTTCCAGCTGGTGATGGAGTCCTTCTCCCCGTGACACCTCTGGCTCTGCATCTTCCCCTCACCTCTGTTGCCTTTCCCTCTGTCCTAGGTCAGCTGTGATGTGCCCATCCCTGCTCCAGGAGGGCTGTGCTCCCAAAGCCTCCCTTCCCAGCTAGATCCCAACCCTGCTGCCATGGAGACGGGCAGCCTGGAGGAGCGGGCCGGCGGTGACCAGCGGCGCGAGGAGGGCGGGGATGCGCTTCCTGAGGGTGCCAATAACTCCGTGGAGCCGCAGCCGCCGCTGCCCGGGAAGCTGCGGAAAACGGCCTTCAAGCTGTTCGGGGGCAAGAGGAGCATCTGCACCCTGCCCAGCTTCTTCGGGGGCCGGGGCAAGGGCCAGGGCAAGAAGGGGCTCAGCAAGTGCAAGACCCACGACGGGCTGAGCAGTGCTACGTCTGACAGGGCCCAGCCCCACAGCCCCTTGGATGTGCATCCCGGTCCCTTGCCCTGCTCCCGCAGTGCTCAGCTGCCCGGGGACACCAGAGCCAGGGGGGACCCGGGCCAGCAGGACAACTCTCCCCCTGGGAGCATCGAGGGCTGTGACAAAAAGCCCAATGGGGACAAGTCCTCCTTTCCCAGGCCCAAAAAAGGCCTGAAGGGGTTTTTTAACAGCATCCGACGGCACCGGAAGAGCAAGGCTGCAGAGGGGGAGAGAGCAGAGCTCCCAGAGTGGAACGGGGACCCCGAGGAGCCTGGCAGTGCCCTGGGGCTGGCAGTGGAGAGCCAGGGGGCCGCAGAGGATAGGGGGGCAGGGCCGGTCCCTGTGCCCACGGCCTGCCCAGAGGGTGAGCCCAGCTGTGGGGAGGCTCCTGAGCCCTCCTGCCCCGTGGCTGAAGGGGGCAGCTCTGAGGGTGATGCAGTGGCGGTGGTGCCAGGAGATGGGGACGCACCAGATACAAAATCGGAGGCTGACGCTGCCGCCTGCGCCGAATTTGACCGTGACAGTCTGCTGCTGGCCTTCCACCCGGACCTCCTGGACAGCGAGCCTCCCTGCCTGCACTCCGGGGACCTGCTGAGCCTCATCCTGGGAGATGTCACCTCCCTGAAGAGCTTCGACTCCCTGACGGGCTGCGGGGACGACATTGCTGAGCCCGACATCGCCGAAAGCAGCATCTCGGTGGAGCGCAGCAGGGAGGCCGCCAAGCGCAGCTCCTGCCTGGTCACCTACCAGGGCGGCGGGGAGGAGATGGCCATTCCTGAGGAGGCCGAGGAGTACCTGCACCAGGTGTGGGACGGCAGCGTGCCAGGGGACAGGAGCTACGGGGCCCAGGTGTCCCACAGCAGCCTTGAGACACACGCCTCGCATGAGGGGGATGCCCACCCCTACATGGGGGACCCCATGGACGGTGTCGACCTCCTGACGCCCCAGAGCGACCAGCAGGAGTCTGCCCCAAACAGTGACGAGGGTTATTATGACTCCACCACACCAGGGCCGGAGGATGAGGCCGGAGAGGAGCTCAAGAAGGACCGTCTGCCCCGGGACAGCTACAGCGGCGATGCACTTTACGAGTTTGACGCGCTGATGAGCCCCTCTCACGGGGAGGAATCGCTGTTCGAGGGCAAAGGACCCCGCCCAGCCGTCTTCAGCTACTTCATCGACTTCTGCCTGCCTGCGGAGAAGAGCCTGATCCAGCAGATGATGGATCAGAAAAGAGCAGTGATGGAAACAGAAGAGGAAAGTCTTGTGGCCATTCAGAAGGAGCTGCTCTACTGGGAGCTGCAGAGGGAACCAGTCCTGAAACGCCTGGATGTTTCCAGCAAGGAGAAGTGTCCCCGGGAAAAGCAGTGCATTGAATGTAAAAGTAGAGCAGCCAGCTCGAGTGGCAAGAGTCAGAGTGGCCTTGGCGGTGAGCAGGTGGCCTCGCACGCCCCAAACCGAGCTGTGAATGGTGGGGTTCCGGTGGCTAGAGCTGAAAATCCCGAGTGGAGGGATTTTCCAGGGACTCTGTGTCCAGAAAACTGTTACAACAGCCAAAAAGCCCCAGGAAGTTGCCTTATTCAGCTCACGAAGAACACCCCGGGGTTTGGTTCGGACCCAGATTGTGGGTTGTTTGGGGACTCCATCCCAGCCAAGGCAGGGATGTTCCCTGGCTACGGAGCAGAGCCCGCTCCTGGCGAGCCCCAGGTGGGCAGTGAGCCTGAGCACGCCGTGAGCTTCTCCCAGGCGCTGGTGGAGTTCGCCAGCAGCGGGACCCTCTTCTCCAGCCTCTCCGAAAGCCTGGGGAGCTCAGCCTCCAGCTCATCCTTCACCCAGAACCTCCCCGCCCTCCCCACCATGGTCACCTTCGATGTGGTGGACGTGGAGCAGGAGGGGGAAGGGGAGTGTGAGCAGCACCCGGAGCTGAGCGAGGACATCGCGGGGGCCTTTGACGATGGCTACGGACAGAAGGAGTCGCTGGCTGAATGTGACGAGAGAATGTCCCCGGGCTTCTCCCCGGGCTCCTTCCAGAGCTGCAACTGGGGGGTGGCCAGCCTGCCACGCCACCTGCGCCTCCACGGGCTCAGCCCCTCCCTGCCGGCGCCGCTCTCTGTGGACCGACGGAGCCGCTCCCTGGACACGGAGAGCCTGGAGTTCGAGCTGGCCGAGCCTCAGGCTGCCCGGAGTGGCCCCCAGCCCTGCCGGCTCTGGGCCCGGCGGGAGGGCGGCAGGAAGGACTCCGGCGGAGCGCGGAGGAGCAGGAGCAAGGAGGAGGGCGAGCCGGCGGGCCTGGAGGGCGGGCTGAGCTGGCCGGGCCTGCAGCACCTGCAGCGCGGCAGCGACGGGATGGAGCTCTGGGGCTTTGCTCCGGCCGGCGCCATGGAGAGCGTGTGGGAGCCGTCCGAGGAGCCGGGCACCGTGTCCCCTTTCCCGCCCCTCTCCAGGGAGGCTCCGGACAGGCGGCTCCAAGAGCCGGAGCTGCCCCGGCAGCCGCTCCGCCCCTCCAACCTGCCCCTGCAGCCCGAGGCGCGGGAGGTGGCCGGGCCCTACAGATACCACGGAGAGGGCCCCAAGCTGTGCCGCCTGCTACCCCTGGGAGACGCGGAGCTGCCCCCGAGCTTTGGCTTTGCCTGCTCCCCGGAGAAGCGCTCCAAGGGCAAACCCGTGGGCATTGCCCAGGGCGTGCCGCAGCATCCCTGCGGGAACAGCGGCCCCACAGAGAGCCCGGAGCGCTGTGTGGAGCCCCTGAAGGGCAGGGGCGCCCCCGGGCACTGCCGCGGCACCGCCCTCGATGTCACCGATGCAGAGTAGCTGCAGGAATGTCACCCCTCACCGAGGGGCTGCTCCAGGCAGGGTGGAAGTGGCGCAGGGCAGGGAGGGGGAGGCCGTGAGCAGGCGGGGTGGGGGTGACTAATGGGACCTGGGCCTCACCCTGCAGGTTCTCTGGGGGGATCGGAGCTGCCTCCGGGGTTCATGTCTCAACACTGAGACACCTTCTGGTTTTCCAGCCCTCTCTGATGCCAAGCACAGCAGCAGCCCCTGGCACTGCTGCCAGGACAGAAGCTGGGAATGGACCTGTTGCCAGAGTGCCAGGTTTGGGGTAGGATTGGAGCTGGGGGAACAAGCCTTGGGGACACTTTGGAGAGAAATGGGGTTTCTTTTGCCCTTGGTGAAATGTTTTGGTTCAGACTCACTTTGAATGTCTTCCATCTCAGTCTTGGTTGTGGAGCTAGGGGGGAGGATGCTGATTGTTCCCAGGGGCAAGTCAGCTGGAAGGGGAACTTTGCAGCAACATTTTTAATTATTACTTTTTTCCCGTGCCCCAAAGGAAAGCGGGAGCTTTTGTGTGTGTGTTGATAATGCTCTCCAGGTCCAGTTTCAGTTTTTCTGAAGAGATATGCTGTCCGTGGTGTCCCTTTCAAGAACAAAGTGTCAGTCCCTTCTTTGTTGTGGTCTGTCTTCCCGGTGTGTAATTCCTGGTGGAAACCTTTCCCGTGCTTTGTCCCAGCTCCTCGTCTCTCCGGGACTGTGGACACATGGATGAGGTCTTTGAAATAAGCTAAATTTGCATTGTTCCTGTAGCTGTGAAGTGGCAGATGCTGTTACTTTCTCAAAAGGAAGTTTTGTGGCTTTTGAATTTAATTTTATTATTTTAGGGTTGCTTTCTTTGCATAAACTCGCAGGAGGGAAGTTCCATGTTTGTTGGCATACGGGACGTAATGCAGCCTAAATTGGGCTTCATGGCCTCTTCCTCCTGGCTGGAGGGAACAAAAAAGCTGGAGGTTGCTGCAGGTTTGGGATTTTTCTCCTCTTTGAAGGAACATGGAGGAGGGACACGAGCTGAGGGGTCAGACTTTGTCTGAGGGGTCATAATGAGCTCCTGTTACCTCTGTTTCAGCCTGTTGGTCCTTGGGGCTTCTCCCTTGTCCTCATGATGCCAAACAGCCTTGTCTCTGATCCAGACCTCTTCCTCCTTCCCAAGTTCCGTGTTCTGATTTTAATTCTCTTTCTGCTCATGATTTTTGTTCCCCCACCCCTTGTTGCCCCTTTTCTGCTTTTCTTTCCAGCAGAATTTGTAGCATTACAAAAAAGTAATCCCCAACTGGAAATACCAGCGTTTTGTCCAGTTTGTGGAGCGAGGGGTGGCTCTGCCCAGCCCCGATTCACTTTTCCTGCTGTGCTGGGTACCCCTCCTGCTGCTCTTGCCTCCACATGGATGTGGCTCCAGGGGCTCCAGCAGCAGCTCCTTTGGCATCGCTGTGTTTTCCAGCACCGGGAGCTGCTTTGGGTTTGGTATTTCCCCCACCCCCAGAGCAAAATGATATTTCTTTTTGAGAAGAGATTCCTTCTGCCTTGTCCTTGAATATCTGGGAAGGGGCAGGGAAAAGCAAAGCCAGGCTTGGTGTGGTTTTATTTCCCTGCCCCAGACCGCTGAGGTGACGCAGATCTGTCTGTGCATCCATGGGCTTAAACCTTAATTTTTCCTGCTGCAGGAAGTTCCTCTAGGAGCCCACCATGCTATGGGTCTTTTCTCCCATCCCTCTGTGACACCGAAGAGCATTTCCTGGGACAAACCTGGCTCTTGGTGCCACTCCTGAAGAGGAGAAGTGCTCAGCCAGTGGAAGGTCCCTTCATTCCAAAGTTGTGTCTCCCCTCGTTAGTGCTGCATGTGAACAGCTGCTAATGAATATTGGAATGTTGGAATATTGCAGTATTCCTCACTGGAGCAGGCTTCCCTTGCTGGGAGCCAGGTCAGGGCCAGGTCTCAGCCCTGCCCATCTCACCACCCACAGACCACAAACCACGGAGACACGGGGGACGTTGCCACACACCCTCACGGCCCTTTGCTGGGTTTAACTCCTGTTTTCCTTTGTTTTAGTGTTTCACCAAAGGCACCTCGTGGGTTCTGGGGCTTGTAGCTTTTGTTCGGCCGTGGTGCAGCCTTTGCCAAAGTCCTGCTGGGGGGTGGAAGTGTCTTGGTGCTACAATGAATGTTCCGTCGCCGACGTGATGTTTTGGAATAATGTTTTCAGTTGTAGGTACGTGCTGGGGAGGTTTAGGGGGAGCAATACAGCCAAGGCTTGATAATCTGACTTTATACCAAAGGTTTCTCCTCTTAATTCAATGGGAATTACATAAAGCAGATACCTGTTGAATTAAAATGAGTTTTCTAAACATTAATTTGCTGGATTAGCAGTGGTTTCTGCCCCGTTAACCCAACGAAATAAGGATTTTTAGTGCAGTAACTCAACCTCTAAATGATCACTGCAGTAGGGACTGGATTTCACTGCCTCTTCCCAAAACACGCTGGGATACGTAGGAACAGATCTGGGCTGGATCTGGATCAGTCCAACACTGCCTTACCCGAAGAGCTCAAATTTGGGAGTGCTCATTGAGGCTTTTCATGCAAAAGGGCTTCCTAACCAGAAATCAGTCTTAAAAGTCAGGAATGGCAGATTGTCTTGCTAAGATAACTCGAAAAACTCAAGGAATTTGTCCCTTCCAGGGAAGATCTTGCCTAAAGTGATGAACTGGGGCTGTGAACTCGTGATGAAACCACTGCTGTTGGGGTCAGCCTACCAAGTGATTCTGTATTGCATTTTGGGGACTTTGGGGTTTTATTTGGTTTGTTTGTTTTTATACACCTAAGAAAAAAGGTCGATTTTTCTCTATTTTTGTATAGTTTTGCATTTTATAATCATGGGGAAGATTTTACGGACTGTTCTTTTACTCGTGTGTGTCGTCGCTCCAAGTGGTGTGGTTTGCCCTTCCCGTGGAGAAAAGGCAGTTCCTGCTGCTGCCATGCCTGTGCCATGCCAGGAACCCTTCCTGTGCTCTTCCAGGAATGTGCTGGGCCACTTCCCAGCTGGAATAACTCCGGCCCCTCACAGCACACACACACACTTTGCACACCCCGCCGAGACATCTCTAACCCTGCTCTGTCACACTCGCCCAACTGTTGTTTCATTTCTTCTAAGTGTTGTTTTTAACCTGAATTTGTGGATTTTGGTGATTTCTCCCTCCAGGTGCTGTTGACCATCTCTAAACTAGAAGCCCACAGGTGTCAGCTGGGCCTTTCCCTGCTGTCTCCTTACATTATTTTATCCAAATTTGAGATAAATTCTTAAATGCCCAGGCAGGAGATGCTGTTGGTTAGTGCTTGGCAGTGCTCTTGAACAGATTCCCTCTCACCTTGGTGCTCCCCGGCTGGGCTGGGAGCTGGAATTTCACCCTCGTGCAGGCAGCAACACCTGCTCCAGGCCTATGGATTGCTCCTTAAATAATCCTGGATTAGCAGGGCTTGCCATCTTCTCCTCCTGGCTGGGAGCTGCAGCCCAGTGCCAGCTGCACTGCCAGCATCACTAAAGCACCTTCTGCAATGATACTGCCTTGGCTTTGGGGATCAGAAGAGAGGAGAGCTTTTGGAAAGCTAAAACCCAGTCAAAACCAGATTTTTTTCCCCCAGCAGAGATGGCAATTGCTGCTGATTTGGATCTTTAAAAGTTTTTGTTCATTGGGTTTGCCCCGTTCCCAGCACAGGGATGGATGGGGAGTTAGCTCAGCAAACATTCCCGGGATTTGGACCCACGTTGCCTTCCACATTCTCTCTGCCCTGGAATTTTGGGCTCCCTCCTCTCCAGCAGGGACCTCCTGCTCTTCTCGCCCCTGTTGAGTCACATTAAAGCTCCCCTTGGGTGAAGTGAAAAATTCAAACCTTAGAAAAGCCTCTCTGCTCTAAAGAAAAAAAAAAGGAATTAACCCTTGTCTTTGGCTGCCCCGTCCCACTGCCAGGCTGGTGGCTCCTCCCAGGCCACCAACCTGGCTGAATTTTGGGGTTGTTTTTGTTTTCTTTCTGGTCTCATTGCTACTAGTCCTTTCAAGTTTTTAATGTATTGATTGTGTTTTAAAATGAATGTTCCTTTCACTGAATTCTAATGAATAAACTTCAGATTTTTAGAAAACGTTGGATTTCTCTTGTGGTTTGCTTTTTTTCTCTGCTTATTTTATGCTAGATTTAATCTTTTTCTTTCCCTCTCTCTCCTGTGAGTTGATCAATTGCCAGTGAGGTGGATTTTTCCATGGGAGAAGGCAGCAGAGATGCTTTGGAGCAGGGCATGGCTAATCTGTAACACACAGTCCTCAAACCCTGTGCCATGAAATGATGGGAATGATGGAAAATATCCATCATTTAAGGCTCCAGCTCCCAGAGTCATTTTTTTTCCCCCTCTTCATTTCTCATCCTCTGCTGTCACTGGTCTCTGGCAGTGGCCAGAGGTGGGTGACAGGGAGCAGAGATTCTCTGGCTCCGAGGTAACTCCGCCTCCATCCTACCTGGTACAGCAGAGAAGGGCTTGGAGGGGTGGTTTTAATGGGTTTTTATTGTGCAATGGCCATTTCTAAGGGAAGTTATCAGCATTATTATTTAGCAGCATTAATTTCAGTTGCTCTGGGAGTGCCTCCAGGCTGTCTCTGCTGGATCCCTGGATCCTCTTCTCCCTGGGGCAAAGGCACTGCTGAGAACTTTGACTTCCTTGACAAACAGCTCCTCCCTCCCACGGGCTTTAATGAACGGCCCCTCGGTATCCCTGAGGTGCTTCCAGGTGTGGTGGGGTCGGGAAGCACGTGGGGAGCGAGGGATGAGGCATCTGCTCTTCCCTCTGCTCCAGTGCTGTTCAATGGAAATCCCACTTCCTGTACTGCCCCTGACCCACTCTCCTCCTCCACGCACAGCCCAGGGAAATCCAGGGCTGGATTTTGGGTGGAAAGCAGCCCTGGCAATGCTGGGGATTGTGTAAGGCTGAGCCGGGCGCTGGGATCATCCTTCCCACCCTTCCCACTCCGAGCACCACCTGGGAGCCAGGCACGAACTTGGATCCTGCCCTGTATGTCCCTCGGGTACCTCCCAGAGTTTCAAAATGCCCGAGAGAGTCCTGCTTCCCCCCTGCCCTCCTTGGGCAGCAATTGAATTTGTAACACTGTAATTATGTGTGGAGCCTGATGAGCTGCTCCGTTAATGAGTCCAGACTGAGCCGTGGATGCCCTGGGGAGGATTTGTCCTTTCCAGCTCCCTCCATTGGAGATTCCTGGCCATCCATCATGCTGGAGGGAAGGGCAGACCTCTGACTTGGTGTTGGCAACCAGGGGTGTGTGTTGCCTCTCCTACTCCTCATGCTGCTCTTTCACTGTCCCAAACCTCCTTAGGCAGGAGCATCCCCTCTGAAAACACTCTGCTCAGAGCTCCCCCTGTGCTGCCCCTGCCCCTCCCTGATCTTGCATGGTGGAGAACTTTCCCATTCCAAGCCTGAATCCATCAGTATTTCATTCTTAGAATCAAACAGGCTCCGTCACAGCCACTAATTTTGCTCCTGGACCACCAGAGGTGGCTGTTGGAGCAGCCACCTCGTGCCTTTAGGTGCTCTTTAGGGACCTAAAGAGCTTTTTCAACAGCCCAGTGCAAATATCCTCCCACTGTGGCCCTGCAAGGGGGGCTCAGGGCTGCCCCATGCTGAGGTCTCCCCTTGTGTGTGGGCTGCTTTTAGAATATTTTCCAATATTTATTTATTTATATTGTTTTCCTGGCCATTTCAGCAGGGAATTCCTCCCGTTATCCCACTGGAATAGGGAAATCCTGCTGGAAAGGCTCTCCCCGGGTTGGAGAGAGCTGGGGTGCAACCTCCAGCAACACAGGGAACTCTGGTGTGGTGGGATGAGGCTGTGGGTGCCCCGCTGGGGTTCAGCGGGGGCCTTTTGGCTGCTTCGCCCCAGGAGGTTTGACTGTCACCCCAGAGGAGGGTGCTGGTCACAGCTTGGGAGGGTTGCCCAAGGAGGGGCTGGGGGAGGAGCTGAAGGGGGTGGAGCGGAGGGTTTGGGCAGCTCCATCCCTGCCCTGTCCCCAATGGCCATCCCACGGGACCCACTCCTGTGACCTCCCCACCGTGGTGACACCAAGGGACAAAGGCAGAGCTGAGGCCACCTCTGGCAACAAGCAGAGAGGCCACCAGCCTGGTGCTCCTCTGGGGGAGAAGTTCCTGATCATCCCTAATTGAATTTAGGGAGGAAAAAATCCCCCAGGCAGGGCAGGGGCAGAGGGCAGGCACTGGCAGCCCCTGATGGATGAGATCCCACTGTTTTCCTTCATTCTAAACACTGGAAGGCAAACAGCTGGGAAAAATGGGCTGCAGGGCTGGGTCACCACTGCCAAGGGTGGAAACAGGACGAAAGGGTGGACAGGACAAAAAGGGCTGTGGAAAGCCGGGGCACGGGGGAAGGTTGTGCCTGGTGGTGCCTGATGGTTCCTGGGTCGTGAGCTCCAAATTCAGTCTTCAAACTCTCCCTCTGGAGCAACGATCCCGTCCAACCCCTTGGGCTGTTATTCCAAGCATCCTGCCTGCATCCTGCAGCTTCTTGGATTGAAGTACATTTCCCAAAGCACTGGGATTGCCTTCCACATCCCAGTTTTGGGATCTGAGGCTGGTAAAGCTGCCATGGCATTTTCGCTCCAGGGTGACGGCAAAGCTGGGTGTCCGTGGCAGGCTCTGGGGGTTACCCAGGGGGTTTTTGCAATGCTCATGACTGTGGGTGTTTAATGCCTCGTTGCCAGTGGTGCTGGAGCATTTTCCCCTTGGCTTCATCCCTGAAGTGGCAGCTCCTGATGGATACAGGTGACCACGTTCCAGAGGGGATGCTTGGAAGCAGGAGATTCGCCAAGACATGCTTTAGGAGATGGATTTCCTCTTGTTCCTGTATTGCTTTCTCCTTCTCCCTGCACCCCTGGCAGGACAAGTGTTGGGCCATGGCAGGGGAGCATTCATGATGATGACAACGGGAGTGCCTGGGATGGCCCATCCCACTGGGAATGCTTCAAACCATCAGCTTTAATTGCCTCCTAGTAAACACAAATCGACTCATTTGCTGCAAACAAGTTCCCACTGAAAAAAACATGCTGGAAGTCGGTTGTCAGCATGGAAATGTATTTCACACTTTGAAGTGTTACTTTTTCCCCCCCCTTTTTTCTCCGGAGTAATTTGAGAAGCACTGACACAACAACTTCACTCCATGAAGGAACATGGAGTGTGTGACTGGCAGGTTCCTCACGACTCCCGTTTCCCAGAGCCTGGAGAGAAACGCGTCTGGGTGGGGCTGAGTGTGGTTCTGGTGTCACCTACAAGACAGCCTTTGAGGGGCTGGAGCGAGTCCAGGGAAGGGAACGGAGCTGGGAAGGGGCTGGAGCAGCAGGAGCAGCTGAGGGAGCTGGGGGGGCTCAGCCTGGAGAAAAGGAGGCTCAGGGGGGACCTTCTGGCTCTGCAACTCCCTGACAGGAGGGGGGAGCCGGGGGGGGTCGGGCTGTGTTCCCAGGGAACAGGGACAGGAGGAGAGGGAATGGCCTCAGGCTGTGCCAGGGGAGGGTCAGGTTGGACACTGGGGAAAATTCCTTCGTGGAAAGGGCTGTCCAGCCCTGGCACAGCTGCCCAGGGCAGGGGTGGAGTCCCCATCCCAGGGTGGTGGTGGTGGTGAGATTTAAAAGTCCTGTGGATGTGGCACTTGGGGACAGGGGTCAGTGGTGGCCTTGGCAGTGCTGGCGAAAGTTTGGACTTGATGATCTTAGAGGGGTTTTCCAACCAAGAAGCTTCCCAGGGTCTGGCATCCCTGGATCCTGATGAGATCCCAGCTAGGACCAGCCTGCTGTGCCAAGCCCAGCCTGGCCTGTTTCCTGTGCCAGTGTGATAATTAGCAGCCAGCCCCGTTAATCAAGGCAGTTGTCCAAGGGTTTATGGCCACAAGGCTCCTCTGACTCCACTTCTGCTGCAGGACCCGGCCTGGAAAGCTCTGTTGGATATTTAATTTCTCCAAATCCTGGCTTTAAAGCAGGACTCTCTGCTCTGGGGGGTGTGAAGGCACAGATGAGCACGAGCCAATGTAAATCCCAGTCCAAAGGTGGACAAAGCCGATGGGGCAGGCAGGGGAGGGATCCACAGCTCAGGCAGGACCTGTTTAAGGTGATCAGAGCCATGGATGAAAATATTTCAGGCAGGAAAGGCCCTTTGTGCCCTGCTGAAGTCTTCAGAGATGGAAAAAAACAAGGAAAAATAACATTTTGCCTCAGAAACAGGCAGATCCAGAGAGAACAGGGGCTGGGAGTTCTGGGATATTCCAAGCTTGTTGCAGGGAACAAGCAGTTGGTGTTTAATTCCTGTTTTATCACAGAGGGAGGGATCAGTTCCTGTCTCATTACAGGCTGGATGCACCCTGAGCACCCCTTGTGTGAGGCAGAGCTGCTTTGCCCATCCCTCCCTTCCCCTCCTGGAGCTGTCCTGGTGTGTGAAGGTGTGAGAGCTGGGGATCCCAACCCGGAGCTGAGGACTGGGAAAGGTCCTGAGCCTCTGATCAGCTCCTGCCTCCCTCCAGAGATCCTAGGGCCGAGTTTAACAACTTCCATGGTCCCTCTCCTGCACATGGCTCTGCCAGATGGGATGAGTATCTGCTTCCCCTCATCAGCTCCTCTGGCATCCCACTGGGATAATCCTGGTCCTTAACCTGGGCTCGGCAGCAGCACAACACATTTGCCTTCTTTTTAAATCCCCTTCCCTGTTGCACCAGCAGAGGAACTGGAGATGGGCCCTGCTGAGAGTGGGATCCCAAAATGAGCTGCCAGACCCTCCCACCCACCAGTGCTCTGCTCATTTGGTTGCTTTGGGGTTTTTAATAAATGAAGGCAGGAGTGGGGTTGCTTTTATTTACTTTCTTTTGGTTTTAGATTCCCCTCAGTTTGCATTTTCAGGCTTTATCTCACAGAATTATAGAACCATGGAATCGTTTGGGTTGGAAGGGACCTTAAAGCTCATCCCATTCCACCCCGTGCCATGGGCAGGGGCACCTCCCACTATCCCAGGTTGCTCCAAGCCCCCTCCACCCTGGTTTGACTTTCCTGCTTGAGCTTCTGTAAGGACAAAATAGGGGGATGGGCTGTGGGGAGCTGAAGGGACACAGCTCTGGCTGCCACCTCCTTCCCTGGCACAGGGCTGGGGATGCTCCCTGAGAGCCTGAAGCAGTTCCTTGCAGCAGCCCAGCAGAGATGCTCTGCATCCCTCTGCTCTGAAGAGTGGAGTGGCCCTTGTGTCACACTGAAGGGTGTGGCAGCACCCAACTCCATCTTCTGCTCACCTGAAGCCCTTCCAGAGGTTTGCTTCTGGGACCTCTGGGACAACTGGGGTGTCTCCCCTATTTCCATGGCCTCTTCACACATCTGGCTTAAGAGGAGCTTGTCCCATCCCATTCCATCCCATCCCACATGATGTTCTGGGGCCATGAGACTGCAGTTCCTTACTGGGGGTTCCTGCTGGGTCAGCACAGCCAGGGACACTCCCAGGGTCCCTGTCTGGGATACCTGTTCTGGGAACAGTCCCAAATACCTCTCCTGGGGACTATCCTGGATACCCCTCCCGGGAATAGAGCAATTCCCTCTCACCACCCCAGCCAGTGGGTTTGGGGGTTTCTGTGCCCCCCCCAGAGCTCAGCCCCAAGGCCCAACACCCCAGGGAGGCCACCAGCCCTGGCTGCCACTTGCTTGTGGTCGCTCCATGCCGGCGGATTATTTATAATCCCTCTATTTTTAGAACAATGCTGAAATCTGTTTAATGCTGGAGGGATCTGGGGGGAGGGGGGAACCCAAAGAAAAAAGAGCAATTTTCTTTCTGACGCAGGAGCTGCTGCTGGAGGGGTTTTTTGGGGGGGGTCTTTGTGTTGAGTCATGTTTGTCTGTTAAAAAGGAAAAGGGGAGGGGGAATTAGGCCAAAAGGAAAGGCTCTGAGAGGGTGTTCTGGGCATGGAAAATTTCACAGCAGTAGCAGCAAGACCAGGTCATCCTGCTCCCCAGACTCTGGAGCCAGCCAGGCTTTCCCCAAGCAGCGGGACAGCAAGTGTGTCCCGTGAGCAGGGGCAGACCCGGAGTTTGGAGCAGTGAGTGCGTGGGAAGGAGCCAGAGAGTGGCTGGAAGAGCTCATTTCTTGGGAATACTGTTCTGCACCATCAAGGTGAGGGGCTGTGAGCGCTGGGGACCATCCCCTGCCTGCCCCGAAGGGCCTTTGTAACCAAATCCCAGCTCTTTGCAGGAATCGCATCGGGCTGTGGGGAATTTTGGGCCAGTTCTGGTGCTGGGCTGACCTCTAAGGGAGAGCTCAGTCATTGCAGCTCATGGAGTCAGAACCATGGGATGCTTTGAACTGCAAGGGACCTTAAAGCTCGTTTCATTCCACCCCCTGCCACGGGCGGGAACACCTTCCACTAGCCCGGGTTGCTTCAACCTGGCCTTGGACACTTCCAGGAATGGGGCAACCACAGCTGCTCTGGAAATTCCATCCTAGTCCCTCCCCACTCTCACAAGGAAGAATTTCTTCCCAATATTGCACCTAAATCTCTCCTCTTTTAGTTAAAAACTGTCCCCCTTGTTCTATTATTACAGTTCTTGGGCTGGAGTGATGCTGAGCTCCCCAAAATCTTCCCAGAGTCAGCCTGGGGGCCTGGAGCACTTTTCTGGGGACATGACAGGGGGAAACGTGGAGACAAACAGGAGCTTCAGGCTCCCTCGGTGCCCTGAGCCTTCAGCATCAGCAGGTCCAAGTTACAACCCCAGTGGAGCTGTGGGGCACCCCATAACACACTGGTGCCAGGCTGGAAGGGCGGGAGCTGCCAGAGGGCAGTGTGAGATGGGATATTGGGAAGGAATATTTGGCTGGGAGGGTAGGGCACAGGTTGCCCCAAGAAGCTGTGGCTGCCCCATCCTTGGAAGTGTCCAAGGCCAGGTTGGAGCAACCTGGGATAGTGGAAGGTGTCCCTGCCCATGGCAGAGATGGGACTGGAGGGGCTTTAAGGTCCCTCCCATTCCAAACCTGTGATTCCATGACCCTGGAGAGGTTTGGTGGCTTTGGTGCCCCCCAAATTGGCAGGACACCTGCGTGAGGTGGCTCCAGGGGCTGGGACAGCAGGGGCTCTGCAGGGTCCCACTGCTCCCCCACACCATGAGGGGGGCCCTGGGTGCCACCTCTGTGGCTCCACAGGTGGGCAAAGCCACTGCTGCAGCGAGCTCAGGCACCAGAGGGCATCAAGGACCAGTGCCAGCAGTGAGAGCAGTGCCAGCAGTGAGAGCAGTGGGCTGTGCCACGGGGGCCAGGCAGGCGGTGCCTTTGGGTCATTCCCTTCGGCGGGAGAGCCTGAAAGCGTGTCCTGTTTTTAAAACCCAGCTTCACATCCTCGAGACATCCACGCTGTTGTTTTTGCAGCTCCCTCTCCCAGATGGTTTTTATCTCTTTTGAGCCTGGCCAAGGCTGGGCACTCCTGGCGGCACCGTGAGCACGGGGGCTGAGGACAAGGGGTGCTGTCCCGCCCCGCTCCAGCCCTCCAGACAGGGAACCCCCCTTCTCTCTGAACCCCACATCTCTCCTTCCAGTCCCACCAGTTTTGGAGTATGTGGCAATAAACCAACTTTCACCCAGGAGGGTTTGTTTTCCCTGGCTGTGCCTGGGCAGCCCAGAGAGCGGGAGGTGCCACGGGCGCAGTGTGGGGGCAGGAGGGGCGTTGCTGTGTCCCAGTCGCCAGCTTTGCGGGGATTTCCTCCTGTTTCTGTGTTGCCAAAAAAGAAAAAAGAAAAGCCTGTATTTGGAAGCAGGGTGGGCTGGGACACAGAGGGGCTGTGGCAGAGCAGGCTCAGCAAAAACTGGGGCATGGGGGGCTGTAAAATCACAACGATGAGTAGGTGCCCCAGCATTTTCAAACCCATCCCAATAAATGGGATCTGAGTTCCTCAAGGAACTACCTTGACTCAAGGAGCTGCTGGAGCAAATCCAGAGGAGGCCCTGGAGGTGCTGCCAGGGCTGGAGCCCCTCTGCTCTGGAGCCAGGCTGGGAGAGCTGGGGGGGCTCACCTGGAGAAGAGAAGGATCCAGGGAGAGCTGAGAGCCCCTTGCAGGGCCTAAAGGGGCTCCAGGAGAGCTGGAGAGGGACTTTGGGTGGAGAAATTGTTGGACATCTCCCTGGACTCTCTGGGGCTGGAGAAGTCGCTGGCATGAAGGACACATTTGTTCGGATGAGACCTGAAGCCTTCATGTGGAGCCCTGGGAGGGATGACAGGCAGTTTTTAAAGGAAGCATCTCCAAGATTAAGGAATGCTGAAGGCAAAGGAGACTCAAATCTGATTAAAAAAGTGATTAAGGCTGAGTCGGAAAAAAACCCACAGGACTGGAGGCAAGAAATCCTATGGGATAAACAGAGGGACTGCCCTGCACACTCAGTGTGGGGAAATGGCTGGAGCCCCCACAGGGGCTGCTGGGAGGCACAAGGGATCAAATGATCTCCCTGAGCCCCAACTTCCACTGCATCAACTCATCCGTTCTGGCCTTGGCATGTCTCCTTTCCTGCTTTCCCCCAGGGGAGCTTCAGAGCCCTGAGGGCACTAACAGCCCTTAATATCCCTGAGCAGCCTCACACGCGACCCTCACCCCTGCCCATGGACCCAGGAGCCCATTTTAGCCCAGTCCTGGCTCCCCAGCCCTCCCTGGGCTCCAGACCCTGACGGATGAGTTGACTTCCCAGCCTGTTGTGAAGTTCCCTCATCCCCATTGACATGCCCCGCTTGGACTGGGCCACACCCTTGTCCTGCTCACCTTGCCCAGGTACCCATGGGGCCAGTGCTGTTGGTGTCATCCCTGCTGACCTCAAATGTCCCCAAAGGTCCCGTAGAGGTGCTCTGGGGCAGGCATGGGCTGCCACGGCTTGAGAAGGGATGTCACAAGGGCAGGATGCCAGAGAGCCACCAACACATAAATAAACCAACCCTCTCTAAGGCACACGGGCCTGGCCCTGTCTGTTCTCGTGCCAAGAGCCAAGAAAGGCTCCCTCCTCTTCCCCACACTTTGGAAACACATGGGAATGTTTCCAGGGTGTTACTTGGCATCTCCAAAGGGTGAGTGCAGAGCAGGGAGCAGGGCTGTGCTGCTTCAGCCAGACTTGCTGAGGAGGTTTCTTGGCTCCACCTCGACCATCCAGGCCGTCCCTGGGCACATTTTGGCTCTGGTGCTGCCGCCTGGGCTCCCTGGGGAATCCCCTTCCAGCCATGCAAGAGGTGGGATGTGCTGCTCCCCCTCCCTCTGCTCCCTGGGGGAATTCTCCTTCAGTCGATTTTCATGCCCTTGGCTCCACTCTGATTTTGTTTCTTTCTCGGGAATACCCCACCCAGCACACCCAGGCTTTGGAACCCCTCCCTCCTCCATGGTGGGAGCCTTCCCAGTCCCTCCGGGTGCTGCTCCTGCCTCCCTGTCAGGGCACATCCCACTGGGGCGAATCCTGCCTTTCTGTGCCTGGAGGGGGCTCAGCGATGAAAAGAACTGGTGTTTTCTCACATGAGGCCTGTGAGGGAGGGCAGGAACTCCTGTGTTGGTGCCCACACGTGTTTCCAGCACGTCTGAGGACCTTCCTCCTGCTCCCAGCTCCCTGCCACGGAGCGGTGACGCACAGAGCCGTGCTGGCTTTGATGAGGAGCTTTGCTTTGTTTGATCTGAGCTGTTTGATCTGATCTCTCTCCTCCCCACCACACTCTGCTACTGCTTTCCCTGTGCTTTTTTTGCAACAGAGGGAAGTGAATTCCTGGTGCCAAGGATGTGGTGTTACCCTCTACCGACTCCTGTTCCTTTTTGGCTAAATTAGTTATGGTAATAAGGTACCTCTTGGTGTGAAACTAAGGGAAGAAAAGTGAAATCTGGAAGTGAGCCAGACCCAGGGAGGGAGGAGTGTTGCTTTCTGCTATTGTTTCTTCCCCAAAAAAACCCCAAGAACCAGCCTAAACCAGAAAACTCCCTGGCGCGTGCCTATAGATTTTCGTTAATGTCCCACTCGGTGAGAGGAAATGTTGAGGTTCGAGTGGCTGGAGCAAAGTTGGGTCTTACTGCTCCTGCTCTACACCCCAAATGTCTCTCCTGACCTCACCATGTATCATTTTTGCTGGGTGGCTGCTTGCTTGGGCACCTCAGGGCAGGATGGGACAGCACAGCTTCTCGAGGCTCCCACCCACTGCAGCTCCGTGTCCCTTTGGGGAGGTGGCTGTTGCATTTCACTGTGCTCTGTTTCAGAACATTCCCCAACTTTGAGCCAAAGCAGCTTCAGCTCACATCCTTCTGAAGGCTGGAGGAAGCTGCTGGTCTGCAGTGACTTCTCTTTGCTGATGGGTGAGGAGGAATCAGGGAACAGGGCGGGCTCGGGCACTGTGCACTCAGTGTTTTACTGGGACACGTCACCTGCCAGCCTTTATTTAGGGCCCATCTCCCTCTTCTTGAATCCTCTAAAACCACTGACTACCCTGGGAATATTTCTAGTCGTCACACAGCAGCCTCAGCTCCTTGGTTTGGGAGTTCTGAGGTTCACAAGACCTATGCCAAGGGGGAAAGGGGACACAATGAGACCCTGGAATGGGAGGATTGTGTGGATCTGTTTATCCTGGGCTCATCTGGGGACAGGCTCACCTCTGGTTTTCCATTAAACAGGACAAAACTGGTCCTACAATTTTGTAGAATCTGGGAGAGGGACTGGGATCTGCGAGTGGGACACTAAGCTCCTTGGAGCAGGAGAGGTGCAGTGGAATTTTTGAACAGGGATTTTGGGGGACTGGCTGTAAATTTGGGATTGAGTGACCTCAGCATCTGTGCCGTGGCCTCAGGGTCACCCCTTAGCAAACCGCCCCAGAGGGGCTGGTGTGAAGCTGCTGCTCTTTCCCCAGGAGGAATTGGCAGGGAGTCTTTTTCAGCTGAAAGCAGGGTCTGGTTTTGCCACAGGCGCTGCCGGGGCTGTTCCTTGGGCAGGGCTGTTCCCTGCCAGCACCACACGGATCCACAGGGATCTGGGCATCCCCTGACCTGCCCCAGGGAGGAGCACCACCCACTTGCTGGTGCAACCAGGAGTGTGGAAGGATTGTTTAAATTGCTTTAAAAAGCAAATAATAGGGATTTTAGCTGAGGCAATGGTTTGACAGAGCAGGAGTTGCAGGGAACCGAGTGCTCGGTGCTGCCACGGTGAGACAGGTGAATGAGAACAGCCTGACTAAAAAATCACCAGCTTTGGGCCCCAGAACTGATGCATGTTTGAGGTGAGGCTGATGTAATTCCATACAGCTTGCCTGGTCACATATGCAGCTTTCCAGAGCCATTCTGGGACACAAGTCCCAGCTGAGAGGGGAGGGAGGCAGCATTCCCACCCCAGTCCAGCCCCACGACCTGTGACACTGTTTGACTGACCCTCCTGTGACCCTGAACTCAAATTCTGGTTTTTCAGGACAAGGACCAACAGTCCTGGAGCACTTTCTCTGCAGGATCCTTCCCTGGCTGCTCTCCCTGGGAACTGCTCACCTGCAGCCAAGGTATGCCTGAGCCTTTGCCAGGATGACTCCACGCACCTTTGATGGAACAATGGAATGGTTTGGGTTGGAAGGGACCTTAAAAATCATCTCATCCCAACCCCTTTCCCTCATTGCAGGGCTGGCTCTCCTCACTGTAGCTTTCTCCAGCCCCTCTCTGCTGACATCCTTTCCTGAGGGGTGACCAGGATGGGGATGGTGCCACTAATGCTGTGTGGAGTCACCTCCCAGCCTCTGCCATCCCCCCAGGAGCACAGCTCTCAGATCAGCCCTGCCTGAACCTCCTGTGCCAAGGAGAAAAAAAACAACAACTCATTTTGATTCCTTTTGCTGGTGCAAAACACCCTCAGGCACATGTGCTTTTGCACTCTTGGTGGTGGGTTTGCTCAGGTGCCCGAAGCCAGGGTGAAATCAAACTGAGCAGCAAGGGATGGCACCAGGGGTTGGGAACGGTATGGGATAAGGGACAGCTGGGCAAGCACCAGAGTGAGGGCTTTGAAAGTCTGATCATCCTCAGTAGTGAAAGCTCAGTCAGGAATTAGGGGTCAAAGCACACCCCAGAATATGTAGGTGGGGGGCAACACACTGGGGGTTATTTACAGAAGTAACTGCACAGATACATATAAATAATGAAACATAAGCCGAAAAATACATATACTTATGTTTTTTTCACCCATATTGCTACTCTGCCTATTATTTTAATCCTGTATTGATTATCCTGCATGTTCCTCCTGCCTTTACCACAAGAAATTACACCACAGCAGTGAGTCACGAGGCCGATGTTGCTGAGGGTGTCACTTGTTCCACAGGAGCTGAAGTCTGTTAATCACTGGCTCTCTGCACTGGAGGTGCTGGAGATTCCCCCCGGCTGAGCTTTGAGAGCAGCTGGAGGGATGGCACAGCAGGAACCACCCCACTGCAGTGCTGCATGAAGGAACTCCCAACCATCACCTCCAGATGGTCCCAGAGCAGCTCAGCAGTTCACTTCCCCAACAAGACTTTCCTGGGGATGGTGGCTCCACTTCCCACTCCAGGAGGAGCTGTCAGGACTCCAGAAAACCCTTCCAAAGTCTGTTTGGGATGGTTGTGCTGCTGCTGTGACATTTAAAAGCCTGCTCTGGAGAGAGCCGGGGTTGGAAGCTGCGGGTCAGTAACCTCCTGCAAAACAGGCAGTCCAGGATTTTCAGAGGGTATTTGGCATCTGAGGAAAATTTCCAAGGCAGGCGGGAGACATTGCTCTGAAGGCTTTTATTTGGAATCAGGTGTTTTCTTCGGGGAGGGTTTTCCCTCTGGCAGCAGTAGGTAAAACTCCACGGCCCAGGGCACTCCAAGCAGGCTGGGTAAATCAATACAGTGATTTCTTTCAGGCTTAAACCCCACTGCAGTACTTTTCCTGGGTGCTGGGACCCTCCACTCTCCCCCACTTTTCCTGCTGAAGCAGCACCACCAAGTAGATCCCACCAAGGAGATGGATCCCTGGGGGATGTTTCTGGAGGATCTGGAGATGAAAGGATTCTCTGCCAGCACTCCCCTGTTTTCCACCTCTCTGCAGCATCAGTAAAGGTTCGCTGTGTCTTTGTGCTGAGCCCACCAGCGTGACCACGGCTGAGCAGGAGCCATCCCAGCAGGGAGGGTGGGCTGGCAGCTCTGCCAGGCTCAGCCTGGTGGCTGCAGGAGGCTCTGCCTGGATCCCTGAGCTGCTCCAGAGTGGGAGAGGGTGAGTCACGCTGCAGAAATCTCCCCAGGGCTGCTCCTGCCTTTGGAGATCATGCTCATCTCCAAGGTGCACGTTGGGACTGGTTTGAGCAGAGCTGCTTAACTGGGTTAATGGTTTGGCACCCCAGTGCTCGAGGAGCTGGGCTGGGCTGGGAGCATCGCTCCTCTGCTGGGGGCTCCTGCACCTCCCCCCTGCCTGCTCGGGCACAGCTCCAGCTCTGATCCCCAGCATGGCTGGGGCTGTGGTCTCCCAAATGCCAGCCCCATCCCTGGAGGTGTGTGGCTTTGGGCTGAGTGACAGCAGTGGAAGGAGAGTGTCACAGAGGAAATGTCTCCTCACGGGGAGGGACAGCCAAGGATGGACGTGATGGTTCATCTGGGAGCTGCTGGGAAATGGGGCTTTTGGTCCCACTCAGTGAGGGGTGACTTTGGCTCCTCCCAATTTCTGGAAATGCAGTTTCCAGAATCATACCTTGGAGAAATTTGGGTGTTTCTCAGATCTTCCCTCGATGCTGTTTCCCTGAGGGGTATTTGCAGTGCCAGCTGCAAAGGACAGGGGTTCTCTGTGTGTTTAGTGAGTGGATCCCCCTGGCCCCATCCCCTGCTGCTGGCTGTTGGGGCGGGTGCTGCGAGGCTAGAGCCCCAGCCCTGGCTCCCATCCACACTGTGCTATTAATAGGCCCCCAGCGAGGCTGCTGGGCCAGAGGAAATGAAGGAAATGAAGTTAATACATGGAAACGTTTCCTTGTTTTCCCACTTGCTGCTCGGGGCTGGCCTGTTGCTCCCTGTCCAGGCTGTGGCTGAGCTCAGGGGCTGGATGGTGGTTCTGGAAGTTCGGGAGAAAGTGTTGAAGAATGGGGATTTTGGGAGTACCAGAGGAAAGGGGATTGTTAAGGCACGTTGGAGCTGCTTAGAAAGAGGGAGAGGGGTTTACGGAGCTGTTCCTTGGGGTGGAAAGGGCACCTTTACCTGTGGGTTTGGGGGATTTTTGCCAGCTCCTCGCAGGAGCTGTGTGGTAGATGGAGCTGGGACACCAGCCTGTGCTCAGGAGCTCTACAGGGCCGGGGTGATGCTCTGTGACTCAGCCTGGCCACGCTTCCCCTGCCGAGATTCTGCTGGCAGGTCCCTTCCTGCAGCCACCAAGGGCAGGCTCTGCCCTGCCCTGCCCTCTCCAGGCACACAGAGTCCTGGTGTGCCACGGCCAACCCCCCCAGCCTCCCTCTCCCACCTCCCTGTGTCATTCCCAAGTAATCCTGCCCTTCTCCAGGTGGACCCATGGCCCTCCTTCCAGATGGGGAGGCTGCCCGGGGGATGCTTCCTTGGGGGCTTGGGGCAGTAGCTTTGGCTTTATTGCAAAAGACAGAGGAAGAAAAAAACAACCCAGGCCAGACACACAGCAAGGTGACTGAGGGATGGATCCTTTCCCAGTTAAGTTGGATGTGCCACACTGGTCTTGATAGTATTAAGTTTAAATAGACTCTTCCTGATCCCAGAAGTTCAGCTGTGTGGACACTGGCTACACAACAGGGTTATTTGTTATAGAACAACTTGTGTTTCAAATGAAAAGAAATTAGTATCGTTTACAGTATCTCAAGAAAAACCTCCTTTGAATGGAAACTTCCTTTCCAGTATTTTGAGGTCTACGAGATGCATCTAGAAAATTTACTACTGTGGAAAATGAAGACACTTTAAACTGGAGAAGAGGGGCATCTAGGTTTGGGGTTTTTTTTTTAATTAATTGCTGTAACATTGTCCTTCTGGTGGCTGAGGAAGTTTCATAATTTCTTTAGACATCATTAGACACTGAAGCACTTGCAGAACAACTTTGATGCTATAAGAATTCATCCTTTCCTCTAGGTATCCCATCCTTAATTTGCTTCACACTGTGGTTTGCCACCCCCAGGCTTTGGGGGTGTGGGTGATGCTGTGAGGGCTCCTGAGCTGGTCCAGGAACTCACTCCCAGGCTCTTTCCCCTCCCTAAAAAATTACACTTGCAGAGGAGAGGAATAAGCAAGGCCCAGGGCAAGACTAGAGGTCACCCCTGAATAAAGGGCGGGTTGGAGGGGACAAGGAGACAATGAACTCTCATTACAGCCCTAATCGGGAGTTAATGAGTGTGGTTTTGTGCTCCGGAGCAGAATGTTTCTCTATCCCATCCTCCAGCCATTAAAACTTTAAATGGGAGAGAAACCAGTCTCTGCTCTCCTGCTGTGGGTGGACCTGCCTTATCTTGGAGGTGCAGCTGGAACCTGAAAGGAAACCAAGCCCTGGGGTGATGGGGTGCTAACGCCAGGGTGAGGGCACCCAACCCCTGCCCGGCCACCTCCCTCTGCACCCACTCTGGGGGGAGGGAGGCCAAAGGGCTGAGCTTTGTTTGAGATGTGGAATTGATGCTGCTGCTGGGCACACGGGCCCTTGTCCTTCACTTGGCCCCACAGCCGCGGTGGCTCAGGGGCAGCTGTCCCCGAGCTCACCAGGGCCACCTCACCTGGCCTAAGGGTCACCTCATGAACTCATTGTAGGCTCCAAAGGGGCGCGTTGGGCTGAGCCACCCAGTGCCTGCCTGCTTTGAGTCCACACACCAAGATCACAGCGCGTTCCCCTCCCCCTGCCCTGTTAGGGGTGTTTGTCCAAGCCGGGTGCACGAGGGAACACCAGGAGAGCACCCGGGGCGGGAGAACTGCCCGGATTTAGGAGGGTCTGTGCTCGGGCTTGACTCCCAAGTCGGGGGGGTGGGAGGGAGGGTTGGATGTTTCTCCCCTCAAGGACACGGGTGGGAATATCCAGCTGCTGCACAAGGGATTAGGGGAAAGAGAGCAGAGACGCTGAGGGAGCTGAGCAGCCCCGTGTGCTGTGGTGGGGCACTTGGAGGGGGTTTGAGTAGCTGGAACGTGCCTGGGATTCCCTGTCCTGGATCAGGGCAAGGGGTGAGGTGCTAACCAGGCAAAACCTGCCTGGGAAGTGTCTCACTTCAGCTTTCCAGCTGTGGTGGGAGGATGCTGGGAGCAGGTGTCCTATCTCAGCTGAAACTATTCGAGCTGAATGTAATAGAAAATGAAAGCAGACAACAAACCAGGCGCTGCTGGAACCTAACAGAGTTAAAAGATAAAGAATAAATTAGGAGTATGGAGTCACTTAACTCTTCTGGGAGGAAGGAAAGAGCCTTTAACACCTGGTCAGGGGGACTAAATTAAAAATGAGGGTCTGTGATGTTGTGTTTTCATTGATCTCAGTGCACACACCGTGTATGAAGAGCTGTGAGACTGACAGTGGGTTGGCTAGAGAGAGTGGAAAGCACTTCAGGTTATGGGATGGGGGCAACTGGCCATCCCTCCACTGGGCACCTGCTAGAAGAGGCTGCTGATATGACCTATTTCTTTTCAACCCACTCCTCACCCGACCCAGCTGTAAAGCTGAACCCCTGCAGAAGCCTGAGGTCTCCCTGACAAGGCAGCTGCAGTCCTGTGGGGCTGAGCTCCCCAGGGGCATCCCAGCAGGAAGCACTTGGGATGTCTTGATTAGAGAAGCACATTTTCTGACTCCTTCGTGGCTGCAGAAACTTTGTTTGGGTTTCCCAGAAGCTGCTCATTCCTTATCACTTTTATTTAGTGTTCTTCTCACTTCATAGATATCTAAGGAGTCCTGTTTAGGTGGCCCTGGGGGAGTTATGTCCTTGGATGGCATCTGACTGGGGAGGGCACCACATTGCCTGTGGCCCCAGCCAAGCTGCCTTAAGCAGCCAACTTTTGCTAGACCAGGAAAAATAATTCAATAAGCCAGTTCAGCATCTTCTGGGCTTTCCTTCACCTTCATCAGTTCTGGTGGCCCCTTAGGGGTGGTAATCTGCTGATGGGGCTCAGGTAGAACCATGGAATCACAGAATGGTTTGGGTTGGAAGGGACCTTAAAGCCCATCTAGTCCCACCCCTGATGTGGGCAGGGACATCTCCCACTAGCCCAGGTTGCTCCAAGCCCCGTCTAACCTGGCCTTGGACACTTCCAGGGATGGGGCAGCCACAGCTTCTCTGGGCAAACTGTGCCAGGGCCTCACCACCCTCACAGGGAAGAATTCCTTCCCAATATCCCACCTAACCCTCTGGCAGTGGGAGGCTATTCCCCCTTCTCCTGTCCCTCCAAGCCTTTGTCCAAAGCCCCTCTCCAGCTCTCCTGGAGCCCCTTTAGGCACTGGAAGGGGCTCTCAGGTCTCCCTGGAGCCTTCCTGCAGCATGGTCACCACTACACCAGCAGCCAAGGAGGTCTGGGGCACCTCCTGTACAGCAGGGAAGTGCAGGGGGTGTTTCTGATCAGTCACAGGTTCAGGGCCTGCTCCAAATCTCAGAGATTTTTGACCTAGAACTGATTTTAGCTGAAGACAATTGAAGTAATACTGTTGGGAGGGAGAGGAAAGAGGGGAAAGGAATTACCTCAGGCAGTACACCTTTGGCTTGTTAAGGTGGCTGTTGGCAGGTGCTGGTGTAGGAGAGGGAAGAGGAGCCCCGTCTGGAGGGTTGCTTGTTAAAATGAATGGACTGATACATCATCAGAGCTGCAGCTTAGAGAGTAAAAGGGCTGGAGGGGGTGAGGTGTTACCCTTGTTCCTGGGAGATGCACACACAGGCATGTCAGCACTGCTGCCCTGGGATTTTGTGCTTGTTGTGATTTTTCTTTTTTCTTTTTTTTTTTTAATGCATCTGAAGGTTTTCTTCAAGCCAAGCTTCTGAAACTGTGTGATCTCCTCAGGCTTTCACTTTTTCTGGAAAAGTGAGCGTTTAGCTGCTTCCCACAAGGAGGAAAACAGGAGATGTCACAGCTTAATATTCCAAGCGGGAATAGAAAACACAATCCAGGGAAGAGCCTCCATTTCCACAGCCTAGGCTCACGTGTCTGACCCCCTAGGACAGGCAGCACAGCCTGTGTGGGGGCTGCCTGGGCGTGTTTCCTTTCAAGTAAGGTGTTTATGGGATGGGGAGAGGGCTGGATGTGGCACCAGCCACCAGGAGGATGCAAACAGCCTCCAATGCCCCGATGCCATGTTGCTGTTCCCTCCATCAGACATTGGGGGTGACCCATCTCCTCCTTGGAAGAAGTGGAGTGGAATTTTGGCCCTCAGATTAACTGCCCATGATGGGGTCAATGGCATAGAAGGTTAAGGAGCTCCTTGCTGCCTGTGCCCAAAGGTGTTTTCTTTGGCCTTGATGCATCATTGAAACAATTGGAGACGCAGGTGGAAAACTCTGTGCTGGTGCTGCTCCATGGAGTGATTGATATGATGATCCCAATTACACTTAATTGCGGTTATCCTATTAATAACAGCCTCGTTCTGTGGCACACACCTGCCTCTTCATGGGAAATATTGCTAATATAACTTAAAACACCAATTACATGCCATGGAAAAGCAGCAATTAAATCCACTAAGCCATGCCTAAGTAATTATTTCATTTCCCTCAATGTTTTTAATGTTATAAAGGCTGTTTCTTAAAACAAAAGCCATTCTTGTGATCTCCTATTTCATGTGAGGGAACACCTCCAGCCTGAGCACTGATGGGAAGCACTGCTGGGTTTGCAGGGATCTCTGGAGAGAGGGATGTGTGGCTGGGGCAGGAGAGCTCTGCCTGGTTCTTATAAGCTTTTTCCAAAAACTTGTGGATGTGGCACTTAGGGACATGGTTTAATGGTGGGCTTGGCAATGCTGGGGGAACAGCTGAACTTGGTGGTCTTAGAGGGCTTTTCCAACCGTAACGATTCCATGGTTCTGTGGGTAATGGGCTGGTAAAGCTCAGTGCCTGTTTCACCAGGTGTTTGTGGTTGGCAAAGGAGTAATTTGAAGCACCTGGTCAAACCCAAATGATCTGGTTTTGCCCAGGTGAGTTTGTGGCTGTGTGGAAGGTCTTCTCTCCGTGCAGGAGAAAGGAGGGGTCTTTCTTCCAGAGAGGGGGACCAATGGAAGCTGGAAAGAAGAAAACAGTGAGTCCAACTTGTGATGGCAAATTGGGAATAAGAAGCCTGGGTAAAATGGAGGTAAGTTTTAATTCCTGCCAATTTGGCCTGTTCAGTAGTGATGGAGGGGCTGGTCTAGGTGTGCCTGAGGCAGTGTCTTTCTGCCACCGTGGAACGGTTGCGTTGGAAGGGACCTTAGTGCTGATGTAGGGCTGGGGGTCGTGACCCCCCCCTGGAAGGGGCCGGCCACCTTTTGGGGGGCAGAGCCCCCAGTGCCACAGCCCTGCACCTCAGTCTCCTCCCGCCCCAGGGCCGGGGGGTGCGTGGGACGGGACGGGGCTGTGGCCGCGCTTCCTCCGATTGTTCTTATCGCCGGCAGCGGGGCGGGCGGAGAGCGGGACAGCGGGGACACGCGGGGACACCGACTCGCGGGGGCCGCGTCGCCCCCCAAAAAGCCCCTTCCATCCCCAAAACCCCGCTCGGGGCATCGCCCCCCTGTCGTCCCGCGGTCGGGGCGGGCGGTGCCGCGCAGGCGGCGGCCGGGGGGGCCGGGCCGGGCCGGGCC
>JAWMRA010000146.1:19368609-19430674 GCA_035584735.1 Pseudotriccus pelzelni | reverse complement strand
CCGCGCCGGGGGGGCCCCCTGAGCTCCGGGGGGCCCGGGCCGGGCCCGGGGCCGGCGGGAAGGGCGGCGGGAGCAGGTCCCGGGGCGGCCGGGCACCCCCTCCGCCCGCCGGTGCTGTTTGCTGACTTGGCTTTCTCTCGGAGGATCTCGCACCTTCAGCCGCTCTTTAAAAAACTTTTTTATTTTGTTGTTATTATTTTTGTGTTATTATTGAGGTGGGTTTAATTTTCTTGGTATTTTTAAATTTTTTTAATTTTTACATTTTTGGGGGCTTTTTTTTTTTGTGTTTTTAAAATTTTTGCCTTTTTTTTTTCCTAAATTTTTTTTTTTAAACATTTCAACTTCCCGACGCCAGCGCAAGAGTTGCCCCGATTTGCCGGGACGGCGTGATCGTGCGGCGCCGAGGCCATGCGGTGAGGTAAGAGCGGGACTAGGATTAGGAGTGGGATGGGGATCCCCGCTCCGGTCTTCGGGACCCGCAGGGTCGCATCACTTCTCGTTGTGTTCTGATCCCATAAATACGCGTCGTCGCCTCGCAGGTACCTGCGGGACAGACCCTCCCGCGTCCCGCAATGATCGCAAAGCCGCGGAGTTCAGATTAGTTTCGCAAAACCCTTTTTATATAATATCACGTGGGAATCTTTTTTCTTTGTTGGGGTGTTTTGGCTCCGTTTGAGCTGCTGAGGAAGCACCAGCGCGAAGCTGAGCCGGGCAGTTCCTGCGGCGGGCCCGAGTCCGGGTTTATTTTCCCCCCTATGTGTGAGAATCCAGCGGTTTGAGCCCGGTTTACCTCCGTGTGAACTCCCGAAGAACTGGGTCGTTGCTCACCCGGGCTGTTGGGAGGGGTGTTTGAGTCCAGGAGAACATTTCTGTGGGCTGTGGTGGGAGTTGTTTTGGTTGGGAGCGTTTGCTCCCTGCTGGTTTTGGTGGTCTCGAGGAATCGGCGGGGCAGCCTCGGTGAGAAAGCCTTACTCAGGTGTTTACAGAGCCTCGCTGGAGGGTTCCCGTTCCACCTCTGTGGTTTTGTTTTACACCAGAACATTTATGAGATGAGATGTTTCAAAATACGGGGATTAATGGCTGATATCGCCTCCCTGCACCTCCCTCGTGTTTTGTTATAAAACAAGGCACGACTCCTTCCCCCAATAGGGGACGGATCACGGCAGAACCGGCACCAGGTCCGTGTTCCAGTGGTACCAGGCTGCGGTGGCAGACTTGGATCACACCTCACGTGTGGGAGCAGGTTATTAAACCGTCGGTGGATCCAAACTGTAGTGTAACCGTTTGAATCAAATATTTATGGAATGCTGCTCACTCCCTCCATGGCATCGTCACTCATTGGCTTGGGAAAAGTAGAAGTGCCCAATTTCGGTGTGTTATAGTCAGTTGACAGTCCCGGGGCAGGTGGATGCTCTGCTGTGGCCGCTGTGCAGAGGGTTTGGGGGTCCTGCTCGCGTGCCGAGGGTGCCCGGCGCTGGCAGGACGGCTCATGCCAGTGGCATTCAGTCCCTGATTGAGCAAGTGACCAGACAGGCACTGGGAGTGCCGCGTTTCTGATATGCCAGCTGGTTTTCCTGGAATTAGTGAATATGGTTTCTGTGTGTTGCTGTAAGGAGAGCTGAGCGGGTGGTCGTGTCTGCAGAGGGGCATGTTGGCTGCCTGGCATCCGTGGTACCCAGGGAGGGTATGGACTGAGAGCCACTCAGAGCAAAACCTCTGTCCCCTGGGTCACCAGTGGCTGACTACTGCGATAGGGATGGGACGCTGCGTGGCCTTGGGGCGGGCCCTGTCCTCAGAGAGGTTGACAAGGACCTCGCTGCTGCTCTTCTGCTCCAAGGGACGTGTCCCAGAGCTTGGCTGGCTACTGGTGGGCTCTTGGGTGGTGGCCATTAGGCCAGGTGGGTCATGAGCCTGGTGGTCCAGTCTCCTCATGGGAGGAGGAACAGGCAGGTACCTCACACTTGTGTACAAGTAAGGAGAGGGGAAAATGCATCTCATCTCCTTAGGGCAGCCTCCTGATGACTGAAGCTGGCAGTGCTGTGGAAAGCTCTGCTTTGGGAAGATGACTCTGGAAGCTGCAGTTCCTGATCCTCTGTACTGCAAGTCCCTGGTGCAACAGGTTCATTTTCTGGTCCTTTTGTCCACTTTTGGTTCATCCTGTACTGGTTGCAAGTGTTACTTCTTTCCACCCTGGCTTCCCACGCACTGGCGTCTCCTGCCTGCTGTTCCTGTGCATTTTCCTGAGCACTGATTCTCTGCAGCCATCCTGCTGCAAGGATTTTTATTCTTTCTAGCTTGCAGGCTCCTGTGAAACTTCCAGGTGAAGCATGAGAATGGGTTTCCTTTTCAATTCACCTTATTAAGACCTCTCAGAAATAGTATTGGGAATCCCAAGGGTGTGAGGTCAGGAGCTGAACCCCCCCCAGCCACTGACTGTAACCCAGCGACACCTGCAGCAGTTATTTCTGTCTGTGTTCACCCAGCTTTGTTTGTGTCTTGTCATCCCAAGCACTTCCCCAATTTTTGCACTAATATTAGCTGATTTAATAAAATTACTCTGCCTCAAGATGGGCGGGTGCTGTTCCCACCCTCGGCCCCTCCCTGCCAGGTTCCTGCTGGCACCATGAGTGGCCTTCTGCCAGCTGTGTTGCAGGGCATAAGCATCACCAACTTTGATTTTCGTGGGGTGCTTTTTATTATAGGTTTGTTGTATTTGGCTTTCTTGCATCCAGCATGCAATAGCTGTGGAAAGGAGGTTGTTTCTGTGTTGGTGCTGACATTAGGACACAGTATTAATTTTCCGTTAAATGACAGATTTATTGGGGTCTTCTTCATCTGCATGGTATGACCCAAAAACCTGTGTTAGAATTTGCCAGAAGGGGGCATTTTGGAAACATCATAAAGGATTTTGTAGAGGGGAGTTGGGCAGGGAGAGCTCTGCTGGATAATTAGGCAGTGATGCACTTCTGGGAACCATGGACTTGTGGGGAAGAGTTCCCTCATATAACAGAATTATTGTGCACCTAAACACTAACAAATGAATGTTGGGGTGTTGTGTGTGGAGGGCTGAGTAAAGGGAGCCCAGTTCTCTGTCCTACTGCAGCCTGCTGGGCACCAAGCAGTTAAAATAAGAAACTATGGAGTAGCCTTGAAATTTTGGGTTTGTTTTTGGTTTTCCCTGCCAAGGAAGCCACCGAAAAATCCATTTTCCTGTTATCTCCCAGTGAATGTTTTTTGCTGTTGGTTGAGCTCTGAGAGTTCTGGTGTTCTTGCATGTGGTTCCTCCACTCTTCCTCTCTGGAAAGAGGGTCTGGAGCCCACAGGTTTGCATCTCCCTCTGCTGGAATGTGTTGCCGAGCTGCCTGTTGCTTGTCCTGGCCAAACCTGGCTCATGTGGGCAGTAAAGCCCAGTCCTCCACTGTGCAACACCAAGGATCTGTGCTGGGGCTCTGGGAGTTGGTTTTCTTGTGTGGGGGGTGTGTTTGGACTTCGTGTCCCAGTCACTGCACGCTTTCTGGGCTTGCCATATCTGTCCTCAGCTCTCCTATCCCGTCCTAAGGAGGCCTTCCTTAGTCCTGGGAATGAGGCTTTGCTTTCTTTGTCCTTAACCACTGACCTGCTGCAGGTGGCTGTTTGAAGAGGCTGGTGGGGGCAGTCCTGCAATTTGGGGAGCTGCTATGTGGGTGGGACACCTCATCCCCTCTTCCTCATGGAGAGAGCAAGGCAGAGACAGGTTCGGTGAGCTGATGGAAGGAGCGCTGTGAAAACCTCATTCCTGCTTTACTGTTTCCTCTTTGACATGCCAGCTGCTGGCTTACAGTTTTTCCTGGGAAATTGGCCTTTTTGTCAGGTGTTGGGGTATCTCTGGAGCGCTGTGTCTCTGCACAGCCTGCACTGATGTGCTTCACAGCAATTTGTGCTTTATACATGCTAAATCCAGCAGTAGGGTACTTAATTTGGACAGTTGTATTTGGTCCAGGAGGTCTCATTGAGGTCCTGGAGCATCCCAAATCCTTCGTGATCGCTGCTAAGCCAGGCTTCAGTGCAGTCACCTATTTTACGAGCTTTTTCCTTTCGAAATAAATGAAACAAATGCATATCCATGGCAGTAGTCTTCCTGAGCTGATGGGGAAGGTGTGCAGAAATGAAAGAAACACCTTCCCTCACCCCTCCCTTCTTCCTGGGCTCAACTTCACTCCCAGTTTTCTCCACATTCTCTTCCACAGTGGCTCAGGGTGATGGAGAACAGTGGCTATGGTCAGCTCATCACACTTTGTCTCTGCCCCTCCTCTCTCCTCAGTGGGAGAACCCCTCACAGTCCTCCCCTTGCTCCAGCATGGAATCATCCATGGGCTGCAGGTAGATATCTGCTCCACTTTAGGACCAAAAAACCCACAGAAACACTTTTTGTCCCTGTTTGAAAAAGATTACAGGTAAATGAATACACCAACATTTGACAAGTGTCCTGAGCAGAGCTGGAGAGATGGGAATGATATGATGTTAGCAAGATGCTGAGTGTGTGAGGGTGGCCCTGAGTGCACACTGAGCGCACACTGAGCATTGCATCTTCTGCTGCTCCAGGGGTTCAGGGGTCTCTGGCCTGGGGAGGGGATGGCACAGAGCCCAGGCATGTGATGTTGGCAGCTTCCAGCCCGGAGCTCTTGTGTCCTGCTGTTGGCTGGCAAGGCAAAACACTCCTGAACTTGTGTGTGTGTAGAGTGCTGGTTCAGTCCTGCCTATTTCACAAATAATTCTCCCCATCTCTCCTCAAATCCTCCAGTCCAGCAGACCTGTGGAATAGCCAATTCCTGTTTTGCCGTAGGAGTTTGCCATTGGCTTTTCTCCGTGTCTGGGGTTGCAGGATGTGTTGATCCCTTATTCTTGGTAGAAGTTCCAACAGATCAACGCTGGAGCACTGAATTCAGTTGATACCTCTGGTGTCTGATGCCATGGGTTGCTCTGTCCTTACTGGACCTGTCCCAAGGCCTGCACCAGGAGAGACCAGGATGATCAGGTTCACCCCAGCCGGGCTGAGGTCAGAGCCTCCCAGATCACAACCACTTTCACCAGCCCTGCAGGACAGTGAAGCATCCGTGGGAGAAAGCCACATCCAGATGTTGCAAAAGGCCGATCTGATAATGAATTATCCACGGCCATTCCTGGGCTGTTCCGAGCTGCTGGTGTGGTTTTCCCTGCTTCCCAGCCTGGGCTGGGTTGTGATGCTTTTGCTTGCTGCCCAGGCAGGGTCCCCCTGATGCTGGAGGAGCTGTGCTCGTGCTCTGTTCCATGGCAGTGCTTTCCCATGGTGTTTTTCCTGGGAGCTGGCGTGCGCCACCGCACAGGAAGTTCTGGTTGCACCATTATTGTGGAGCCTATTGTTTGGGGCAAGGGCAGGACTCTCTTGCTCACATCCTAGAATGTCTTGCTGTGTTAAAAGGATGTTGTGGAGTATCCAGGGCGAAGCTCAGGGCTGGCTTTGTGCGCAGCTCACACTTAGCCCAGATCCCTATGTTTCTGCTCAAACTACCCTTGGACTTTTCACAGGGAACCTCAGGGTTAAGGACAGCTTGGAGTGATGCTGGAGTCAGGGCACAGCCCCTTGTTGCAGTTTGCAACTTCTTGCTGCTTAGCCCGCTCTGGTTGGTGGGTGGTGTGTTGCAGACATGTTGAGTGATGCAAAGTCAGAGTGTGTGGAGGATGCAGAACCCACCAAACCCTGCCTGTGGGATGCCAGAGCACGTGGCCTGGGTGGCACAGGTGTGGGTGGGCAGGCAGAGCATGTGGCAGGCTCTGTTTTCACCTGCTGTAGCCTCGTGGTGTGACCAAGGCCGCCTGTTAACCTGTCCGTGCCTCAGTGTCTTATCTGAGAGAGCTGCTCGACCTGTGTTTGCTTCCACCTTGTTTTTTTCCCTTAACTAATCTTCGTGGCTTAGATGGTTGGCAGTGATAGCCGTGTTTCCCAGGCTGTGCTCTCCGGGTTGCCAAAGCCGCTCCTCGCCTGTGTGAAGCCACATCTCCTCTCACACGGGGCAGTGTGTGATGTTTGGCTACAGCTAGGTAACCATCAGGAGGATCTGAAAGCTTTGCTGTTCAAACTGTGCCCGCCCCCCCCTCCCCCCCAGCTGCTCACTCCTTGAATTGCCCAGGCCCTTGCTGGGTTTTTTGTTCACCTTTGGCTGCCATCCCAAAAGAGGGAAAGCACCAAACTGGGGCAGGTGTAAAGATCAAAGCCACACGTGTGACATTCCTCCACCTCTCCCCAGTGGGGTGGAATTAAGCTTTGAATTTCCCGTGGCTTTTTCCTGAGCTTTTGCTGCCCCAGTAAAGCCCTGGGGAGGCTGCGCAGGCAGCCAGTCCCCCACACACGATGCTGCTGGCAGCCTGTTCTGCGCTGGGAGGGAATTTGCTGCTGGAGGCTTGTCCCGACCCAGGTGAGGAGGTGTGAGCCCCTCGGACCCAGCAGCGGCTGGTGAGGATGTCGGCAGGAGCTGCCTGGCAGCTCCTTTGCTGCTGTCCCAGCCTGTGGGATCCTCACTTGAACAGGCCCCAAGCAGCCTCTCCGAGGCGCCCGTGCCGCCACGTGCCTGGCAGAGGGATGGGGAGCCTGGCAGCAGCCGGCCCGTGTCCCTCAGCTCAGCGAGCCACCCTGGCAGCGGGTGCAGTTCATCTGCTCTCGCCGTGCCCCTCACGCCGCGCTGGCACCGGGCAGTGGCTGATGCTGCCCCGCGGGAACTGGGCTGGCATTGTCTGCCAGGGGCCTCCTGCACACTCAGGGGCTTGTGTGAGAGAGCCTCTAATCAGTTTAAAACTGCCCTGTTTCACTCCCGGCTACAAAAGATGCCTATTGTGCATCCAACAATGGCAGTGTCTGCCCCGAGCTCGGGGACGTGGCTGCAGTGTGAGAGTCACGCGGCTCTGGGGCCGCCAGACTGAAGCTTCAGCCGGGCACTTGGGCTTCACCACAGCACCACCCGGCCTCCTTCACCCACGCTGGAGCTCAGGGTGCTCTTGTCTGGGTGGTGGCACCAGGGTCCTGCCTGAGCTTGGGCAGCTCAGCAGAGAGCGAGGAGGAGGGAGGAGACCATCCATCGAGTTTTTGAGCAGGTCAGGGAGTTGGATTTGCACTGAAAGGGCACTTCCCATCAGCCCCAGAGCCTGGTACCAACTTCCCATCCCTCCCTGAAGCCACAGGGAGCTGGGCAACATTCCTGGGTGCAGAACACATCCTGAACTTGGTTTCCACACTGTACACTGGAGCTTGGAAAAAACTGAGCAGTGAGAGCAGGAGAGCAGCACACCTTGTGTCCCTTTGGGGGGCCCCAAGCTCACACTTGGATCACCCACTTATGGATAACGGGAAAGGTGGAAGAAGCAGCAGGGCTCAGGGTGGTGATCTCAGCATCTCCACATGGTGTGGATGTGGCTGAATGTGGTCCCATGGTGTGGGTGATGCTGGCAGGCTGGGCAGGACCGGGGTGGGTGCATGGGAGCCCACCTGAGCCTGGGGGATGCCCTGCACACCCAGGGGGCTGTTGTCTCCATGTGCTTTCCAGTGAGGTTTTACACCCCAGGGGCTGGTGAGTTTACTTTATGTGGTGTAAGTGCTGCCAAAACAATTCCTTCCTGTTATTGCTCCTCCAGTTTTAGCAAAGCAATAAGAACCTTCTGCAGGGAGCTGGTTTCTCCCAGGGGTTCCTTCTGCTCCAAGCTGGGAGCTTTGAGCAGGGGTTCCCAGGGTGACTTTGCTTCCATCCTTCAGCTAAATTTCAACATTAGATTTAGGTAAATGATGTAAGGAACACCTGAATGTAGTCTGTGTAGAGTCTCTCCACAGCCAAATGGATCTGGTTCATTTTGAGTGTTGTTTCCCATGAATTATCTCTTTGTTTGCCCAGGAAGGTAGTTATGGATGGCAAAGGCCTTGGTCTTGCAGACAAGGCTTGTGTTAAAATACACTGAGATGAAAGATGAGACAACCTGGGGCTTTGCTGGACCTGGACTGATGTTGGGAGAACATCCCAAGTCTCAGCTCTGATGGGTTCAGCTGATGGTTCATGTTGTCACACCATTTGGTTTCCACTCCTGCAAAGGCAGAATTTTAAGGCCAGACCTACAATACTCTATTGGGAGTGAGGGTGGATTTTAACCCCCCTTCTGCTTGATTTTTGATTCCTGTTGAGTGAACAAACTGAATCTAAAGCAGAGCCACCAGAAACACAGAAACCAAGGAATGGTTTGGGTTGGAAGGGACCTTAAGGAACATCTTGTTCCAACCCTGTGTCATGGGCAGGGGCAGCTTCCACCAGAAGGTTTGCTGGGTTCCAGGCGGTGCCGGTGCGGCTGCGATTCCTTAGGATAAAGGAATCATTCCAGGTTTCCTGGTGGCAAACCCAGCCAGGGTTCAGCCACTGCTGAACAGTCTGATGGAATTGAATAGGCTGCCCTCCTGCTCCTGAGGGTGGGCTGCTGAGAGCAAGGAAAAACAGGAAAAAGGGTAGTTAGTCCCCAGGGTGAGGTGCTGCCCCTCGGCCAGGGCAGGGCATCACCTCACCTACAGAGAAGGAGGTGGGGGGCAGGAGAAACGGGGTCTCAGAAGCCTAATGTAAATGCAAACAGCTGAGCATTGCTTTCCAAGGGAGCTGAGTTCCTCACCTGGGTTGTCCAGGGGACCTACTGCCAGGTGTGATGTTGGGGCGTGCAAACAGGGGATCCTGCAGGAGGGATCTGCTGCAGGAAGAGCCAAGGCTTTGCTTCTCACCCTTCAGTGGTCGATATTTTCTCACTCTGTAAATACTCTGAGGGCAGGCACTGCGTCTCTGGCCTTTCTCTTGTCTATGATTGGTCCTTGTGACTTCTTGAACATAGTAAGTTAAAGCCAAGCATTTAAATAGACTTCTAAGAAGATAATGAGTTGCATTAGGTAGAGATATTTGTATAAAAGGGAAGTAAATAAATGCATTTAAGGGCAAAAGCCAGCCAGTGTTTGACAGAGCTAGAAGCAGTTTTTTCCAGGATGCAGATTATTCTATAATTGCCCGTTAATGAAGTTCTTGCCTCCTTCCTCTGAAGTGTTTGCCCTTGCCCAGAGCCCAGAAGGAAGCAGTGAGTTGTGTGGAAGCCGTGGGTGATCCAGGCTGGTATGTTTGTACTCCTTAATGCTCCTCTGTGATCAGTGGGTTTTGTACCCATAAAGCATGAGGGCAATGCCACAAAAATGGTCTATAGGAAATACAGGAAGTCTATCCCTATGATTTCAGACTTGAACATTCTGAGTAATAATTACTCTATAATCTTTCCAGACACCTTTATTTGATTCCTGGAAAATTTAACTTATTTCCAGCTGCAGCATAAATGTTCTTAACAAGACAGAGATGAAAACAGGAAAAAGAGGTTTTTTTGGGCAGAGCTTTACTGCAGGATGCTGTAGGACAACTCCGTGGATCCGTGCACTGCTGTGGCCAGGGGACAGGGACTGACTGCTGCATGCTCCTTGGGACACCGTTCAGAAGATCAAAAGCATCGCCTGTCTTCCCTCAAACACACAAAAGGAGGTGCAACTTCTGCTGGAAGCAGGAAGGAGCCGTGGATTTAGGTGGTGTTGGAGGAAGGTCTGTGTGCTGCACTCCCTGGTTCTTTATATCCCCACTGCTGCATGAGGGTAACACTGCAAGAATGAATATTGAGATCCCTAATCCCAGTTTAGTTTAAGCACCTAAATATGTGTTTGAGCAGATCAGTGGGAAGTGATTTTGATGCTAAAGGCACAGCTCTCCTCCCTGGCTGTGGGAGAGGGGTTGGAGGGAGCTGGGTTAGGGGTGTCTTCAGGATGGACGTATGCGAGCGTTTCCCGAGTGTGCAGGAGGGTTTCTAGAGAAGCTGCAATCTGGGACAAGCTCTCCTGCTAAGAGTCCAGCAAAGTACCCTTTGGAGCCCTGTGTTTATCTGCTCTTTTGCTGGTGAAGGCCAGCTGGGGTTCAGCCTCATGCAGCTTCAGTTGTGATTTTTAGCTGTTGGGGTATGGGGACCTCAGGTTTAGAGCTGGTTAAATAACAGCTGGATTTGAACTGGAGGCTGTGGAGCTGCACTGCTGTGGAGTGGGGTGAGAACTTCCAGTTCATGGAATCAGAATATCCTGAGTTAGAAGGGACCCACGAGGGTCATCCAAGTCCTGCTCCTGGCCCTGCACAGGACAACCCCGAAAATGAGCATTTAACCCAGCTCACAGATGAGATGCTTAATTATTTTGCTTTATAATTTCTAATTATAATATCTTCCTTTGCTGCTTCTTTTGCATTTATCCCTTTTTGAGGGAGCCAGAGGAGGTGCAGCCTGGGTGGGAAGTTCAGCACAGGCCTCTTTCAGTATTGGAAACAAACGGAACGTGGGTGAATGTCTTTGGTGTGAGGATCACAAAGATTGATTTCCTTTGGGTGTTTCTCATGCTGCCTCATTTCTGCCTTCCCTGGGCCTGTTTTGTCACCCACTGAGAGCCATGGGCCGAGCAGTCCCTGCCTGATGTGTTTCTGTATCCACAGGCAGGACCGAAGCCCCTGTGCCAGGGGTAGCTCTTTCCAACCCTTCCCAATTGCCACGTCTTTCAGGGAGATTATTTTTGACACGCTGTGTCAGGTTTCTTGATTTTCTTGCTGCAGGTAGTTATGAAATAGTGGCTGTTCTGCAGGTGTTATTGTTGGGATTGGCGCTCATTTGCCCACTGGAGGAGGGAGAGTATTTAAAGACACACAAGAAAAGGAGCGATTAAAGTCGATGGAAGATCTCTCTGGTTCTGTGGGAATTGAGTTTTTGCTCAGGTTTTCTTAAAAAACCTTTTTTTAAGCACATCTGTTGTTTCCTTTGAAGGAAGAAGGGGTCACTTTTTCCACTGCTGACGTGAATGGTGAATCACAGTGGTTGTGGGAAGGTGCTGTCACTAGGACCAGTAAGTAATCTGTCAAAGTATTTGCTGTCTTCACTCAGATGTGCTCAGCCCTTGTGCCAAATGGTTGGGTATGAGCACGGCTCAGAGTGCAGATGCTTCTTGAGTGGGATGGACAGGAATGTTTGACTCCTTAAAGATTTTTATTCCCATATAGCCTGTGTATGGGAGAGCCCATTCATTTTACTACGGGAAGGAAATGTGTCAGCACGAAGCAAAGACACGGCATATGGCCTGTAAGCCTCGGTGCTGAGGGCTGGCTCCAGCAGAGTACAAGACACCACCAGGCTGGAGTAACATCCAGAGAGCTTTTGGGAAGGCTGGCAATGCTGGGGAGTTCCCTGGGAGCCAGGGCTGGTCCTACCCTGCCTGTGCAGGCAGGTCGAGTTGTGTGGGAGTTCCTGCAGTTCCTGCACTAGCTGAGCAGGGTTTGAACCCAATCCCTGAGCAAACACAAGCTGCTGGGCCATGGCTCATGGTGGGCTGGTCCTGTGCCTCCATAGGATGCATGTCCTCGCAGAACATACATATTTATCTTTTGCAAGGTGTGCTGCTGAATTTGCAGCCTGGTGCCTGGCTGCTGTGGAGCTCCAGGGCTCTCCAGAGCTATGGACAGGTATCACTGCTGCTCAGCATTTGCTGAACACTGTAACCTAGAAAGAATTCAGGTCTGTGCGACATGAGCTGGCAATCCAGCACGTTGTTTTTTTGGCATGATAGCAGTGTTTGGATATCCATGCAGTGCAATTTCCTGCAAAAACTAGATGTTGCCTGCACGTGTTCCTGGACTGTTCGTGCTTTTAAAGCATGGGTGAAGCTGCAGGTGTGCTGGGCTCATCTTGGAGTTTCAGTGGGGCACTTTCAGGGTGCCTGGTCCTCTCCTATCCTGCTCATGGCTTTTGTTTAGTCCTTTGCCACCCATAGCAATAAATTCACTTGCTGTTGAAAAGGATTCATGGGAGAGACTACAGAATGTACAGAATATAGAAGAGTGTGAAATAGGAAGATGCCTAGTACTTTGGAACGTAATCCCCAGCTCCTTGTAAAAAGAAAGATTCAGGCTTTATTCCATAGATAGGGATGAAGGGAACCTTAAGCTGCTCCTGCTCTGTTGAGTTTTTTAACCCTAAAAAAAGGGGTGGGTAGATCCTTGAGGAGGGCAGGGCGGGAAGGCAGAGGAGACACCTGTGTGTGCACAGCCCCATCCTGGGAGCCCGGGTGCCAGGCGGGGGCACAGCCAGGAGATGAAAAAGCTCGTCAGCAGTGATGGTGATCGAACCTGATGCCCGTTCCCAGTGCTCGGAGCTGCCTTGGCCGGCAGAGTGTTGTGGCTGGCTGGAGTGGGGCCCTGGAGCGTGAGGAATGTGAGCTGACAGCCCCTTTTGCAGGGCAAAGCCACGCTGGTGCGACTGTGCAGCCATCCAGACAGGGATGTGCTCCCAGTGTCCGCCCAAACTCCGCTTGTTTGGTTTAGTGTCCGTGTTGGATCCTCACGGCAGGCGGGCCCTGGCAGACTGGGGGTTTGAAGCCTTGGCTAATGAGCTGTGCATGTGAGGAGCAGCTCTGCTCAAGCTGGACTGCACAAATGCAGGGTAACACCTACAGCAGCCACCAAGTCTGGGCTCCAGACCTTACCCGCCTGCCCGTCATTCCTGCTGAGCATCTCCATGTGTCACCCTGGGTTGACTGGGCACTCCTGGGTGGGGTGTCACTGCTCTGGATGCAGATAAGGATGGATTTGGTTGTTACTGTGGAGGAGGAAGGCAGGAGAAAGGTGTCTGCATGTCTGGGAGGCACTGTGTGGCTTTTGAGGCTTTTATGCCAACCCTGTGAGGGAGAAGTAAGGTGTCAGACCCCTGAAAGCTCTGTGCCTCTCTGGGGTGAAAAGCCCCAGCCAAGAGTTGCCAGGCACGAGGCGTCACTGTGCTTTTCTGGAAACACAAGGTTAGGTTTTTTATGTGCCGAAAGGCAATTTTGTTCAAGGCCACCTGTCTTCCTTAGCTACATATCCTGGAATGTAGCAATGGCTGAAGGCACATCTTGCGGCCCTGTGGAACATCCAACCTCCAAACACCCACAAACTAGGGTGATTTTACTCAAAAGCAGTGCAGAAGACTCCTGAGGGACTTGTTTGCTGTTTAAGGTGTAGACATTGGTACACCTTCCATCTCGGGCTCTAAAGTGAGACTTGACAGCAATTTCAGAGCATGGCAAGGAGACACCTCACCCTGTATTCAAAAGCCTTTGCCAGATGAGTTGGGTTTTCCATAAGGTGGTGCTCGGGGAGGTGGGAGCCAACTGTCCAGTCCTGTGCTGGTGTGGTTGTGTCAAACTGCTCCAAGGAGAAAAGGGCATGGGGGAAGGGAGCGTGGGGAAATCCTACCCGTGCATCTGCCTAAAAGGAATGGGTTACTTGGTCTGGAGGTAGAAATAGGGCTTGGAGGGAGGCAGTAAAATACTTGTGAGATGCTCTTTGGCATCACCAGGGCCATGTAAGGGGATGGCTGGGTAACATGCTGGAATAATTCTTGGAAGTGCTTGAGCAGAACAGATTGATGCATGTGCTCCCAGTCTTTGGTTGTGAATTTGGGGCTGGCATTGGCACCCAGCTCTTTGTTTCTAATCCTAATCTGAATGTGCTGAACATACGTTAACATAGAATCACAGATTGGGAGGTCTGTAACTATGGCAATATCCTACAAACGTGACCCTCTGCATCTCGTTTCAGTGCTGGCATCGGTGAGCCGCCTTGTCAAGATGGCACTTGTTTTTTTTTCTTGTAGTAATTCCATGTCAAAGAGGAAATATAAATAAACTCCTCAAACAAAAGAAACAAGGAAAAAATAATTCTTTCAAACATTTGAGCAGGAACAATAGGGTAGGATATGCATTCTCTGGGGAGGGGTAATGGCTGAAACCGATAGGAGCACAGTGCTGCCTTACTCTGTAACTAGCACAGACCTTTGCTCAACTGAGGATTATTTATAGCAAATGTTATGGCAGAAGCATGTGTGACCTGTAGGCTCCCAGCGAGGGGAAGAGCTTTCCTGTACTGTCTCTAGGATACAATAGACAATTATGTAGACACTATCTTTGTCTCAAGATATAAACAATTAAACGCTGGCTACTGATTTCTATCCTGATGTTCAGCCCATGGGCAGCCATGCTTTCTTGCTTAAGGATTTATGGAGAAGGAAAGGGTTTTTAAGACAATACTACATCTGTAGTGTTCCTCAGGCATTTCCACTACACTGACTAACTGGGAATGCAGAGTAATGTCACAAGCATCATGAAGCTGTTGCCTCCCTGCATCCTCCCGAAGGATGGCTTGGTGTTGAGCTGGCATTAGTGGGGTGTGTATGGGTGTAGACCCCTGAATCTGCCTGTTCTCTTGTGTTTTAGCTCATCACTGTGGTATTAGAGTACCTACATGTGCTACTGGATAGTAATTAAGTGTTCTTACATATAATTAACTACTTTCAACTGATTCCTGAGCAGCTTAAATAATCTACATGTAATGGCAGATATTTCTGTATTACAGTGACGACAGTTGGTGCCAAATAGCTAAGGAGGCTGGGGAAACAGCTATCGTGCATCAAAACATCACCTTGTTCTGGCAGAGGATACTTTTTCAGGCTCCTTCGTTTTGTTGGGCATCCCTGGGTGTCAGTACTGAACAGATCCTTTTGGACCTCTTTGATACCTCAGTTTTATTTTCTGTAGAGCAGAAGAATTTAGAATTGCAAAGCAGGGGAAATGGGAGTGTGCAAGGGGTGATGCTGCCACGGTTCAGTGGGCAGAGGGCGTATCTGCAGTTCTTGGGTCAGCTCTGCAAGGCTGGAGGAACATTTAGCACAGGCACGGTGCCAAAGGTGCCTGAGCTCTGTGAGAGGCTTGTTCTGAAACTCACCATCAGCAGGAACTCATCTGTTGTATGTTCATCATTTGATTCCAGTTAACACAGGTTTTTATACCTCTGTGTTTTTTTCCTTGAGTTTTTCCTGTTCAGCTTGGCACGTGGAGCTTTCTCCCCTTTCCTGTGCAGGCATCGTGTATTATAAAGCTGGTCCTGTCTTGATGAAAGATTCTAGAGCTCAGGGTGCTGCAGAGCCCAGGGCTGGTACCGTGGAGGTGCCTGGCACCCCTCTGCATGGCCACCCCACCTCAGCAGGCCCACCAAGTCCCCAGCGTGGAGCTGCTGGTGTTTGTTGTGAGCTGGTCCCTCTTCTGGCAGCACCAGCACAAGCCCAGGTTGTCTGACAGATGCAGCTGAGCAACTCTCTCTCTCTCCCCTGCTTGGCCTCAGGCAAGATGAGTCTCCTGCTCTAATTTCATTGTGTTTAGCCACCGCACAAACTCTAAAGCTCCCCAAAATGGGAAGGAAGTAATGTTTAAATTATACATGAGTGAACTGATTTACTCAGCCTGGAGTTCTGAGTTCCGTCCTTGTGAATACAGGGCTGGAGCTGTCTGTCTCTGCATCCATCCGTCTGCCCACTGGAGACTGAACTAACAGGAGGACAAATGCAGATCCAGGACTGTAAAAGCTTTGGCTTAAACCAGTGTAAACTGTGTGGGGCAGATGCCTGCTGCCACAGGGAATGCAACACGTTTGCCTGCTGTGAATTTGTCTGGTAGTCTGCCCTCAGTGACAGAGGAGACCATTGCTGCAGGGTCCCTTCTGCCATTGGGCAGCGGTGTCGTCACCATCCCTGGAAGTGTTCAGAAAGCGTGTGGATATGGCACTTGAGCATGTGGTTTAGCGGTGAATGTGGTGGTGCTGGGTTGATGGTTGGACTCGATGATCTTGGAGGTCTTTTCCAATCACGATTCTGTGATTCTTAAACTCATTGTTTTGATAAGGTCTGTCCACTCCTGACTGGAAAGGGATTCAAACTGCTCTGCTGCTCCTAATGAGGGGGTATAAGTTCCTGTGTAACGCATTTTGCAGAGCATGTAAAATGCTGGTTCAATTCTATGGTCACTTCCTACGGGCACTGCCTCAGCGCTCCTTGGGGAGCCGGCACCGGAAAGTCGTAACTGTGCCTGCTGATGGCCTGGAGATCCCTTTTGCAGATGTTTCAAAAAGTCTCTTCTCCATGCTCCTGCCACCTTCCTTTCTGTTTTTAAAGAAAAGTCATTAAGCAAGCTGCAGTGCTGCCATGTCTGGCCAAAGCCCAGCAGCAAATTGTCCTCCTTGACCCATAAACAGAAGGTGCCGAATTTTTGTAGGGGCTGCAGAGGTTTGTGGTGTGGGTGGCTGAGAGCTGGGGGTCTGACAGGTGGGCAGGGGATTGTTCATCAGGCTGCATCCTCTGGTTTTGCTCTGTGAGCAAAGACAGCTCTGTGCTTGGTCCTTCGATGTCCTTCAGAAACAAAACAAAAACCCAGAGAGGTTGAAATGTCTGCAGAGACATAAACTGAAAGGGGGAGAAGTCATGATTCTCCCCCTATTTGTTTGACCTAAATACACTGAAGTAACTGTACCCTCGTGAAAGAGATAATTTCCTGACGCTGGAGAGCTTAACATCTGTTTCCTCCCATTTTTTTTCAGGGGTAGAACATGGTAACGGAAGAACTGGCGGGGTTTTCTTTCCTCTTTTTCTTTTGTATAGCAAGAGGCGCTGCATGCTTGGGCTAAATACGCTCTCCGAGAGCAGACAGGTTTCTCTCAAGGGCTACATGATCATTTGTTCTCTATTTTCTCTCCTTCCTGCCTCCCCCCGCCCCTCCTGGAGAGGAGCGGATACTCCGAAGCCCAGGCAGGACTTCCTTAGCTCAGCCGTGCCTCTGGCAGGCTGCGCCGCGTGCCCTCTCCCCGTCACCCCCCTTCCCCGAGAAACAATGGCCAAGGGCTCCTTCTTGTTTGTTATTTTGAATCCTGCAGAGGAAGAGCCAAGTGGAAGATCGTGTCCCTGGGGGCCCTCGGCGCATTCCAACTCGGGCAGCCCCTCACGAGGCTGTGCCATCCCCAGGCCTGCCGCTCGCATCGGCGACGCCGTGCGATGCTGGGGGGGACAGGGGAGCGTGGAGCAAATCTGGCACTGCAGAAAGTTGAGAGAAGGGGGATGGAGAGCCTTGGAGGGGTGTCTGGAGTCGCTGCTCCGCAGCAAGCGCACGTCCTATCTGTGAACACCCAGCACAGCACAGGTGGTTGTGGTGCCAAGAGCAGCTGGGCTTTGTACCGACTGTTTGTGACATGGCTTGAACCCCCCCATATCTCCTTTGAGTGTGATTGAGCCTCAGACCCTCAGTACCTCTGGCTCCAAAACCCTGTAGGATGACCTCAGGTCTCTCCAGGTGTTTCCAGCCAGCAGCTCTGTGGTGGAGAGCATGTTTCTGGCATGTGATCCTGTCTGGGCTGCCCCAAGGGCAAGCTCACCACCAATTTCCTTTTTGTTCCCTTCAAAGGCTTGTTATTTTTCCGAGCCCCAGTCAAAATAGTTCTTCTGTTGGGTCGCTTGATAGAGGGGACTTACAATTTGACTGTAACATGGAATATGCATTCTCTAGAATCCCACAATGCCTAGGGATCATGGAATCACAGAATGGTTCGGGTTGGAAGGAACCTTTAATATCATCTCGTTCCAACCTCTGCCATGGGCAGGGACACCTTCCTCTCTCCCAGGTTGCTCTAAGCCCCATCCAACCTGGCCTTGGACACTTCCAGGGCTGGGCAGCCACAGCTTCTCTGGGCAACCTGTGCCAGGGCCTCCCCACCCTCACAGTGCTTCTCAGCGCTAAATATTTTTTTGAAAAAAGATATTTCTGCTAGTTACCCCAAAACTGCCTGGTCTGAAGTGTATTTCAGAGGTTGTGTGGTGCCTGCTTGACAATCAGCCTGAACTGTGCATTGTTAAATGAACAGCTTCTTTGCATCGTTGGGATCTCTTGAGAAAACTCATCCTGGATCAGACCTTTCCTAATTGATGCTTCTTTTCTGCCTGGTCTCTCTACCCTGCTGCCTTTGGATCCTGTTTTTGCTCTGGTTGTGGATAACTCCTGTGGGTTACTGAGGGCCAGCTCAGCAGGAGGAGATTGCCCAAGAAAAGCATCACTCCCTGGGTGATGGTTTGTGACAACCCTGATTGCCTGGGCCTGGTTTGGTGCCTTTTAAATCTACGAGAACTTTTAACTTCAGTGGGTGTTCCCAGGGCCCGTGGTGATGTTTCTGTTTGTCTGTCTCCTAAATCACACTGAAAAGGAGCAAAATTGCTATTACTCCCACCTATATCATGCAGGAAGAGCCTGTTGCCAAGGAAATGTTGTGCAATCGTGGGTGAGATACAGCGTATATAGTTTTTTCTTCAATATCTGGATAATGCAAAAAATATGGAAAGAATTTGGAGGGGGAATCATGGCTGTAGATACAGGTGTTTGTGTAACACACCTGGTGCCACTGGCTGGGGGTTTCATCAATTCCAGCTTGTTTGTCCACCTCGGTTACATGGAAAAGGAAAGTGAGTTTTCAGAATGAAGGATTGCTGCTTGTGTGGTGAGAACAGGGCCTCATGCAGAGGACAAGGTAGTCCATGTACACTGGAGCTGTTTGTGGTGTTTGGTTGATAGCTGGGGTTTTATAAAACCATCTTCCTTTCCAGATGAGGTGCTGAGTGTTTTGGAGCCTCCAAGCCTGACTGAACCACCCTCCTCCTTGGGCTTCAGGTAATTCTGAGGAATTCCACTAGGAAGAGGTGTAAGATAATTGTGTTACTTCATGTTTTCTGTGGTTAAAGCCCCTGGTACAGTGATGGTAGTCCCAGCTCAGCTGCTGGATGGTGACTTGCTGCGACCTGACATCTGCAACTCCAGCTCAAGGAGGGGAGAAATAAACATATGGTTGACTAAGTGGTATAGTTTTCTGGGTAATAGGTGTTCTCAAAGGGATTCTTCCAAACCTCTTTTCCCTGCACCCCATAAAGATGAGTAATGGTTCATCAGATACTCTCACAGCCGTTCTCCATTGACACATAGGCAAGTGTTATTTTGTCACTGTGGACTTTGATGCCCCCGAGCCCACATGGTTCGGTTGGTAAGGCCACCTGTGCCCTGTTTGGCTTATTTGAAGCATAGGTTTCCCCCAGAACGCTGCTGGGGGTGTTTGCACAGCAGCATTTGCTCATTTCAGAGGCTGTGTCAGTCAGCAGAGCGTGGCAGATTTTGGCCCTTGCTCAGGGAGGACTGAGTGAATCTGGCTGGAATTTGTTCATGTGCAGAGAATTTGCCTTGGTGGTGGGAGGCAGTGAGGCAGTGCCAGTCCTCGGTCTGGAGCTGGTTCAGGGACAGTGCTGGAACTGCGGGTGCGAACGAAGCCTTGGCTCTTACCAAGGTTAGCCTGTGATTTCAGTGCATGCAGTCCCGTGATTGCTGGGAATTATACACTGACAGGGTGCTTCCCTCATGCTCACGATTTGCTACCAGCTGGACAAAAGTGCTTTTGAGCACCATTTTGTGTCCTCCTATCCCACTCATCCCTCAGGGAGATGTCTGTCAGAGTCTAGGTGATGGTTTCAAAGATGAGGAGAGGTTCAGGGGAGGCTGTGGTGGAGGGGAAGGTGGAGAGAAGCCAGCGAGTACTGGTCACAGAATGGGTCCCCTTTCTGCTTAGAGCACTCAGGTCTGGCCTCGTGGAGGTGGCTCTAATTTACATCTGGCTTAAAGCTGTTTTTAAAAAAAATTATTTTAAAGCCACCCTTGCTCCCTGTTGTTCTGGGTCCTTTTGCTTCTCTGGGGAGGGCTGTGCAGGATCTGTCCCTTGTCATGGGATCTCTTTACTTGACACATGAGGAACAGCCTGTCTCTCCCATGCTTAACATCCTTCCAAAGACTTCAAAGCCTCTTCCCTTTGAATCTTTCCTCATGCAGGATCCACCCAGCCAAAAACAATAAAACATAAAACTAAAGAGAAAACAAACAAACAAAAGGGACCATTTGTGATTTCTGTCTTTTGCTGCCAGTTGGCTGTATGACTTGAAATGACTCAAACTCTCTTTTTGTTGGTTTTTTTTCACTCCTTCCAACCCATTCCAATGTGTTAGTCTTTGAGCTGCAGCAGGGATGTCTGGGAATATCTTTCATCCCAGAGCGACAGCCTGGGGAATGAGGAGCTGGTCTCCTCCTCAAGTACCGGATGGAGGAACTGTTCTGCTAAACTCTTGGCTTTTTGAGAACAAAAGTTTCTGTGGTCCCTGCAGGGATCCAGGCCAACACAGCTCCTGGGTGAATTTGTGCCCCAGGGTTTACATGGTGGCAGGTGGTGCTGAGGCCCCAGAACTGTTTGGGGAAGGAGGTTCTCTCTTCAAATGTCCATGGTGGGGAGTACAAGAGGCTGAGTAAATAGATGGCTAAAGCAGAGTGAGGCAGCGTGTATGGAGGGTCAGCACCATCTTCTGTGGGGCTGTGAACTGTGGGGTGTGTTTGGTGGCATCCATGAGGCTGTGTAACTGTGTAGGGATGTATTTGACTGTATCCAGTGAGCTTGTGTAACTGCGGGGTGTTTGGAGCAGTGTCCATTTAGGATGTGTTACCTCGGGTAGCGTATATTTAGGTTGTGTCACTGGGGGGTGTATTTGGCAGTGTACATTTAGGATATATAATCTGGGGGTGTATTTGGCCCAGCCGTTCCCACAGCGGCCCCACCATGTGCCGTCGCAGTGCTGGCAGCAGCACTGGCAGGGCCTGTCTGAAACATGCTTAATAAAGGGCACAAATGGCCAAAAGGAGTGAGAGATGGGATAAAAAAAAAGGTGAGGAACAGCACTGTGAGTGCCTGGGTCAGTGAAGATGGCAGGGAGGAGGTGCTGGAGCTGGGGGATGATCTCTGCTGGGAACGGGGCCTGTGGAGGCCCTGCACTGAAGCACGTTCTCCTGACAGGAATCCTTCCATGAAGGAACAGGGATGTATTCTTGACAGGAATCATAGCCTATGGAGGCCTCACACAGGAGCAGATTCTCCTGACAGGAATTGTGGCCCGTGGAGGTGATTCCTGGCAGAAATCGCAGCCTGTGGAGGTCCCACAGAAGGAGCTTCTTCTGACGGGAATGGGGCCTGTGGAGGTCTCACACAGAAGGAGGTTCTCCTGATGGGAATGGGGCCTGTGGAGTTCCCACAGGAGGAGGAGGGAGAACACCTATTATGCCCTGACTGTCTCTGAATTTCGGATCCCCCTGCACCCATGGAGGGAAAGTAGATCCATCAGGAGTGAAGGTGGGAAGTTGAGCCCTGGGAAAAAGGGAGTGGGTGAGGCTAAGGGGTTGTGTTAGTTTTATCTTTATTTCTCATTATCCAAATCATTTTTAATTGGCAATAAATCAAACCAGTTTTCCCCAAGTCACAGTCTGCTTGCCTGTGACAGTGATTGGTGAGGGAGCACCATCTTTTTATATCAGCCCATCAGCTTTTACATCTTATTTCTCCCCTGTCCTGTGTGGGCAAGGGGGAGAGACAGCACAGTGAGTGGACATCTGGCAGCTGGCCATGGTCAGCCCACCGCAGCAGCAAACATTCATTTCAGCTACCCTAAGTACTCTTAGTGCCAGAAATGCTTGGCACAACCCTTGTGGCATGGCTTGTGGAAAGCCAGGTGACTGTTGTTGATAAAATACTGGGTTAGAAATTGTTTCTCTTAAGGTTTCTGACCTCCCTTGGCTGTGCTCTGGTTCTGTGGTGTCTCTGCCATTCATGGGTGTAAGACATGCGGCAGCAAGGTAGAAACAGCCACATTTGACTGATTGCAAGGGTGAGCCTTTCCTTGGCCAAGAGGTACCCAGGGCAACAGGTCCTGTGTTAATAACCTTTGTTTTAACAGAAATAGTAACTTCAGGTTTTTTTAAGGGATATGGGAATTGTTCACAGTGCTGGTGTGCTCTCCTTCTGCTCACTGGAAAAGAGGTTTTTCCGTGGTCAAACCTGTCTCTTGTTGTTGCTTTTGCTTCCTTCTTCCTCTGAGAGAAAGGTTGGGAATTGAGGGGATTTAACCCCCATTAGTGCCCGGCATGTTGCAAAGGTAGACAGCAAATCCAGGACCAGACTCAGGACATGGAAAGTTGTAGCAGTGAGACAGGGCAGAGATACTTCAGGGGAAGGGAAGCTTTAGGATCTGTATGAGCAGGAGTTCAGATGTTTTCCCACAGAGGGTTTGGAGTGGTTTCCATTGCTGTTCCATGTGGGATATCTGTATTTTCAATCCCGCTCACTGGAGGGGTTCAAGTGTTTTGTGCGGTGTTGAGTGGTGGCCAACCAGCTTTCATTTAGTGGTCCAGTTCCAGCAAGGGATTCCTGTGCTGGTGCCATCGCTAAGGTAGGAAAAACCTGGCTTGGATATTCCATGACGTTTCTGATGTTGTAGTATTTCAGGATTGCATTGCTTCCAGGAACAGGCTCATCCTGACTTTTCTTTGAATGCCTCCCTGAAGAGACTGAACTCACTGGGAGTGCATTGCCAATTCCTGGCACATGGGGCTGGTGAAGATGACAGTGATATGTGCCGGGACACTTCACTGGAATTTCCTCTTTCCCTTTCTGCCATGTACTCTGATGTATTTGGAGTCCCAGGACTTGCAAAACGAAGATGTGATTCATGGTATTCTGCACATACTTTGTGGTAACTTTATTAATGCAGAAAGTTTAGTTGTGGTCATTAAACCTTCAGTCATTTAAATCAGATTTAATCGTGGTTTGGGAGCAAAATTTCAGCCTTCTTGGAATCAATGGTAAAACCACCATGGCCACTGGGATGAGATTTGACTTGTGGCGTTTTAACAAATGTGCCTCCTAAAAAAGCTTTCTGCTCCTAATTGTATTCCTTTGTTCTTTTTTCCCCTCAGTCTTGTGAAGAAAACAATCTGAAGACAATGCATCTGTGACCCCTGATCCCAGTTTGGGAGCCAGGGCGATGGCAGTTGTAGAGCCTACTGCTCCCGTGACAGTTCCCAATGGGTATGCAAACAGGATTTTCCAAGCGAACATGGAGGAAGGGAGCGCCGATGCGCTGGAGGCCTGCAGTGCTGAGCACTGCCCCTCCAGTGATGCGGTCCCGAGCGAGCGGGAGGAAGCACCCAGGTATAAGAAGACGACCAAGGGCAACCGGATCTGGAATTTCGTCAGACGAAGGAAAGGACTCTCCACGAGTAAAGACAGACCTCAGTCCATGATCCTGCTGGGAGTTACCTCTGAGGTCTCGGAATTGAAAAAGCCATCCTTCATGGAGAGGGTACGGTCATCAAAAAAGGGAAGATCCTCCAGGACACCCAAGAACGTGGATTTGAGAGCATCCAGAGTGCAGGTGGCACGTGACCCCAAGGAGGAGCCTCCTGCCAGTGGGCAGAGAGCTGTGTACAGGGTGAAGAAGCTGGGGGACGGTCGGAGGCCCTCCCGCCACTCGTACGCAGGGTACATCGAGGATTTGGATTCCTCTTTTGAAGACATAGAGCTGAACATCAGCATTCCTGAACTCGATGTCACTGAAAGTAAATGTCTCAGGGATATTAATGTCAGATTACACACTGAGGATAATGATGGTAACTGCCACAGAAAGAGCGAGTCTTTGAATTTTGAAAACCTTAAGAGTCCTGCAGTTGCAGAAGGGGACAATCAAAAGAGGTGCACTGTGTTCCCGCAGGAGAGCAGGAGAGGAAGGAGTTCTGATGTCTGGAGCTACCTGAAAGGAATTTCATTACCTAGCAAAGATAATTCAAAGCTTCCAGATCAAAGGCCTGAAACCAATTTCCAGAACTTAGAAAATACAACTGATCATTCCGCTTCTTATTCTGACTTTGATTTGAGATGTGAGGAGAATCCCAGTCAGCGGAAGAAATCCAACGGTGCCACCAAGGCCACTCACTTTGGGGGGGTCGTGAGGTTCCTGACCAGCGTGGCCGAGGCAGCACGGAGGCTGCGAGGCTCTTCGAGGGTGTTTTCCCCCGATGAGAAGAGGCCTCAGCGGAGTTTCCGAGGCTGGAGGCCGGATGTTGCCTCCCACAGAGAGGGCTTGGGTGTCGAGAACGAGAGCGCAAAGGCCTTCTGCACGGTGGGAGCGTGTCTGCAGTCACCGGATTCAGGCACGTGGGAGAACCTGAGCTTTGAGAGTTTGGTGGGAAAGGAGCAGCATTGCAGAACCACGGAAGGATCCAAAGGCATTGGTTCCTCTGCCCTGGGCAGCGGGAATTACAGGGTTAATGGAACATCACCTTCTCCCTTTGCGTCGGAACCATCCATCTCCCACCTGCGACAGCTTGCAGACAGCTCTTTCACTGAGCTGAATAGCAAAGATCCCTCTGAGGATCTGATTGAACTTCCCCAGATGACTCTGACTGACACGATTCAGGACTTGGGCAGTACTTCAGAAAGGACACAGGTCATGGGCAGGGACCTGCCACCTTCTCACGATCTTCCTGGGAATAGTCTGGATGCTGTGGACCTGGGCCATTCTCCAGCTGCCAGTGGTGGCTTTCCTGCAGAAAGTGAGGCTCAGATCCACCTTCCACTGGCATTGCCAGCTAAATTTGATACTGAGGACGTGGCTTGTGCTCCAGTGGTTGCTAAAGACACGGATCCATCTCCAGCAGTGGCTCAGGAGCTTTCAAAGGCAGAACTGGATATGCAGGAGTTAAGAAATCCTGAGCTGCCTTTGCAAGACTTGTCTGGAGGTGAGCTGGGGACTCAAGACGCTGGCAGTACCCTGGAGAGGGCTGTGGGCAGGGACCTGCCACCTTCTCAGGATCTTGCTGTCAATACTCTGAATGCTGCAGACTTGGGTTGTTCTCCAGCTGCTGATGGTGACTTTTCTGCAGTGACTGAGGCTCAGATCCACCTTCCACAGACATCGCTGACTAAACTTGATACTGAGGACGTGGCTTGTGCCCCAGTGATTGCTAAAGACATGGATCCATCTCCAGCAGTGGCTCAGGAGCTTTCAAAGGCAGAGCTGCATAATCAGGACTTGAGAAATCCTGAGCTGCCTTTGCAAGACTTGTCTGGAGGTGAGCTGGGGATTCAGGACTCGGGCAGTACTCTAGAGAAAACACAGGTTGTGGGCAGGGATGTGCCACCTTCTCAAGATCTTCCTGTCAATAAGCTGGATACTGTGGACTTGGGCCATTCTCCAGCTGCCAGTGGCAACTTTTCTGAAGTGACTGAGACTCTGATCCATCTTCCAGAGACAACCCCAGCTGAGGAGATTCAAGACACTGTCAGTACTCTGGAGAGGAGTCAGGTCACGGGCAGGGACTTGCTGCCTTCTCAGGATCTTCCTGTGAATATCCTGGATGCTGCAGATCTGGGCTGTTCTGCAGTTGCTGACGTTGACTTCTCTGTAGTGACTTTCTTGAAGTGTTCTACAGTGAAAAGGCAGGTTTTGGAGCAGACTGATGGCCGCTTTAGGAAGCGGGGAACCACTTCATTTGTAGAACAGAACTCGGTGGAGATCACAGAAGGAGTGGAAGGGTTTAACTGCAGCTCCGAGTGCCGGCCCTTCCAAGTGCATGTCTCCAGGATTGTCTCCTCTGGGCGGCTCAAAAACGGAAAGGTAGGAGTAACTTTGGGTAATACGAGTAACTTTTACTGTAATATTTGCAATGAGACTACACTGTTGTACATCTTAGGAAGTTGGTTTGTACGTGCAAGCATTTTTGCGCATCCTTGTTGGGCGTTTCAGGTCAGTAGATCGTTGTATGAATGGTGGCAGTAGACACAGCTTTTATATCAGTCGGAGTTACCTGGCATATCCCTGAGCTCTTGGTTAAACCTCCAGAGCTGCTTCTCCTGCAGCCCTTTGGCCATTGGCGTATATCAGTGCTTCTAGAAGAGGGTGGAGCAGAAGTTATTTGGAGGCACTACCTTTAATTTTTTTCCTCTTTGCATTTAGTGCATTTGAAGTAGAAGCTCCTGAGATGAGTGGTTTTGGCAATTGTAGAGTTTTGAAGTGTGCTGCGGACAAACAGCATTCAGCAATTGCACCGTGGCCCTTGTGTTTTCTTACCTAAAATGATAGTAGAGGTGGTAGGTTTTGGTTTTTACTGGGTGATGCTGGTTACAACACAGCATCCAGAATAGCTGTTAGAGTCCAGGCATGGAGTGCAAGAACAGAAAAATAAAAGCATGTCTTGAAGAGCTCACAGGATCATTGCTCTGGCGCACCTGCTGAGCTTTGTCCCTGCTCCAAACATGTCAAGTTGTGTGGCATCTGTAGTTTGTGCTGGGCCTGTCATGGAATGCCTTGCTAAGGATCTGGGTGCATAGTATGATCAAAATACCTTCTTAATGTGACTCTACACCAAGAAGGATCTGGTCAGGGCTGCCCTGCATCTGTCTGTCCATAAAACGATGTTTCCTTTTGGGATGTTAAATACCCAGCCCTGAATGAGAGGTGGGCAGTGGTGGTGGCTCTAATCAGGGCAGGACATTCCTGTTCAGTACAAGCAAGTCTTTCAAAGCCCTTAAAATTGTCAAAATATTTAAGTGGACATTGTATTTTGCAATAGGTTCCGGGTATCGCAAATCTGTCGTGTCCAGCTTAATGCTGGGAAACCTCAGAAGTCCCATGGATAGGGGAGAGAGATGTATGGCATGAGAAAAGGCCTCCTGAAGCTGATAGACTCTCGTATAACTCTCATCCCATCGCTTGAGCAGCTGCACGAGCGTACCTGTGGAGCAGAAACTGTGAGCACTAACGGTCCTCTTGGCTGGACCAGTCTCTGTCACTCTGTGCCATTTGTGGAATTGAGGAAAAAGCATGGCAGCACCCAGTGTGATCAGCTCAGCTGGTTCCCTTCTGATGAGCTGAGGCTGAAATGACTTTTTTTTTTCTTTTAAGGTGCCAGGTAGGGAAATTGGGTCAATTTGTGAAGAAACTTCTTTCTTTCCTCTTGGGCTTGGAGAGACCAGAGATATTCCAGAGGTGATGACACCGTTCCCTGTTGGAAAAGGTGTCACTGTAGCTTCTGAGCCAAGAGGGGAAGTGTTTGAAAATTGGCAGCAGATTAGAAATGACGGGGAGGGGGGGGGGAAATCTGAACTTCTGACTTCCAGCTAAAACAGGCAGGAGCATTGTTAGCTATTCCTGGACTTGTTTTTCTGCTCCGTTTTGTGTAATACAACAAATTACAGACAGCTCACTGTGTAATTCCAGGCACTCCAGAGGTGGGGTGAGTAGTGGTTGCTTACTTGTGATCTCTGGAAGAAATGTTTTTAGGAGGAGCTTGAGAGGCCTGTGGTTTGACATCCCTTCACAGGAACTAAGCAAGAAAAGAGAGGCACAAAAGGATTGAGTGGAGCAGAGAACAGTGTCCCCTTTTGCCAGGGCAGCCACATCTCCACTGGCTGAGGGCAGTGGCTGCATGTGTGATCCCAGGGCAGAATCCCAGCTCAGCTGTGTGAACAGGAGATGCTGTAAGTCCCAGCTCAGCTGTTGCAGAAATGTGAAAGAAGCTGAAATGTGGTGCTTGAGATAACTGGGCAGGAAACCTCCCCTGTGTTCCCGTCGAGCGCGGCGATAGCCGCGCGACCTCCAGGCCGCCGCCGCTTCCTCCCTGGGCAGGAGCGGCAGTGGGGTGGGAGGGAGAGCAGAGAGCCCTCCTCCTGGGTTGTAAACACCTTCTGCATCCCAGAAATTCACCCTGCAGATTTGGAAATGCATTGTCAGCAGCAGCAAACCCAGAGCAGTCAAAGTGAGCCTAAAGGAAGGATGCTCCGGGACGGGAACAGACCTGGAGAGTCCTCCAGCAACTCCAGTAACAACTGACCTGAGATCCCCCGGGGAGTTGCTCGTCTATCTCTCATCAGGGAGCGGCACTCGGAAACGTTTGACCAAAAATAAACATGGAAGAGGAGGAACTTCAGCCTGAGCGTGACAGTGGCAGCAAACTCCAGCCTCTTATTGTTTTAGGGCTAAATCCAGCTCTTTGCTGGCACCTGTTCCCCAGGACAGTTGTTGGCCCTGCTGCTTCCAGGCTGCTCTGATTAACTGAAGGGTTTGTATTTCAAGGGAAACGCTCAGGCTCAAGCAGGGGGAAGGTGTTGCCAGGCCAGGGTGGTTTGGCTCGGCCTGGCTTGGCCAGCTGCTGTAGTTCCCCAGCAGTTTTACAGTGTGCGAGCAGTGCAGGGCAGAAACTATTTTCCAAACAACTTCCACACTGTCCCACAAAAAGCACAAAAGCACTGGTTCCCACTGAGGCTCCTGCCCAAATCTGTGAGGAGCTGCTGTGAGAGGCTGAGGCTGGTGTAGCACCAGGAATGCTGGAGTGGCATGTTGGGGACCTGCACGTTGGTTCTGGCAGTAAGTAAATCTGTTTAGTTGTACTCTCCTGCAGTTAATGCCCCCGTTTCTTGGTTGCCTGACCTTGCCTTTTAAAATTGTCATGTCTTTGGGCAGGAGCTGACCAATTTTATGGCCAAGTAACAGCTGAGCAGGATTTGATCTTAGTGCTGTAGAGGAAACAGCATTGCAACAGCATTTCATAAGAGCAGCTGTAGAAAGGTAGAACCCATTTACTTCTCAAACTGTCCCCCTGACAGTTGCTTTCAGACTCCATCCCAAATTCTCCTGTGCTCTGGGAACTTGTGAAACAGTGAAGATAAAATGTTTTGAAGAATTGGAATAACAGGAAAGGTCAAATAGATTGCTAATGGGAAATGAATTACTGTATTCACAGTGCTGCATCTTTGGAATGGAAGTGCCTTCCTTCTTTTGAGAGAGAGGAGAAATGGAGTAAAAGATGAGTTGGAGGCTTTCCTAAGTTTTGGACAGTTGCAAACTCTAGAAATTTCCATTTTCCTTGTCTCCATTGAAGGGAATTATCGTCATCTCTCCTCTAAAGTGTCCCAGCAGGGAGACTGCTGCTGCAGGGCGTGAGGCACAGTCCCAGGAATTGTCTTGGACCACTTGCAGTAGCTTGAGATGATGTTGAGGTGTAAGGAAGCTTTGATACCACGTAGATTAGTTTGCAGTTCCAGTTCCACATCAGGGTTTCAAAATACACATTGTGTCCTTGGACAAGGTTTGTGGGGGATTTGATACCTCCTTTGGAATCACATGAGGAAAAGCTGCAAGAATATGCATCTGAATTTGTATTTTAGGTGTGAATTTGAGAGTTTCTAGGGCCCAGAAACAAGTGTCAGATTTATTGCTGGCAGAGAGATCATCCCTGCTTGTCCCAGGGCCACCCACTGGGACTGAGCCCCGTGGATCCTTTTGACTCGTTCACCCTCGTAGTGACAAAGCAGAGGGGCTTCACCGCAGTCTTTCTGTGCCCTCTGCTGGCCTATTTGTGAAATAAGAGGTGATTTTTATGGAACAGCAAATCTTCCCTTTTTCCTCAGGATTTTGGGTTTTGCCTCCAGAAGGTTTGCAGGCTGCTGCTTGCTTCTGTCTGTTGTGGCTGCACACAGACACCAGTTGTGTTTGTGGGGCCATTCTCTGGGGGAATTAGGATTGCCAGAAGTGCGACAATGAGATTTCTACAGGCTTGCCATCCTGTGCAAGCCGTGTGTGAACCACAGGATGAGGTACCAGGCCAGTGGGATGCCCAGGTTTCCCAGACAGTTTGGTTTCAGGGTTCTCTAAGGGGCTGTGTGATCAAAATCACTCCTCAGCATCACAGCAGATGCTCCTCTTGAGCACCTGTTGAGTTTTTCCCTCTAAGGAGCCAACCTGTCCCGGTGCTCCCCGCTGAGGAGTGTGATGCTGCTCTGAGTGGCCCAGAGGCCGGGGCAGGGTCGGTTCCTTCGGGGCATTAATAGGTTTTGTGGTTCCTGCACTGTGTGCTCTGTGTGGGAAAGTGGGAGCCTCTCCCTGCGCGATGGGTCCGACTGGAAGCACAGGATTACTGATTTGCCTGAGTGTGCACATGCCAGAGGATGGGTTTGCAGATCTGCTGTCTGATAGCTGGGGCATATCTCAGATCCTCCCACAGGTTTGCGGTTTTGCTTTAGTGCAGCTGCAAGGGCCTTTTCATGAGAGGAAGATAGAGGAACTTTCCTTTTTCTGTGTTTGATGAGAAATTGCAGGAGATGCCCAGCAAGTTCGTAGTGACCTTTAGCTTGAGATTGTTTTCTTGTCTCTCTGCTGCAGAATGTGTTGGGGAGCAGCTGCAGAGATAGGATTGCTGAGTGGATTTATCCTTTCCCTCCCACTCTTGAATGGCACTGACCAAGAAATGGTGTCTCGGAGAGTTGATCTTCAGAGCTCTCTTCATCTCCTGGTTATTCAGTTCCTCAGTCTGCTGCTTACAAAAAGACTTTATAGTCCTTCCAAATTAAGAAACAGCACTTTACTTTCCAAATCCTGCTGTTGCCAAAAGAGCACTGTATTCCTGTCTGCAGCGAGGTGCAATTTACTTGCAGAATGAAGATTTGGGGTATTTATGGCTCTTAATATGGTTATGTCTGACAATCATCTTATTTTTAGAGAAGACAAAACCTCTAAAGCCTATCTCCAAGCTGTTCAGATTTTTGTATTTGTAATAACCATGAGGTGCTAGGAAAATCTAGAATTAAAGCCTATATTTAGTGCTATCTATAGTGAGGTAGGGGTTTTTTTTTTTGGAAACATATTTTTAGCATTGTCAAGGAAAGGCAGGTTGAGTTTGCAAAGCTGATAGGCTTTGCATGTATATATAACCAGCCACAGAACACATGGATAATTGAGATTTCCACATGTTTTACTTGTTGTGTCTCATTCCCAGGCCCAAAAGTTACAACAGGCCACCTCTGTGGTGCCATCAGAGTAGTGGTGGGAATGGGGACCTCTGAATCTGTGTGCCAAAGGGACTGTGTGTGCAGAACTTCCCTGGATGGAAGTTTTACTTTGGCTTTTACCTCCTCCCAGCTGTTACCCAGCCCAGAGGAGTGTCCTGGGTGATTGGATATAGTGCTGGGAGCAGGCAACTGGAGATGGAGCCTTAATGCATCCACAGCTTCCCACTGTGCCTTTGGGGTAATTACAGCCTGTCTGCTTTAAATGAAAATAACAGCCCATCAGTGCAGATGGGCTGCTGGGGTCCTGAGACAGATCCACCAAACCGTCCCAGGCACCCAGTTATTAGCAGGACTCTGGAAGTGTGACAGACATGTCTCTGATTGAGGGCAGAAGCCTCCCAGAAGGAAACACCTCCTGTCTGCTTCTCCTGACCTTTGTCAAATGATTTTTCTTCTGATTTCTTGACTCTAAGATTACACACAAGACTTCCACGGTGTCACATGTCACAGAGAATAAAATGAAAAGTAGGAGTTTGAATTGTGATGTTTTTAAAAAGGACATTCCATTCTGCAAAATGTCACGGTACAGTTGTCTCTTTCAGGAACTTTTCCTCCTGGAACAGAATAATAAAAGTTAGAGTGAGGAAACCTCCAATATTTTTCTCTAGTTAGCTCTATATGCTAATTCTTTGGGTTAATGTTACCAACTGTTAAGGTACAACTGGGGTATTTGACCACTTTATGGGTGCTTCCATCAAGTGGAACTATTTTACTCATGCAAGTAATATTTAATAGACCAGTGGCATGTCTTGTTAGCTGATGTCATCAGTCAGCTCCAGAGAAGCTGCTATGATAATTCCTGCTTTCCTATGTGAATCTTTGAGGGACTAGTTGGTCTAGTTTTGCTGAAAACGTACCTGGGTGTTTTCAGGGAAGGAGGTCCCAGTTTTCTTTGGGTTTTTTTTCTGTGGTTGCCCCGTCCTTGCTTTTGGACCGTCTGCAACTGGTGAGGGCTGTAAGGTGTGTTCTCCCAGGAGATGAGGCACACTGTAATAACTGAAAAAAGCGACAAAACCAATTGCTGTGGTGAGTGCTGCAGACTTTAGAGAGAAAATGGTGTTAGAGGGTGGCTATGGTCAGAGGGAACTGGAGAGATTCACTGCCTGCCCCTGACCTGTGAGTGACTCACCAGCTTTACCTGAGACCTATCTGATGATCTGAAGTGGCTGACCCTGGCCACCATGTCCAGGCCAGGCCTGGTTTGCTCTGGTGGGGCTGGCAGGTGAGGCCCCATCCTGCCAACCAGTTTATGTCCTTGGCTGCTGTGTGCTGTCCCTTAGCAAGCAGTCAGCCCTCACTGCATGTTGTGAAGCCAACCCCAGATGTTTTAGTTAGTCCTGGCTCCTCAGCACCAGCTGATTCCCTCCTGTGTGTCCTCCTGCTGGGAGCTGGGAATGTGAGAGTAGCCCAAACGCTGTGCAGGAAGCAGGCATCTCTATCAGTGTTACTCCCAGAAGTGCCTTGGTTGCTCAGTGCTACTAGGAGTTGTTGGACTCAAACACTGCTGTGTTTCCAGGGACGAGCCCCTTGCAGTAGGGGCACTGGGGGCTCCAGCACCAGAGCCAGCAAGTCTCCATCTTGCAGTCAGACCTGCAGCGGGGACACATTGCTGCGGACAGTCAGGGGCGTGCTCTCTCCTGGAAATTCTGAGTATTGTTGTGTGTTCTGCGATTGCTTTACCTGAAGTTTGACTCACTGGTAAAATTCTTCTCTGCCCCTTCTCTTGGCAGCCAGTGTCCCATCCTCCTCAGCCGTCCCCACGAGCGCCACCCTTCAAGGTGCTGGTGGAGAGGTGCCGCTCGGAGCCGCTGTCGCAGAGCACGCCGATGGGGCTGGACCAGCTGGGCGGGCGCATGCAGCACCTGCTGCGGAGGCGCGGTGAGTAGCGCTGCGGGGCCCTGCCCCAGCTGCCCCCTGCCACCCCTCCTGCAGAGCCAGCCAAGGGCGGGAGGGCTGCAAAAATGAGGAATGTGGCTCCTTGCACCCCTGGCGTCAGCTGAGGGAACTCCCATAGTCCCATGCTGAGGAGTTCCTTGCTGGCTAATAAGGTCTCTTTGTGTGCAGTGTGTTTAGGAAATAAGGCTGCTTTCTCTCTTTAATGTGTCTGAACACACTCCCTGTAATTTGGTTATGAGAAGATGAACAGGTAGGCATGTAAGGTGTAAGGGCTGTTCAGCAACTTCTGTGTGAGTTTGTTTGGTAGTTTTCTCTGTCCTCTTGGAATCCTCTGTCGTGAGTCCTCGTTGTTTGGAGGTGGTGAGTGATGATGGATACTGAGATCACAGCTCAAGTCTCATGTTTGTTTGGAAACACAACGAGAAGGGAGGAGGCCTCTTTCCTCTTGTGCTTGGGTACTTTTCTTCATCAAGAAGGGAATCTCATGAGCCAAAGACTGTGATGAGCTGTCCTCTGCATTTGTCCTGCTCACCATGCTAGAGAGAGCACCACGGAATATGTTTGCTGGCAGGGTCTTGTGTTGGCAGGTAAATCGGCTGACGGTTGAATAGATGACATCATTTTTGAACCTCCTAATTAAAAAGATTGATAATTAGAGTAAGGAGCTGAATTTCCTGAAGGGATACTGCTGGCATGAAGAATCCTGTGATTTAGGAATGGGCAAGCATGGGAGTGTTGCCAGGCTGCGCTGGCATCGCTCAGGAGCACGCCGGGGATCCGAGCAGTTGATGGATGGTGTCAGCATGTCAGGGTTGAGAACAACTAGGAAGGACAAGGCAAATTGGCTGCCTCTTGTGTGAATTGCTGGCTGTGCTGTCGGGGTGCACATGGTGCTGGCACATGGGGAGTTACACACGTCTCCGTGGGAGCGTTCCCGTGTTCGCCGCTGCTCCCGGGTGCTACTCTACGGTCCGTGGGCACTGGAGCCGGGAGCAGCCTCCTGCTATAATCGGCATCATGCTGCAGCCTGGCTCTCCCTGAGCCTCCAAAGTGAAGTGTGTGTTGCTAAAAATAGCAGCAGGCTGCCTGCATCAGCATCAGTGTTCAGGAAATAGGTCTCAGTGCAGTCTCTCTCCCAGCAACGCTGGAAGAAAATCAGGATTGCTGCCCACCCAGCCTGCAGCAGGGCCCCTGCTCTGCTGCTCCCAGTCTCCACTATCCCAAAACCTGGGACTATTTGCCCTGGTCTGAAAGTTCTGCCTGCGTTAGAGGTACATGAAGAAATAGAAATTCAAATTGTGCATCTTTTAGGGAAGAATTCCAGAATGTGGCTGTTCTCTGTAGATGCCTTTCTCAGTGAGAGGGATGACCAGGCTGGAGGGGTTGGGAACACCCGTGGGGGTGTGTGTGCACACGTACATGTGCCCTGCCTGGCCCACATGTACCTGTGCAGGTGCTGTGCCCAGCTCTGTGTCCTTCCTTCCAGTGCCTGTGCCTCCAGGCCAGATGGAAGCCTGATGGAAGAAGGGATTAAAATCACTTGCTGATTGTGGGAGGGAAAGACTCTGGTCTCACACAGCCTCACCTCAAAAAGAGAGAGGGATGGGATGGGGAGATGAAAATTTGGGTTGATTGAAAAAGTAGAGCTCATTTGCCTCTCCCTTGCAAGCTGCTTTGTGCCTGGGTACGTGCCATCTGCAGGGCCAGGCTGAGGTTTGGTGTATGTGGTATTGCTTGCTTAAAGCTAGAGCAGAGCTGCATCACTGCATCTGTGAAGGGCTGGCCTGAAATGCTAGGGGTGAGAACTAACCCAATTTCCTTTTTTGGCCTTTTCCATTTTTGTTTTCCGTAAATTCGAGGAGCTGTTTCTTCTGCAAGGCCTGGCATCATACAGACCACAGTGATTGTCCAGTTGGGAATTCTGCAGGTCCTGCTGCAGAGGTGCTGGTGTCATTGGTGTCCAAGGAGCTGTCACCCTGTGTGTGCAGATGGGGAGTCTCCTGCTTCCTGGAGCTCCTGGGGGAGCATCCTGGCTCCACACCCAGCCTGTCTGACCCCACCTCGGGATGTGGCTCCAGGCTCTGCTCTCTTGTGCCTGTGTTTTTGTAGTATCCAAGCTGCACTATTTTTCTTGTATCCCAAGAGCACTGAATAAAGCACCTAAATATACCCTCTGCTCTCTTTTTCTAAAGGAGAGGTTGAATGAGTCTCTTGCAAACAATTTTGTTTCTTTCATTTAAAAGAACAGCCTCCGCCCCCAGCCTGAGCTAAAGCACAGCATTTATCTTTTGTCATTCCTTTTTTTCCCCCCTTCCTGTGGATTTTCTCCTGGCAGCTGAGAACGAACAGGCATCAAAGACTCTGAAGGTGCGCGGGAACTGCAGGAACGGTGGCCGTCGGTGGAACCTCTTCAAGCCTGGAGCTGAGAAGCTGCAGATCAGTAGGGTAAGGTGCAGGGTGGAACGTGCCTCTGCCTGTCTCAGGGGTGGGATTTACCTGCTGTGTGTTCAGCCTGGCACACTAACAGTCTGCTTTGCTAACAGCTCCCACGGGCGGTGGTTCCTCCAGCTACACATGGGGATTTTTTTGTTATTAGAGTTAGTTGGTGGCAATAAAAGAACAGGTGTATCATGCTTTCCCCTGAATTAGGTTCCCTTCAATGTGTGTTGGAAGCTCTCTGGTCTGATGGAGGCACTGAGCCTCCATTCCCTGTGGCTGAATGTCCCTTGCAGGTGATGTTCCACATCACCTTTAGATCTGCTCCATGGTTTTGCTGCATTTATTTTTTCCCTTCTCTTTTTAGTCATGTGTCCTTTGAGTTTGGTACTGCTCCCAGCACCATCTCAGTGACAAATTCATGTAATTGATTCTTTCCCAAAGTGTTTTGCAAATAGAGCCACAATCCACTTTGTTCTTTTTCTGTGGATGATGCTTCTAGCAGGGGAAGTAAAAGCTGTCGTGGGCCTGGGGATGTTCACGTCTTTCTCTGGGAAAAATTCAGAAAATATGGCAAAAAATTTGTCTGATATGTTTCCTTGCTTGGGTGTGGCTTGTTTTTTTTTTTGCTGTGCTGTGAGTTTGCGGTCTGGAGACCTTGGCTATTCCATGGTCTTCTTTTGGACGTGTAGTGTTTGTGAGTCTGGTTTCACTGGTACCCGACATATCGCACTCTGGGTTGTCCAAAACCCAGTAGATTTTCTAGCTTGCAGTGTAGTGTAAGGAGAGTTTTCTAGTGAGTATGGCAGAAGAATTTTAGCCCTTTTTGTTCCCCTAGGACAGACAAACACAGGATGATCTGGGAGCCAGGAATTTCCCTGCTGGAATCAAGAGAGGGGACCGACATGTGGTTGTGTCTCTGTGGCTCTTTCCTGCCCCACTACTGTCCTTTCTTACCAGACCTTTATTGTATTCGTTTTCCCTTGGATATCTGATGAACTGCCTTCCTGAAGTGTGATTTCCAGGGAGGACCTGGCCTCTGTGCCTGTTTTTCCATCACACAAGCAGTAAGTTGGCAGTAAATGAGACTGACTTCTCCATCCTTGGGTCGGGTGTTGGCTTCCAGGGAGCACATGCAGGGATGGACCACTGGTCTTCCAGTCATTTGTGCCTTTCTGGGATGCCATCTTGCATCACTGCTGTTTTCTTTCCTGATTTTTTTGTGGGCTGAGATAAAAGCCAGAGGGACAGATAGACAAGGAGTTCAGCCCTTCCTTCTCTCTCCCTTCCCTTTGGTTCCCAGACATGAACTGCTTTGTTCATCTCGGGAAGGCTGTCTTGATTTTAGACAAGCTGAACATCCAAAGCTTGGATCATCTAAGGTCCTAGAAGATAGATTCAAATCCGATGACGCTGTTTGTCCTTGGGGCCATGACAGAGGCAGTGACTGCAGAGCAGTACAGCAGGGGAAGTATCCTGCTGTACAGTGTGCAGGTCTTACCTTGGAATGTTATCAGGTCTGCTGTTTATTAACTGATCTATGTTCAGAATCTGGTACTGACCAGTGCATGAATATATTTGGTCTACTTTAATCACTTTATTAGTCTCTGACAGGAACCTTTGCAGCTTTCATAGCTGTCCTTGAGACCCTCTTGGAAGCCAGGGTGCTGTTCTGTTTTGACACAGAATTGCTTCTGAATGATCCGTGTCCTGAGCTGTTTCTGGTTGCATGCAGAGCCTGACATCGGAGAGCCTCAGAGAGCCAGTAGAAAACTGAAACCTTGGCAAACTAAAAGCCCTGCTGAAATTTGGGAAGGGTTGGCTAAGAAACTGCTTCTCCAGTGGTGATATCTAGGAAAGATGTAGAGCTGGAAGGGGAAATGAGCTTCTCACGAGCACAGAGATCTGAGGGTGGTGTTTGGGTGTGCACCACTGGGATAGAGGACTGGGCTTGGGGAGACTTGTTCAGAATTACCAGTAGGCCTTGTTGCTCAGCCTGAATTATGGCAAACAAGCAGGTGTGAAACCTGTACTGGGGTTTATAAATCAGGGGTACTGTGCAAGTGGTGCAAAAGCAGGATCTCTAAAGGTGGCTCACAGCACCAGTGCTGGAAAACTCATCTGTCGCCCTTGTCCCAAGCTCAGTGAAGATCTGCAGGTCTGTAAATCATCTCTTTGCCAGAAAGACATTTGTACTCTGGCAAGATCTATAAATTTGAGATAAGACTTGTGGGCTTGGCTGTGTCTCTTGTCAGGTGCCTTCGCTGACAGCTGGCACCGGTCAGGTGGCAGAGCTAGGGCAGAAAGGGGTGATTTACACTTCCACAGCAGAGGTCAGGCTTCTGCTGAAACTGTGCCTTATTTCCTTCTTGGATGGGAATGTGTGAGGTGGGGAGAGGGCAAGAGGAGAGTGGCAAAGCATCAGGGTTGTTTTAGGGGCACCAGGGCCATCCTGGCCCTCAGAGGGCTCAGGGTGGTTGTACAAGAAGAGCACTGGTACATTGGTATCACTGCATGGCCTTCAAAACTCCAAAGCTGTTGATGAGCAGCTGCCTTGTGAACCCTCAGAGGTTGCTTGTCCTTTGCTCTGCACAATGTGCAGATTTTGGCAAGAACATTCCCCTCTTCTTTCTTTTTTATTCCTTTTTTTTTTTAGTTGTAGAGTTGTATGTGTGAGTTATAAATGGCATCTCTTAACTACCTCAAGAAGTCTGAGGGGCTGATCCTAAGCCCAAGGAGGAATCCCCTTGTCAGACCACCCTTTACTGTTTGTCACATGTGTTATCAGTGTCCCTCATTTTACAGCTGACTGCATCTTAAAAGAGAGCAGGGATGGCAAAATGCAGGTGCAAGGAGAGGAGAGAAGGGCATGTGTCTCCATCTGATTTTCATCCTGGGAGTGCGTGTATGCATGCACAAACCTATGCTTTTTCATGCTGCTTGTGGCTCTCTTCTCTTAAGCAAAGAGTCTGCAAGTCTGGGCACAAGCTTTAGAAGTTTTCTGTGGAGTAGGTGTGGTTTATTGTTCCCACTTCGTAGGAGGAATAAGAAAACTGAAGCATTAGAGGGTGGTCCGTGTAAAGCCATATAATTATTTTTTATTTTTCTCCTAATTGAAAGAAGCAGGTGAAAACTAAAGAGGGTCAAACTGAGTTGACTTCTGAAAGCTTTCAATATTTTGTTTTCTTTCCAGAGTACACTTTTCAGCCTGGAGAAAACTGTGTTGAAATGGTTTATGTGCAGAGCACTTTGGTTTAGCACTTAGGTCACTCAGAGCCTTTGCTTTTATGGGAGCAGTTTGGCACAATCAAAACCATCTTGCACGAGAGCTCAAGGTACCCCAAACCTGCGGGCTTTGCTGAGATCCCAGAGGAACCTGTAAGGCTGCCCTGGCTCTGACAGGGCCCTCAGCATCGATCAGGCCGGTCCTGCCAGCTGGGACGTGGCTGATCCTTGGGGACCACGGACAAGGGCAGCAATGAGTTACCTTCTGCAGCTCCAGAGCTGTGCTGGGAGATGTTTTATGGTCTGGGTGATAGAAGCAGGGGATGACAGTCCCATCCTGGACTGCCTTCCTACTGACCCAGATCACTGGCCTCTGCTGCTTCCCATCAAGAAGGGACTTGTTGCTCCCAGCTGAAGGTGTCAGCTCTCTCCATAAGCAGGTGCTGCTCCAGGTTGGGGTGATACTCCGGGAGACTCAGCCCTTCCTAAAATGGGAACCATCCTCTCAATGTATGGAGGTGTGTGTTGGTTCTCCCTCTGTAACAAGAGATTTGATTTTCAGCCTTTAAGTTCCCAAAGATGACTGTAGCCATTCCTGTTCTCTGTTCCTTTCCTCCCTTCCTGCCCTGCATGCTCTTGTACAGGGGACTAAAGCTCAAATTTATATGCTGGAGGAAGCCACTGTTAATTAGCTAGAATGGAAACTTTGCATGAGAGCCAGCTTCTTTGACATCCCCTATACTAATAATAGGCAGGCCTGCTGTGCAGAGGTGTTGAATATTCACAAAACCCACCCCCCCAGCCTGTCCTTTCTCCTCTGGAAGTCAAGAGCTGTTTCCAGAGGCTGGTGGGGGGTTGCCATTGCAATGATGGTGGATGTGTGAGTCTGCAGCTCCCCTGAGCTAATTTCCCACCAGTGTGTTTATGAGGAATAGGAAATTCAGACAACGTGCAGCCTCCAGGAGAACAGAGTGAAGGGGAAGTTGATTTGGGTTCTCTCTTGCTCACATTGTGCTGCAGTGAACAGGGAATGCTACTTGATATTCAGGGCCAGCTCTGCTGCTTGCTATTTTTATCCTCTCACATAATGCTGAGTGGGCATTTTGGGTAGTGGGGCGATTTTTTTTGCTCTTTGCAATGTGTCCTGCACCGTGTTTCTCTTGCCTTGTACGTGTGGAGGAAGGGGGTGTGCTGGGGCTTGTGGACTGCAGCATCCTGCTACGTGAGTGGGATGTAATCACAGGCGTTTTGGAGTCCTCCTGTCCCTGTGAATAGGCTGAGAGAAAAGCACAGTCCCGTGGCTTTCCTGGTGCTAATTAGTTTAAATATCAGTGTGCTGCTGCGAGAGGTTTATATGCCTGTATGGAGGGCTGCCAGGAAAACACATCCTCTTTGAATCTCTCTTCCCTCATCTTAAACACTGAGTACTTCTGCTGGCAGGGTATGTCTGAGCTGTGTATTTTGGGGAGGGTTGTTTTATATCTTGATAAACTTATTATGTTACTCCACTTAGCAGTGCTCTGAAATCTTTATGTAGTTTTTTTCCCCTCATGAAGCTGCTCTTAGATGTTTATAAATGTTTTTGTCTTCTGTGCACAGTTGTTAAAATAAATAAAAATTGGCTTGCTCACTGGAGGAGGAGGCAGGGGTTCGGTGCAGGCTGACAGGTCCTGGTGGCCCTGTCTGGAAGCCTCACAGCTCTCCAGTACAGGGATCCAGCCCCGTCTGTCTGCGTGAGGAGAGCCCAGCAAGGGTCCCCGAACCAGGGGGTTTGCAGCACTGCAGCCTTTTAAGCACCTGAGCTCTGCTGTGTGTGATGTGATTTGATTTATGAGCTGGTCAGAGCATGAAGAGCACTGTGAGTGAGAGTGTGAACTCCAGGTCAGCCCTCAGCCCATTTGCATCCATTTCGCATGAACAGGCCATGCGTTGAACCTGCTCCCCGGGGACTGGGATGACTGTTAATGCCAAGCAAGGCTGCCTAAAACCAGAGCTGAGTGGTGCTTCCAAACTTACCAGGCTCTGCTTGTTTAGAAATAGCATTTCAAAGCGCTGTGGTTTTGTACAGAGCAGGGCTGGGGCACAGAAGCCTTGATTGCTTGAGTTGTACCAGCAGTGCCATAACACAGGTGTTTTCCAGCTCTCCTGGGGCCAGACAAGCAGTGTGGATCCTGACAGGAAGGAGAGGTTGGAAATTACAAAATGGTGAACTTTACTTATGGGTTTATGTGCTGGGTAGCACAAGAGAGAGATTTGAAGTTACAGACTTAGAAGAGGTTTTCAGCTCTTCAGCAGTTACGTCTAATTCTATACTAAGAAGAATTTCAGCTTCCAGATCATGATGGTTTTTATAGTGCAATTGAACCTTGGGGTGTCTTCTGTGCAACTGCAGGTGGTAGGTACTGCATCCTACATGGTATTAAATGTGTGTGATGGTGACTGTACATAATCACCTCTTCTGTAGTTCAAATGAAGCTCTCAACCTAACTTTAAATAGCAGTTTGGAATGGCTCCTTTTTGCTATTGCTCAGTAGTTCCACCTTGATTGCTCTGCTTCAACTCATTACTCAGCTCTGTCACTGTGTTTCACTCTGGGATATGGTTTATACAAAAGAAGCTTTAATGTAAACTCAATTTGTGTTGCATTGCTAAAACCTTAATGACATTTTGCTTGGCAGCGGTATATACTCTGTGGTTTGCCCTTCCCCAGTGCACTGTGTTCTCAATAAACTAAAGTTCGTGGTAGGTGTAGCATGAAAAATCTCTGAGTAAATATTGGAACAAATGCTTTTGTGGTGCTTCCTAAGCTCTGGCTGCGTCTGTGATTCAAGGCCACTGCAGTGTCACCAGTATTTAGCTGAAAAGGAGCTAAATTTGGGAGGGAAAGGCAAAAGCACAGGTCACAGCTTCAGAGTCTCTTCTGTAGCTGCTGAGATGTGGTTCTGAGATGCATCAGGTTTGAGATACATCGCAGAAGTGTGGCTGAAGCCACTGGTCACCGGGGAGGTGAATGTATCCAGAAATGCATCAAGGGACAAAGGGGCTCCCTGTCCTCAGAGTGTTTCACTGCACTGTCAGCCTGTCATGGCCAAGGGCAATTCCCCTTGGCATCCTCTGGGGGAGAGGTGGCAGGACTGGCTGCTCCTGTGGTGTTGGAGCTGTGTGTGATCCCACGTGTCCAAAGCACTTGATTTATTTCCATTGACAACCTGCAGGGAACATCCTTGTGTTGCTCTCCCCAGCCTGGTGTAATCTGATGAACCTGGTGCAATGTGGAGATGGGATAAGTTCGTAAAACCCAAACACAGGTTCATAAAAACCTGGCCCCACTGCTGTGATGTGCCACATGAAAATTTGGGGCTTACAGGGAAGGTGCAGCTGCTTTGGCTGGGTTTTGCTCTGTGCTTTGAAATGAAGAAGCTCAAGCAGGATTTGGTAAGAAGCTCCCTCTTGTACCACAGGGAGGAATAAAGGGTCTAATTTTGTCCCTGTTTTTGTCCTGCAGAACTACAGAGGTTTTCATACCTGCGTTAGGCAGGTTTTCATACCTGTATTAAAAAGTAAACAGAGGCTTTCATGCCTATATTAAACTTGGGATGTTGACCCAACACTGTGCTTGTACTTGGACAATGACAAGTATAAAATTAAGAGGATAAGAGGCTGCAAAGGCAGCTTGGGTATTATATTAGTGCAGTCAGATTGCCTGCAGTGAGCATCTCGTGAGTCAGAAAAAACTTCATCTCTTAATGGACCGCACAGAATATAGAGAAAAATTCCCCTAATAAATCTCAATCTCTAATATCTAGGGAAATACATTATCCTGTTGTCCAAAATCCTTGAGATATTGGCCTTATCTGAGCAAGAACAGACATTTCCTGGTAGCTCTGCTGTGATGGGGTCCGCAGTGGGACTCTGTGCAACTGGGAGATGGAATAACAGCTGGTGCTGCTGTTACCAGTATGAAATCCCACTTGCCACCCTGTGCATCAGCAGAATGTGGGAAGGCTGCAGGGATTGAACAGCTGTGAGCCAGCAGCGGAGACATCACCCCCATGCTGGGGACGTGGAGCCGTTGGGGACCACCTTTGGAAGGGTCTTTGGCCACTGGCCCTGAACTACCCTTGCTCTCAGCGGTTGTCTTAACTTATGCTGAATGTGGAGAGCTGCTTGGGCACCAGTCACTTCCCAGGTCAAGCTGTGTTTTCCTGTCAATCTGCAATCTGAGAAAGAATTGTCTTTGTAATTCTCCCTGTCTGCTGTTGCTCCTTGTGCTGGTGTCCTATGTAGGGTTTCTCCCTAGGGATGCTGTGTAGGATGTGGTGAGAGAAAGGAAAGCAAAGCAATTGCTGCAAGCCAGCAAAGGGCTGCTGTAAACTGCAGCTGGAGTGGGATGCCCAGCAAGCAGGTTCATCCAAGAGAGATGAGTCACTGTGGAATGATTCCCCTTTATACTGCTCCTCATACAAGGACTTATATCTAAAAGCAGAAATAACTCCCCTGCTGCCCTTTGTGAGACAGGTGCTCCTCAGCTCTGCCTCTTGACACATTTCTAAATTTTTAGGTGAGTTTAGCCTTGCCTAGAGAAACAAACAAGTCCCATGGCAGCCAGGCAGTGATTTGTCTGTCTTCTGAAGGGGACTTGTGTGCTGGGGGGGGGTACTTGGTGTCTCTGAGATGTTCAGATGTGGATGTGTCAGATCAGTGTCAGTGTAGTGCTGAGGAGGGGGCTGAGCTGAATAATGAGCAGCTCACTGCCACGCAGGGACAGGGCTGTCTTGTTGCAGTTGTCTTTCAAGCACCTAAACAGGCTGCAGTGAGGTGTTATCCTCTGGGAAGCAGGCAAACAAAGAGACACAGGTGAATTAAAGTGCTTTGAGACTTCACTGTGGCAGTGATGCACCGAAGTGCCTTGGCAGTGCTGTGTGTTCCTGCAACAGCACAGGGTGATGCTGACAGAAGCTGTCTGGTAGGATTGCCTCTGTCTTTGGAGTGGTGACTCCCAGTTGTCCATCTGTGTGTGCCACTGCCAGCTCCAGCACCTCTGGAGATTCCCACTGTCTGAGTACGACAGGCCTGGGCTTGGCACTGGGAGGCTCCTGTCCCCACTCCAACTCCATGGGATGGTTCAGACACTAATGCAGTGTTTAGTGAACAGGTATGTTGGTTTGTGTCCATCAGCCCTGCTGCACAATGAGCTGGCAGGTGTGTGCCCTGTGACTACAGTGCTTGGTGCTTGCTCTGTCATTCCCTGCTGAAATCCAGCACAGCACAGCCGGCCATGAGCGGAGCTTCCACGATGTGCTCTGCCAGGGCAGGGTAAGAAAGGTGTTTCTGGACTCACCTCCCCTGTCTGGCAGCTCAGTGATTCCTGCAGGTGAGAGATTTCTTCTAGAGATGTGGAGGGAGAGCTGTTCCCCACCACAGCTTCTGTCCCTGCTCTTTGCTGCAACTGGGGTTTGTGGGGGATTGAGCTGCTCGTGGTCTTGTGTGGCTTCACATTAATCATGAACATGTGAGTCCACATGTTCATTAATCTGTGACTTCCCTGCAGTCAGTGAGTGTGTGAGGTGAAAAGTGAAATGCCTCAAGCCCTTCTAAGGTTGTGTGCAGGGGGGGTGGATGAGGGTGATGGATGAGGGATAGTGATGGGAGATGTCACCAGTAAAACAGAGCAGTAATGCTGCCCAAATGTGAAGTTCTGGTTCAGGCAGCACCATCGTGGGAGGGAAGTGATAACCTGAAGCACCGGTACCCTCAAAAGAAGATGTGCTAAACCAAAAATGGCCAATTCTCCTGGCTCAATCAGCTGGGCTGATCAGGACAGTGTTCAAACCACCACAGCGTTTTGCAGTGACAGAGTTCTTGTAGAAAGGGATTTTGTCCCTCTTTTGCCAGTAGCTGGGGACTGGACAAGAAGAACCAGCAGTTGGATCCTTCTGTAGACACAATTCATTTCCATGCATTCTTTATTAGGGCCATCTCTTTCTCTTCTGAGATATCTCACTTTTATTTTTAACCCTGGACAAACATCAAATATTCCTCAAGAGAGATCTGTGATTGCAGCTCAGTTCTGACAGTTGAGAATAGTCCAACCGACGTATTTGCCTCATCTGAAATGCTGCTATTTTGAGCTCTGCTTTTGTTTTTAACCGTCAGTGATAAGTTTGCATTTCCTGCAGATGATATTTTGAGTCGATGTGAGTTGTTACAAATCAGGGCTGCAGTGGGTCTGGCTGGAGCGTTTAAAGCTCCACTTGTGTGAGTGTGGGGTTGTCATTTCTGGTTTGATACCCTTTCACCCAAACCAGGGCAGCATTAAATCCCCTCGTTCCAGCTGGTCGTCACTAAATAATTTGCTTTACATCTTGCTGGAGCATTTAGTAAGTGATGCTGCAGAAAGGCTTTTTTCTTCGCTTTTCCCCCCCTTTCTTTCAGACTTAAGGCAAACTGAACTTTACAGGCTCTTCTTTGGGAATCAGAGGTTTTCCAGCTATTATTTTGCAAACTATTAGAGCGGCAGATCATGAGGTGGGAACCCAGTTATGCAAACAAAACCATGTCACTCATGGCCAAAAATAGCTTCAGTACATGTGCAGTAAGGTGGAAACGAAGGCCTTTGGTGTAAATACAGCAAACAGCAGCGAGAGGGGAAGCTGCAGCTTTTTTTGTTAAGAGCCTCTCAAGAGATATTTAGAAGAAGTGTGTTTTCCAGAGACAAGCAGAGTGTTGCTGCTTGTAATTTCAGTGGGATAGGAGTTATTTCCTTCCTTGTGGATAAAGGGGGCAGGAGTTTTGAGAGAGGGTACTGTGTTCCCAGGGGTGTTAATAATTGTTAACATGCAGGTGCCATGCAGAGCATGAAGAAGTACTGGAGAACAGTTAACAAATGTTCTCTTTCCTTCCCCTGCTCAGTTCATCTCCAGCATGGAGGAAGCCTGATCGGTGCTGTGGTCTCCTGGGATTCTGGGGTAGCCTGTCTGTTCCTTGCTGTGAGAGATGGGTTCACATCTCACACAGAGATGCTATCTTGGCTTAAGTCTCCATCTGTTTTCATTTCAGCCTCATCCAGCACTGCAGTGCCCTAAATAATTTGGAGATCTCCCACTAGTTATTTGCTGTTATTTAGGGACTCTGCCTATGAATTTACTGGGTGTTTGCAGCAGGGATGTGATCTGGCTTCCTTGAATGTGCTACAAGTTACTCTCCACCAGGTTTAAAACAAACTTGTTTCTTTCTTCTGTGATATCACTACCCTGAGCTCCCTTTGCAGTGATGTGATTAATTGCCAGATTGTGTAGCATTTCTGGCCCCAGATACAGTTTTGGGTAAGAAGAGGAGATAAAGCAGGAACTCAGGTGTGGGAAATGCAGTTGTAGGTGTGCAGATGTAATTTCCCTTGGATTAAAGCCTCCTTTTTATGAAGACTTGCAATTTCTTTTCTCCCAATACTTTCCTGGGATGAGTAGAAAGGGGCCTATAGAGTTGAATAAAAACTTGATGCCTTCTGTAATGGGCAAAGCAATTCCCAGGCACTGCTCTTTCCCTGTTCTTCACAGACTGTTCTTGTCTCATTTAGAAATCGTGTTCAAATTGCCTCTGTATTCTTCCAGAGTTGCAGGTGCCTATCAGAATATCTTCATGCCTTCACAGGGGAGTTCTCTGTTTCTGCTCCTCCTTTTTCCAAGAATATGTACAAACTTCTCCTGCAAAAATTACCAGACACAGGTTTTTATTGCTCAGCTCCCCCTTCCAAGTTCTGTTCTAGGTCTGTGTCTGTTTCAAGCATTGGGATGCTTTGCCTGGAGAGTTTTCCAGGCAGGATTCCCGTGCATGTTGCTGCTTAGTTGTGCCGGTTGAGTGTTGCTGTGTTGCAGAACAGCTGAACCTCAGCTGAACATCAGCACGCACAGCTACACAGAAAGGGGAGATTAGTGCTGATTTATTGGCCTGTCAGTTAAAGAGGAGCACGAGGATTCTCACTGCGTGGCTGAGAGATTAAGTATTGTGGTGGCAGCACAAGATCAGCTTTCTTAAACGTAACTGCTCATTTCTATACATTTATGTTTAATTAAAATATTCTTACATCCTGCACTCCTCAACGGTAATTCTGAGCTGTATTTTGAACCACTGCCAGGGGAATACATTGTTATGGCATCCTTTTTCCACATCTATTATCAGGAAGGGGATAATTGAGGAAATCTCGCACAGATTTAATTGGGGACTGAGGGCAGGAGCAGGGAGGGGGGAAACACAACCCAGAAGTAGGTCAAAGGTTGGATAACTCTTGCCTGACACAGAGCAGCCGAGCTCAGCAGGGCTGGTGTAGGGGCTGCTGAGATTTTGGGGCTGACCGGGTAACTGCTGGGGGTGCCAAAGGAGCTGCCTCCCCTGTAGCTTCAATAATGTGCTGTATATAGGGCAGCACAGGCCTGGGCATCTGCAGGGCACAGAGCATGGTGTATCCACCTCTGCCAGTCAGCAGGATGGTGCTCATCCCTCAGGGCCTTGTACGGGATAGGCAAGGCCTGGGGGCTTGAGAGCTTGTCAGTCTTCTTTGGGGGGCTGAAAACTGGGCAGTTTGAAGCTCCAGTCAGGAAGGCAGGTGTCCCACTCTGCTTTGCAGCTGCCTCTGCCAAGCTGGGAGCAGGGTCCTTGCAGGGATGAGCCCTGGGGAGCAGGGTCCTTGCAGGGTTGGCCATCCCTGGGGGGATTTGGGAAGCTTGGCGTGGGAAGGTGGCAGGTGAAAGCAGCAGAGAGGGAAGCCCCACAGTGCTTTAAGTAGCTCATTTTTGGTCTTTACCAGCCCACCCCACATGGTGCCAGGGTGTGGGCAGGAATGGGTTAGAGCCTCCACACAGACACAAGATCAACAGCAGATAATCACCGTAAATTGTGCTATTTTTTAATATTATCTTGCTGACTCAATGTGGGATGCAGGAACATTCCCAGCTTCTGCCATGCGTCGGCACTGCCATCCCTAGCAGGGCAGCACAGCATGGCCTCCATGCATCCCAGTTTTTCACATGTTGAGTATGAGAGGTTTCATTTGGTTTGTGCTGCTGGGATTGCAGTGCTCAAGTTGTGTCCTTTGGGATTCTTCTGGAACTTGAGGGAAGCACAGCACTGCTGGGAAGGCCAGTAGTGTCTGTGCAGCACAAAGTCTGGGATGGCTGGCTGGGACTGTGCCAGGGATGCCCAGGGTTAAGGAGCAGGAAGAGGCTGCTGCAGGATGGTGTGAGAGGAGAGGATGAACACCTTGCCATGGCAGCTGGGTTGGTGCAGCCACAACCAGAGCAGAACTGACCTTGAGAAGAGAGGGGATCTTATCACATCTGCAGGGAGGGGGCAGAGGATGGGCCAGGCTTTGCTCGGAGGGGGCCCAGCAATGGCACAAGAGGAACGGGCAGGAACTGATGCCCAGGAAGTTCCACCTGAACATGAGCAGGAACTTTGCTGGGCAGTGACCCAGCCCTGAACAGACCAGAGAGGGTATGGACTCTCCTCACCAAGGATATTCCAGAACCACCTGGACACAATCCTGTGCCAGGTGCTCTGGGATGGCCCTGCTGGAGCAGGGAGGTGGCACCAAAGGAGCCATTGTGGGCCCTTCCAGCCTGACCCAGTCTGTGATCCTGTGAACTGGGGACACTTTGCTCTTTGTCCTCATAACTGGAGCTGGGTCAAGTCTGTGGCTGGTGCATGCTGCAGGCCTGGCCTGCTGCTGTGAGCCCTGTGGTTCTGCTCCAAGCTGGAAGCAAAGCAGCTCCTGGGAGAGGTGGCTGTGCTGTGTTGTGGTTGAATGTGGCTCCTGGCCCTTGATGGGATCCAGTGTCTTGCTCCTTGCAAGCAGCAAGGAGCAGCGTTTGCCCTGAAGAGCGCACACTGCAAGCACAGAGACACTTGCTAACAGGCAAAGCACAAGAGGAGAAAGGCTTTAATTACAAATCTTACTGTTGACTGTTCTTACTCGGTTTCCTGAAAGCCTGTTCCATCAGCATTGCCAACCTGAAGCATCAACAAATACAGTTCTGACTTGGAAACTGGCATGATCAAGAAATGCAAACACATAGAAGAGGATGGAGGTTATTTGCCTCTGTTTTTGAGCCTTGGGGGAGGCTCTTCTCAAGCTTTTTTACATCTAGTCAAACAGAACAAAAATTTTTCCAGCTTGTATTAAGAAAAATTAAAAAAGAAGAATTATTCTCACAGCAGCAGCGGGTCCAAGGCTGTTTCTCAGGCAAACCCCTCCTGCCACTCAGGGCTGTGGCTGCCATACTTTCCTGCCAAGGTTTTGGGTTTCTTTCCTCACTCCTGCTTTCTAGGATTCTCCCCCCATTGCAGTATTGCACTGAGGGTGATGCTGTGATGGGGAACCTGTGTATTTTCTCTGGGATGGCTCTTTCTTTCCAGCTACCAATTGTAAAGCCCACTGGGGCTGCAGATGCGTCGGCTTGTGCTGGAACAGAATGTACAAAATGTAGAGTCCTCAAGGACTTGGCTTTGTGTACTCCAGTGGCTGATGTCAGAGGATGGAAAAGGTCTTGTTTTCTCCGGAAATCTTTTTTCTTAATGTGCATTCGAGACAGAGAAGCAAAAAAGTGTGTTCTGCTAAACCTAAGTTAAGAAGCTTGTTCAATTTTTAAACAGTTACATAAAGCCATCAAAGTCTGACAGGAGAAAGATGCAAGTTTGTGTAAAAGAAAATGGGAAAAAGAAGCTGAAATGGAGTGTTAAACTAATTCCCCCAGGCCTACACCTAAAACAGCCTTAACTCATCGATGAACCCGCTCCTGCGCTCGCTCTTTTTCTTTTTCCTTTCTCATTTTTTCCCCTTTCTTGACAAAGGTCTTCATGTTCCTGAGCCCTGGTTAAGTGTGAATGCTTCTTAAGCCAGCACTGCTGTTTTCACCCAGCCAGCTCAGGGTGCAGATGCACATCCCTGTGCTGCCCCTGTGGCCATCAGTGGTGGGAACGGGGCTTGTCTGCAGCACAGCAGCGATCCTGGACTCTGGCTGCTTTTGCTCCTCAGCAGCCAGGTCTGTGGGAGACTCCCTGTTTGCTACTGTACTCTTAACATTTGGGTTCTCAGCAGTACCCAAACTCAAGCCTTGGTGGGGAGCAAGTGCTGAGCCTTCCCAAAAACCTCTGCTGATTCCTGATGGAGGCTTTTTCTCAGAGAAGGACGAAACTGGGAGCTTAGCAGAGTGAGCTTGATGCAGAGCTGCCAGAGATAGCACTAACTGCTGTGAGAAGTGGATGCAGGAGGAATTTGGGGTGCATTCAGGGGAGTGACGTTGTCCCTTCCCAAGGGAAGAAGTAGGAATAGTCTTCAGGGATAGCGTTACAGTCACATTGTGTGTGTGAGTGCCACAGTCAAAGCTATCTGTGAAGGGGCACGAGGTACAGCAATCACACAAAGCTTTGATGCTGTTTCTGCCCTTCCTGGTTTTGATGCATCCTTTGGCCCGTGCTGTCTGTGGACCTGCCCATCATTCCAAGGGGCCTGGCTCCGACCACAGCAGCCTCTGGGGAAGATGCTGGAGGAGCTCAGTTCATGCCTTTGCTGGGCTGCTGGCTGTAGCAGGATGGGAGTGTGAATTCCTTAGGAGCTCAGGGTTGGGAATTCACCTGCAGTCTTTGAGGGTTCTGAAGCACAGCCACAGAGATCAGACCCAGCTTTGACCTCTCATCTTCTTTCCCTGTTTTTTTAGCCAGTGATTGGATTGAGCACTAATGTTCCTCTCAGCTCAGAGGTTGGCTGGGCACTTTGCCTGCAGTCTTTGGATGCAGTTTCCTGATCTTTAAAGTTTCCTGAGTTCCAGTTTTTACTGCCTTTATCAGAGCAGAAGAGATTGGCAAGTGGGCTCTGAGCAACTACCCAGCACCCCTTGACCTTTTTCTTCTACTTTTATAGAATCATAGAATCACAGAATGGTTTGGGTTGGAAGAAACCTTAAAGATCCTCCAGTTCCAATCCCCTGCCATGGGCAAAGACACCTTCCACTAGACCAGGTTGCTCGGGGCTCCATCCAGCCAGGTCTTTCAGTGATTCACTCTCTGTTAGCAGATATTTGGTAAAGGCTTGTGCTGTAGGGTCACACCTCTCTGGATAATGCATAGAGATGTTCCAGGTCTTTGAGTAATATTAATCTATTTATATCTACTACCTAAATACTAGAAATCCATTATATCTCATCCTGTCTAGACATGATCGAGGACATGCTTTCAACTCCCATTATTTTTTGATAGCATTAAATGTTCAAGCATGTCTTTGTCTTAAAATGTATTCTGAAAGCTGTGGTTATTGAGGAAATTCATGGAGGCTAAGAAGTCCTCTGACAGAAAGGATGTCACATCACACAAGGAGGGTACGCGGCGCGTCTGCCATCAGAGAGCTTTCCTCCCATCACCCCAGCGGCTCTGAGCCATCGTTCCTTGGAGGCTCGAGAGGCAAAGGAAACTCAGAAAAACCTGATGATTTCCTCCAGGTCATGGAGGGTGGCTGTGGAGAAATGAATCACCTCTCAACTCCCTGCCCTCTGCGTAGGTTACGAGCCTTTTTATTCAGCTGAGGTCACATTCAATATCGAGAACCTGGCTTTGGTTGACCTCAGCCATTCACCTTCTTCACACCTGCTGTAAAGGAGATGTTCAGTTGGAAATTGCTCCCACACCTCTCATTGTTCCAATCAAATCTTCATGGTACTTGGTTGGTAACTAGGAGCCCTGGCTCGCCCCTCTTGGGAGAGTGGAACAGAGGTGGGGGCCAAGAACCTCTTAGCGAGTTTTCCTTTCATAAAGAAGGTTTTGTCAGGAATGGATGTATCTTCTTTGTCATGAACAACAAGGCTTTGTTCTAGGAGAAGGATTTCTAGAGAAAACAGCTGGGAGACAAAATGCTCAGACTTCAGGTTTGCGTAAGTTTGCCCTTCAAAAAATTTGAGACCTTGAAGTGCTCTCTGTAGATCACAGCGTTTCCTTCCTGGGTTTGAGCAGAGCCTGCACCTCCTCTGATCTCTCCTCAAGCTGCAGGACATCAGTGTTTACTTTAGGGTCCCTGACTCAGTGGTGTTATCTGTGTGTCTCTCAGTGCTGTCTCCAGACTGAAGGTCTGACCAAACCAATCTGTCCTCAGCACACTCAGAGCATGAGAGCTTCTGTGCTCTGTGTGCCGCGGAAGAGTCGCCCCTGTGTCTGCATGGCAGTGTCCCAAAGGCAGTGCTTGATGTGAGAGGACTGTGCTAAAGGTCTCAGTGCTGAGAAACTGGCTGTGTAAAGTTGTTTTCTTTTGCCTTCTTGTCACAGGTTGGGGAAGCTTTCCTGCTGTCATGCCCAGGTCAGCGTGTGTGTTAAAGAGCTGCCACTTTGCATTGTTGAGGTAGTTACAGTTCAGGGATAAGTAAAGTGGTTTTCCCCCTTTCACAGTGCAAGGAGATTCCTTGGCATGACAGGCAGTAAATGGATACATGTAATTGTCATTAGAAAAACTCAAAATATATTTTGGCTCATGCAGCCCCAGGTAAAGGACTGATAATGAAGATGGGCCACAAGGGAGCCAGTTCTGGCATAATTAAACCCACTGATGTTTGTGTGAGACATAAAATAGAAATATTTGATCTGGTCAGGGGGGTATAGTCACTGTTTAGTCAAAAATCATGGAATCATAGAGGTGTTTGGATTGGAAGGGACCTTAAAGCCCATCCAGTCCCACCCCCTGCCACGGGCAGGGACATCTTCCACTAGCCCAGGTAGCTCCAAGCCCCGTCCAGCCTGGCCTTGGACACTTCCAGGGATCCAGGGGCAGCCACAACTTCTCTGGGCAACCTGTGCCAGGGCCTCCCCACCCTCATAGCCAGGAATTCCTTCCCAATATCCCATCTCACCCTGCCCTCCTTCAGTTTAAGGTCATTCCCCCAGAATCGTGTGGCAAGAAGAGAAAGAGCAGTTTGCAATTCTTGTGCCCAGTGCTGGCACGCCAGAGGGTGAAAGGAGGGTGCAGTGGGAGCTGAGGGTGCTTCAGCCAGGTGAAGGTGTAGAGCAGCCAGGGGTGGAAGGCAGGAGAGCTGTGGGTCAGGTGGCTGCAGTGATTGTGGTGATGGAGAATGTTGGCTTAGAGAAAACGGGGAGATTGGCCTCCCATCTACACTCTGAATTTCCCAAGGATTGAAGCAGGTTTTTGCAGGTGAGCAGCAGAGGAATTTTCATGGCATGGCCATCAAGAAGTAAAACATAACAAGCTGAAGATGTAGCAGTGTGTGATGTGTCCTGGTGTTGTTCCTGACACGGGCTGCCCCCCCTTTCCTATGGGAATGGGGAAGTGCTGGTGTCATCGTCGTAGACATGGGTAATGGGGACACTCAGGATTGAGTTGAGACTTTTAAGCTGGACTTTGTGTGAACTTGGGAGAAGGGTGTGAGCCAGTCATTCGTGAGAGTTGCCAGCAGGATGATGTTTGACGGGTGCCTGTTTCCAACTCGGCACCCTTCCTGGGCAGTTCTCAGTGTTCTTATCCGCCATGCTTAGTTTTGTGCTGGATCTGAGCTGGTCCCAGTCAGAAGTGTCCTGGGGACCCAGCACTGCCAGGCTCTGACTTTGATCTGTGCAAATCCAACTTTCTGCTGTCTCTGAACTTCCCAGTCCTACAACCAGATCCTGATTTCTGTTTAGCTCACTGCAGTGGCAGCTTCTCAGGTGAGTTATCCTTGCTCTGGATGTGAGAAACCTGGCAGGGCTCCACTTCATTCCTGAGCTTTCAAAGTAGCTTGCCTAAAATAGAAACACCTTGCAGGAAGGTCTCCGGTAAAAATACTTCCAATAGGCAGCGCTCTTCTGGGATTATCTCCCTGAGGCTTCAGTAAGATGGTGGTGTTCTCCTTGGAGGTTATCCGTGCAGCTTCAGTCCTGAGCCTCATCATGGTGCTGTGGGAAGGGGCTCAAACACCCAGCTGGCTGATGGGGGAGGTTTTCCCCTGGTAGGGAGCTCCCTGTTTCTCTGCTCCCACCTGGGAAGCAGGGAGGGAGTGCAGCCAAGGAGCAGTGTGCCAGCAGTCCCGGCGGGCACACAGTCCCACGGGGCTGCTGCACATCAGCATAATTGAGAGCAGTCCAAGGGATTTCTCCTGGGACTTAGGCTGACTGACAGTGACTGCTCAGGGAGAGAGAGAAACCCCTTCCCTCCCAGGCCCTCCCAGTATCTGAGTGGGCTCCTGGCTGCTCCAAGAGCAGGAGATTGCAGCATTTGTAACTTGCTGTGCTCAGCAGTGGAATAACAAATTGGAAGTTCCAATGGGCCCCATGTCCCACAGTTCACCATCTTTTCCAGGTTTTTGTTGGCTGTGTCATGTATAGAGCTCACATGGGCCTGTTGATGTTGTCCCTGTCATTCTCCTGCCATCAATCGTGTCCTGAAAGTCAAGCCTGAAAGACAAGCTTTTGAACCCCAGCTTTGGGGTTCCTGTGTTCTTACAAGAGCTGAATTTTTGTTTTAATTGAAGTATTTGTCCTTATGGAGACTAATTAGTCACTAACTTGTGAAGTGTCTAGAAAGAGAGCTCATCTTCCCTCCTCTGGTGTGTCCCCCCAGCCGCCAGGTCCTGGATAATCCTGGTGATGTTCTGCCACACAGATTCTCTTGCTTTCAAACACCACAGGTGGGTCAGATGCTGCTCTGGAATCTCCATTTGTGTCTTCGTTTCTATTTTCTTGCTGTTAAAAGCAAAAAGGGAGGTATGGTGGGAGCACTGTTGTGGCCTCAGTCTCTAGTAATTGTTGAAGCATCAGCAATCACGAAGAAGAGAGGCTAAATGAGGTATCTTTCCTTCCTTTCCTAACAGGGCTCAGCTTATCCACTTTGTCACCTGAACTTACAAGTATCTGTCAGTGAGAGGATGGAGATTTGCATAATTACTGTTTTCAAGGTACCTTCTGAAATGCAGAAGAACTCTTACATGTCTCAGCTCTTATCTAATGAGGTGCTGACAAAGAGGTATCCATGGAGACACCCATTATAAGACACTCTTCTGAAATTGGTTCTTTCCAATTCCTGTTAAAATGCCAAAGGGTTTTCTTGAGCATAATTTATACCATTTCTTTGCTCCATTCGTAAACAAAAATACTTATGCCTGAATATGAGGAGAACCATAATTTTTAAAATGAGGTTTGCGAGCTCTTATTAAGAAACAGGGATGGGGTGAATTGGGAGGAAGGTACTGAGTTTAAGGTATCCTACGGGATATTTGAGCTGGGAGAACTGCTTGATGAGAGGCTAGGCCAGGCAGCTGAGCATCCCTGACTGTGGGGTACCCTCAGCATCTGCCAGCTCATGGTGCCTTGTGGTGCTGGGGCTGACCACATTGCCCCCCTCCACACGGCTCCACCCACACTGATCATGGAGAGGTTTTCCTGTGAGGAGGACACCCAGACATCCTCAAGGGCCTGACTTCTGTGCCCTCTCTGCAGCAGGCTGGAGCGGTGTGGCTGTGCAGTGACTGAAGTCACTGGCCCGTGGGGTTTGCCAGCCTGTTCAGAATGATGGGAAGAGTTCAGGTAGGGGAGTAATCCTCCACTTGTGCAGATGTGGCAAACGTAGGGGGGTGCAGCATCCTGGGGGTTTTGGAGACGGGATCACATCAGCGTTGCAGTGATGGATTTTCCTTTTGAATTTCCCCTCTTTGCTCCCCTCTCTGCCAATGCTGCAGTCACAGCCCTTGGCACTTTCACAGCCCTCTGCAAGTCCTGGAAGAGATGGCTGGGGGAAATCAGGCCTTCCTGAAGCAAGGGAGGAGCTGGCAGGGTCATGTTTCCTGTCACACAGCTCCAGGTGTGTTGTGGCTTTCCCGCTGCAAGCCTGGAGTTCCTACTTCCTCTGTCCATGGCTGGGGGCTGGCAGAGACATCTTTCCAGGCTCAGCCAGAGTAGTGGTTTGTGATCCTGCAGCTCTTGCGTGCGTCACTTCGGCTCTGACAGCCTGCACAGCATTTGTACATAAGTGTTGTCTGTTGTTATAGCAGTATGCTGTTAAAAAAAACCAAAAAGGATCTAACTCCACCCATTCTCCTTGTCTTTCCTGTTTTCTTGCTGAGTGAAAATAGGAGTTTACAGAATCCTGTGTATCTGACTTGGTTATTTATAGCTTGAAGCTGTTGGGGTTTATTTTTGAGTTCAGCTAATGGGTTATTCTTTATCAGAGCTGTGAAAAAGGTAGGAAAAATCTGCCAAATATTAGAAACCAGATTGAAGTGATGGTTAATGTGTGCACACTCCTGCTCTGATCTGTTCCCGTATCCACATGAATACCTGTAGTCATGTGTTCATTAAGGAATCAATTTCAGCCTCTAAGCAGGAGGATTCTCCCAAAGGGAAATGGTTTAAATGGCAATGCCTGCCAGGTACAACTCACACTGTGTTGGTTAGTCTTATAAATTGTCTAGTTACAGAGCACACTCCTGTGGCATGTCTGAAGGCTTTGACAGGAATTTGAGGGGCTGGAGATGTGCTGTTGGCTGCTTAGGCAGGGCATCACCTCAGCACCCTCCCCTCAGCACTGCTGCTGCCAGACATCCATCAAATCCACTGGGATGAGTGGCTGAAAGTGTCCTGCACAAGTCTGAAGAAGGTGGGACTGTTTTTTCACCGTGGAGTTGCAGCACCTCAGAATTTGCACATTCTGTGCTGGTTTGCACAGAAGGAAGAGTTTTTACACAGGCACCTGGAGTGAGCAGTTCGGAACATAACTGACCCGAGAGTTAGGGTGTCACCTCAAAGGGAGGTCAGAGCCCGGAACTTCATCCCTCTCTGTCACCCAGGCATTCTGTCTCTCTCTCCTGAATTGGAGGATTGCTGGGCAGCCCTCAAGCCATGGAAAGTTGTGGAGCTCCAAGAACTGGTGCCTCAGATGTCTCAGTTAAAGCCGTGGTTCACGAGCTGTGCTCTGTGTGCTGCCTTGGAGGGATCTCTGAACGGTGACCAAGAGAAGGGAGTCTACATAACAGACAGCTTAAATTCATCTCTGAGTGATCTATTGCCCTGTGCCTCCCTCCATGGAAATCTGTTAGTGCTCTACAAGCCAAATTTGGCTGGATAGCATGAGGTTAGGCACCTGGAATTGAGCTGCCTGCTCAGGCATGGCCATTGTGGAGCAGCCTGTCAGCTGGAAAGATCTGGATAAAATTAAACTAACAGCTGCACTCCTCTGGCAGTGTGGAGCTTGGGGGAGATTTTCACCAGGATCAGGGAAGAGACAACTCCAGCACCGTTTCAGGGAGTGCTGCATAAAATCCTTCAGTGACTGCAAGGGTTGTTCAGACTGAGTGTGTCTGTGGTGAAATGAGTATCCAAAGACCAATTCATTTTTTCTTTTTTGTAATTTTATCAAAGAAGGTGGAGGGGGGAGAAGGGACTTGACTGTCCAGGAAGAGCAAAAAAGGTCTGAGCATCTCAGGGCATTTGAAAGAGCTTTTCTTTTCTGACAGTCCCCTTCCAGCACATACAGCAGGCATTGGTTCCTGTTATCTGAGCCATTGGAATATTCAAGTCGCTGTGGATAATGCAGACTTAAGTGGAAAAACAAAACTGCAAAACCGACCACTTTTGCCAGCAGATTTTAGCCTGACATCAGTCTCAGGCTGACACTTTGGATACTGAACAGGGTTGCACAGGCAGGAGGAGGGTTGGTGAAGCCGAGTTTTGCTGAGCAAAAATTATGGAAGCTCAGAGGAACTGCAGCATCCCAGATCCTGTCATACACTCTGACAGAATTCTCAATGGGATGCTCCCCCTATGCCAAAGCAGTCCCTGTGTCACCTCTGCTGTGCTCCTTCCCTCTCCATCCCTGTGGATGCTGTGGCTGCGAGGGCTTTGATGTGCAGATACAGTGACGCACGTTTCATTCCCTAATCACAGCCCGGATAGTTTTGGAATAGGGTGAGGATTCAGGACTCCACGTTGTACACACTGCGGCAAAGACATGGGGAGCAGCGAGGATGGGGGGGGCACTAGAGTGGGCAGGGGAGCTGGGGCTTGCATGTGCTGTGGGGAGCAGCAGAATGTCCCTGCAGACCCCTCTGGGTTGGTCCCTTGCTGCTCTTGCTGCCCTGCAGTTCTCTGGTTGCAGGAATTTTCTCCAGGGTTGAGAAAAAGGACATTGGATGGTGGTTTCCCCATCCTTGCAGCACTGCCAGCCTGAAGCATTCATGAGTCCTGAGTCAGTCCTCACCACCTACCCCCAAATTATAAGACTGAGGGGGGAAAATTGCGTCTTTGGTTTGGGTAGAAATAAAGGGAAAATGTTAGTTTGGGATTCTTTATCCAAACTGGCCTTTGGGCTGGAGCTGTTGTGCTGGGTTTGACTCACGTGCCTCCGTCCCGTGCTCCTCTGCCTCTGGTCTCACTCTCACTGGGACGTGCAGACTGCTGGCACTGGAGAGAAAGGAATTAAAAATTAACATTTGATGGATATATGAGGTTTGGGATCTGTGACCTGAGCCAGCCTTCAAAACCCGTCACACCTCGAGAGCCACGGGCAGGATTCTGGTGGGAACACCTGGTGCTGGTAAAAGGCTCGAGCAACCAGGCTGAGATCTCGATTGTGAAGCAAAGAATTACTAAGGATCTGTGTGTTTGCTTGAGGCCCCTTCATACCTTTTACATGGATTAGTCAGAGAAAAGTGTCAGAGCTAGATGCAGTACAAGGCAAGGTGCTGTATTCATCACAGGAGTGATCCCACTGCCTGCCTTCAGCTGGAATCTGCACTGACTCTTTATCTGAGCCCGAGGAGCAGGACAAAAGTGCTTGTTTTGGCGTTAGGCTGAGGGATGTGTTGCAGGGGAAGGAGAGCTCACTGTTTTCGTGCAAAACTGCCTATAAAGGCAGAAGTTGTCAGATTTTTTTTGACCCTTAGCACTGTTTTTTTCTGAGCTTACTGCTTCCACAAGGCTGTCACGGTAGGGACTGCAAATACTTCTTGCCCATATCCCAGGGCATGCCGGCTTAGCTCTGAGAACCTCCAGTGGCACGGGAAAAAGGATCTTCCTTCACTGCTCAGTGCCCTTCTGCATGAACAGCTCATCTGTCTCTCATAGGCTCGGCAGCACTGAGTTGGGTTTATGTTCCACTTGTGGCTAATGTTCATTTTATAACCTCCTTTCTCTCTCTGGCAGCGTGCTTCAGCTTCTGATTGGGAAATTAAGCTAATAGCATTTCAGGTAATTTAAAGACTCTGTATGTGAGTATACGCCTGGTGGGAATATGCAGCAGGTAGTTTCCCGCATAAAAAGGTTAAAGGCCTTTGTGAAAGCTGGAAATTTCCTTTGCTTTCAAAACAAGCTTCTCGCCCAAAAATAGCAGTGAGCTGGTAGCTTGGCTTCTCCTTGTTTATTAGCAGCAGATGCTGCTAATAGATGCAGAGGGTTGTCAGGAGCAGCAGTGTGCACCAGGGCTCCGAGGTGCCTGGCTGATTGCTGATCCAAAACAGGCGCTCATCACAGGATCAGATCTACATGTTCCTCGTGGGATTCCCAGGCATGCTCCCGTTGCAGGGAAAATGCAGCTGTGACAAGCCTTTATTGGCTCTCAGCTGTCCAAAATGGCAAGGAAAGAATTCGACCAAAGAAGCCGTTTTGTGGTGTAATAGCCACTGGCATTTATACCTGTGAAGGAAGATGTTCCCTGTCTGCATGGGAGGGTTGTGCAGGAATCGGGGCAGGAGCTGGCTTTTGAATTTTTGGGGCTCATCTGGGAAAATCTGTGTCTTTCCACTGCAGATCTGTGCAGTTTGGAGGAACAAAAAAGTGAGTGAAACCAAGCTTGTGTTCCTGGCACAAACCTGCCTTTCCCCAGGTGCAAGCACTGTCTGCCACAGCCTGTGCTGTTGCTGTGGCTGAGGTCAGGGCAGCATCACACAGCTGGGGTGCTGCTTAAGCTCAGGACATCGGCACTGAAGCCCTGGAAGCTGCTGCTGTGGTTGTTGGGGTTTTTTGGAAGGTCGTATCCACGTTCTGCTCTGAACTGCTCTGCATTGAAATTCAGTGTGTGCTCCTTGTGGACAGTGTTGTGGAACTTCCTCTCCCGGTTCCCTGTGGGAGCACAGATATGTGGGAGGTGGCCTTGGCTGGGCTCTGCACACATGGGGCTGGATCCTGCCCAGGCATCCAGGTGCACAGCCAGGAGCACTCCTCCAAGCTGGGCTTTGCACAGCACTCTATGGAATGCTTCCAAAGGCAGAATTCCATCCAGCCTCTGCCTGTACCCAGCACGGATTTGGCTCCCAGAGCACTGGGAGGGCGTTACTTGGTGGGAATCAAAGATGACTGAGGGGCATTGAAAGTCACGCTGTAGGAGTGGTGGAGCCCTTTTCTGGGCTTTTTCTGAGCTTTTTCTGGGAAGTGTTGGTACCTTCCCTTGAGCTGAGAGCAAGTGACACGACTGGAGAGGCCACAAGATATAACGTGATCCCCATGAATCTTCCTCATGGCCCTGTTGCCTGTCAGATGTTCTTTGGTTAATGACTGTTAATGTCATCCAGAATATGCCTTTCCACAAACATCAATTCCTCATACTATCATGTGGTTCCTGGAAAACTTTTTGTGTCCAATGCTCTTTTATTTTCTGTTTCCTCTGGCTCCCTGTTTCTTTAGCTTATAAAACAGAACAAAAAGCCCTACCAAATTCCAGTAATTGTAGTCATCCAAGCAGGTACACCCACGATTGGCTTAATAAAGCCCCAGTGTGTCAAGCCTTTCATAGAATCATTAAGGTTGAAAAAGTCCTCCAAGGTCATCAAGTCCAACCTTTGTTTCTGAGAAGGAGGAAGAACAGTCCTGCAGTACTTGAGTACAGTTTATGACTATTTCTATGTGTAATTTGCAAACCATTAAAGCCAGGGCTGCTGGTGGCCCAAAAAGGCAGAATGCACGAAAATGGAAACAAATTACGCCGCTCCCCACTGTTCCCCAGCTCCTTGAAAGTGAAATATCCAGGAGGAATTTTAGTTTGTGGCTTTTGATGCTCTAACCTAGTTGTAGCAGGGCTTTTGCAAGGCAGGAGTTAACCCACCTCATTTCCATTTGTTGTGGACTTGGGTGTTTCTCTGGAGTTGGGTCAGGCTGGACAAAGAGTGAACACGGAGCCATTGGGTGCTTTATGATTTAAAAACTCAAGAGGTCAGGAATATTGATGCACAGAAAGGGCAGCAGTGATCTGATCCCAGGTATCCTGTGTTCAGTCCCGTGTGGTGGGGTCAGAAATGAGGAGGAGGGGATGGCAGGAGCCTGGCTGTGTGACAGGACAGAGATGGCACAGGATCTCAGGGTTCCACTGCAGCTGGGTGTGGGCTGCTGGGATTTGAGTTAAACCCATCTCTGTCCCTGGGGAGCAGCTCCCCAGCAGACAATCTGCAAATCCACGTTCAGTTCCGCGAAGGCCCTTGGGATTTTGCAGCAAGGGCTTCCAGGGGAATGTAAAATGTTTTCACCCTGGTGCTCCCTCCCAGGCCTGCAGTGGCATCTGCTCTGTAATGAAGGGCATCAGGAAGAGCCACTTGAGCTGGCCAGAGGTTCTTCCTTCCTTATCAACAACAGATATTTGCAGAAGGCTCAAACCCACCAGTGTGATGGGTTTTGGCTGATGTGCATTAATCCTGTGCCCCTCTGGCAGTGGGTGTTGCAGCTTTATCCAGGGGCTTTATCCAGGTCTTCCATCAAGTGACAGCAGAAGGCAGAGGCTGTCGGGGGTGACAACAGACGGGCTGGAGGAATAAAACCTGCAGCTGCTGCAGACAGTCTGTTTTATCACCTTTGTTCTCTTTTTAGCCATCTGACTATTCCTGGAAGAGCTAATATTAGCTCACCCATCTATTTCTTAGAAGCTGGGAAAACAAGGATCTGATTGAATGTCCTGGTTTCCAGGTGAACTGATGACTGGTCGGTACAGTTGGCTCTGAAAAGTCTGATAAACTCTTGCATCACCAGCCCTCAGCTTGGGGAGGCATTGAAATCTGTGGTTATGGAAGTGGCAGCATGAGAGGGATTAAAAATATTGAGCAGTGTATTTAATCTCGTTTGGGAGGCACTTCCAGTGCCATCCCAGTCAGCATACAGATAGTCATGGAACGTGTCTGCTTCATTCTGCTGTAAAGGAACAGGTCCTGAGATGTTTAAGTAGGGGGCTGAGAGTAAAACTCAGAATTTTGGCAGGATATTTGCCCAGGATTTGACAGTGTCTCTTGTCCTGACGCTCCCATCCCATTGTATTCTGGATGGCAAAGGCCAGATTAGAGACGAGGAAGCCAGTATAGAGAGGGATGGGAGAGGTTCGTGTTTGTTCCCTGAGTGACATCCACGGCAGAGCTGCTCAGATTACGGGGAAGGGATGATCCTTCTCAGTGCCACTCCAAGCTCCATGTGGGACCTGGCAGACAGTGCTCCTTCTGCAAATTAACGTCACCAGGTAAAAACAGCTCCAGCTGCTGCTTTTGTCAGCCAGACATGGGGCAGATTGACCTTTGCTGTTTTCTCCCAGAGCTGTGATGTCACTGGGGAGAGACAGGAGTGAGCAGTGCTTTGCCTCTGCCTTGCTCTGGCCACGGTGAGGGGGGACAGACGTCACACTCACTGTGGGGGGACAGGTTTTCTTTGGGTTAAGGGAAGGAAAGTGAGGCATGATCACAGACTCGCAGAATCCCAGGATATGCTGAGCTGGAAGGGACCCACAGGGATCATGGAGTCTAACCCTCAGCCCTGCACAGGCCCAGCCCCAAGAGTCCCACCCTGTGCCCCAGAGGATCATCCAAACCCTCCTGGAGCTCTGGCAGCCTTGGGGCTGT
>JAWMRA010000146.1:19293324-19368509 GCA_035584735.1 Pseudotriccus pelzelni | reverse complement strand
CACCCTCTGGGGGAAGAACCTTTCCCTGAGATCCAACCTGAGCCTGCCCTGACACAGCTCCAGCCATTCCCTGGGGTTCTGTCACAATGTCAGACTTCCCCAGAGCCCTGGGGCTGCCCTTGGTTGCAGAGGGACTGGTGGGACGGGAGCACCAGCACTGGGAGGAAGACAGGCTGGGTATGTCTCACCTCTGGGCTGGTGTGGGATCCATGAGGATCCTTCTGTGCTGGCAGCAGTGCTGGTAACCCCCACCTGTTGGCAGAGAGCGTCAAACCCAAGCCAGGCTTGGAAGAGCCCTGTCCTTGAGACACCTGAAGAAGGGCTTGGTTTCTCCAGGAGTGTGTGAGCTGAGGGGAAGATGCTTCTCCTCATGAATAAACCGTGAGTGGCAGTCAAAACCAGGTTTTAATTAAAAAGCTCATCAATAGCTGCCGTCTTGAAAAACAACACGTGTGGTATCCCTTGGTGAGCAGTTGGCATCAGAGCCACCTGAGTCACTGGGAGACATTCTCAAAGATGCTGCAAAACCAGCTGAATAACTAAAACTACTACTAATAATAATGAAAAAACCCCAAACCCTGACAACCTCAATGTTTAAAAATTAAATGTTTTGATGAAATATTAAATGCTAATTATTTTCTTGCACTTGTGCTGGCCCTCTTGATGTTGGCAATTTAACGTCACGTACCAGTAGCTGAAGTGTATTGTCAGCATTCGTGTTATATTTCCCACCCCGGCCCCAAACCCAGCAGTTCTAAGGGCTGTGTTTGATTTGTAGTGGTGAGCACTTTGAAGTCTGCTTTACTGCACTGGTCACACTGCTGTGAATACCAAACCCATCCACCGAAATGCCGCAACATCTTGGCTGGTTAAAAACAGCCCCTGCTCTTGGTCTGAGGAGCCGCCAGTCTGATTTCAGCAGTGCACTCGGCGAGATGGGCTCAGTCGATACACCAGAGGCTAAATGAAATGCAAAATGAGAGGGCAGAAGGATATTTGGAGAGCGTTTTATGGCTTTCATGTTTTGTGTGTCGCTTTAACTTCTAGTTGGTGGTATTGAATTAATTATTTGATATTTAAAATGCAGGAGTTGAACTTAGCTCAGAGTGGGCAGATGAAAGACGGGACTGACAGAGGAAGATGCTGAACATTCCTTTGTTTACCTCTTTCCACTCTGTGTAAGGATGTATCAGTGCCTTGTTTATTTGGGAGGTGGCTGCTGATATTGCACATGAAGGGAGTGTCAGTATGTTTCCCCTCCATGAGACTGATTCATAGAATCTCAGAGTGGTTTAGGTTGCAAGAGACCTAAAAAAAATCAACTAGTCCAACTCCCCTTCCACTATCCCAGATTGCTCAGAGCCCTATCCATCCTGGCCCTGAACACTCCCAGCGATGTAAACCCTTCTTCTCTTGCCTTTTCCTCTGAATAACGAGGTATTTTACACGTTTGTAATGCTCTTGGGGTGGGAGGGGACAGGCTGCAAACATCTGAGGATTGTTTTTCTCCTCTCACTGCAAATACTGGGAGGTTGGCTTGTGTTTGCCCCTTGGAGGCTCCTTTCTCTGGCACGTGCCTGCTCTTGCCAAGGCACCTGTTGGTTTGGGTGCCCAGCGCTGCCAGGCGTGCCTGTGCCCTGTCCTTGGTGCCACGTGGAGAGGGCACAGTGTGTGGATAGAATCATGGACTCACAGAATTGTTAAGGTTGGAAACCATCAACCCAGAACCACCACCATGTTCACTGCTAACCCATGTCTGCAAGTGCCAAATCCACACTTTTTTAAACACTCAAACTGGAGACATTTTTGCATTTGGGGGTATTTGTCCTGCTGTGTCATTGCCTCAAAGACGTTCAGGCAGCTTTTTTGAAAAAAGAAAACTTTTTTCCCCTCCCACCTTATCAGTTCAGGACTCTTAAAAAATGTCCTGGTGTGCAGTTCCAAGTGGGATTTTCAAAGCAAGGCGGGAGATGTATGTGAATGCACATCTGGGAGTAAAAAGCAGGAGCCTTGTGGAAGGAAAAGTATTTGTTGGTTTGTTAGATTGTGCCTTGTTAAAGGGAACAGCATCTCTTGTCTCTGAGAGAGCAGCTCAGGAAGGCAGATAAGAGTGGGAGAAGCAGTGAGAGCCTAGGGGTGATCTGGGATTCCCAAAGCTTGGCTCAGAGTTTGGAAGCGAGATTGTGGGACGTATTTTCAACTTGAAAGTTGGTATTAACTGTTGAGATTTTGGTGGATGGCTGTGGAGAGAGAGAGCAGGGGGGCTAGTCAAGGAATCCCAGCCAGGTTTTCCCACTGTACAGTGGAAGCAGCAGCTCCCAGGCTGGTGTCACAGCAGTGCTGCACCTTGGGCAGGTGGGAATGGGGAGTGTTGGTCACACACCAAAGTGCTTTTAAAAGGGTAAAGAAACGAAGATTTATTCCTGGAAACGTAAGTGGGGTGGCACAGGTGGGACAGATAGCTTGGGGGGCTCGTGGCCATGGGGGCTGTGCCTTTCTGGCAGCTCCTCTGGGATGGAGGGTGGTGGTGCCTCCTGTCCAGGTGCCCCAGTACCAGTATCTGCACACAGATGGGGACTGGGAGTGCTCTGAGGGCACAGCCTTGTCCATCTTCACATCCAGGGACACTGTGCATGGTGTCCTCAGTAAGGAGGAGCTGGATGTGTTCCTGCCTTGGGACAGAAGTTGATCATGTGTCACAGGGGTGAGGGATGGACAGGGCAGGGCTTTCCTCTTTTGTGGGGTGGTCTCTCAAAGTCGTGTTTAGTGAACAGTGCAGCAAGGCTTGTGTTGCTGGTGCTTATCCAATACCTGTTTTGGAGTCTTGGGGTTATTAAATCAGCTTCTATGGCCAACTCTAAATTCAGTAATAACTTTTAAAAGCAGAGACAATTAGCAGACTCAGTGGGAGAAGAGCTTTCAGGGAGAAGCAATTTAATGTGCTGCCAGCCTGTGCATCAATGTAGTACACTGTATGAACATACTAGAGGTACTTTTCCAGCAGGCTTCACATACTCTGAGTTTTCAGGGTTTAACAGTCTTCCTAAGCTCAAGAAAGCACTAATCTCCTTGAGGGAACAAATAAAGCAATTGGACAAAAAGAAATTAGTAATTTCATCAGGGATAAATTGCCCTGTAGTTCCTGGCAACAGAAGCTCCAGTCACAGGGCACCAGCTGGGTCTGAGGGAGCTTCTGCAGGTACCCAGGCAGGTCGTACCCACCATCCTCCTGTGGTCTCCAGGGAAAACATCTCCTCCTTTTCTCCTCTTTATTCATCAAGACTAACACAGCAGTGACAGACCAGTGGGCACCCAGGCTTGTGCTGAATGGTTTCATGAAGGGCTGCGTGAATATTTCCCATTGAGACTGTGGGTTTTGGTCAAAAAATCTAGATTGGCAGTCGATTTTTGTGTTCATTCTGCTGCCTGGAAGTTTTTTCCCTTCTTTTTGAGGGCAAAGACTCAAACAGAAAGATCAGGAACTTTTAGGGCTCTGAACTGTAATCAATTCAACTTCACTTTCAGGTTTTAGCTGAAACTGAAAACTTTCTTTAGAAAGCTCATTAAAAAAACAAAACAAAATAAACCCTCCACAGCCAAAGCCAGCTTTAAAATCCGTGTTCTGTGCAGAAGCCACAGTTTTGTGCTCAGCTCTGTGCTGGCTGGGCTGCAACGTGTGTTTGAGTGTTCTTTACTTGGGGTCTTCATCTATTCTAGGGATTTCTGTGGGTTGCCAGAGAATGGCAGCCCAACAACTAGCTCTGTTTCAGTGAAAGGGAATGTTGTCTGTAATTCCTGTAAATGAGTGTGGAATGATTTGAGGTCTTACAGGATTGAGCATTAAGAATATTACAAAGAAGTGAGTGCTCAAGAGCTCTAAGCTCAGCCCCATTGCTTGGGCTGGTTTGTGTGGGTGTGATGGGATGCAGAGAACTCCTGGGGCATCACAGGGGGTGGCCCCATCAAGGAGGGGGACCAGAACTGTTCATGATGGTACAAGTAACCCTGAAATACAAGAAAAATGAAGGAGCGAAGAAAAAGAAATAAAAAATAAAAGAAGAAAAAATTCAGGTGGGGGGAGAGATCCCAATGAGCCATTTTCTCTCTGCATGCAGTTACTGCAGCTACCCAGTGCAGAATATTCTGGGAGGGTTATGTATCACCAGAAAATAGAGCCTGAGCATCAAGTAAGCAATGAAGGAGTGTGAGCTGTGAATGAACACCTGGCAGAGCAGAAGGGTTGGGCAGATAGACTGTGGTGCTTTAATATGTCAGATCCAGGCTTGCTTTTCTGTGAGCATACAGGGCAGGAAGTGCCTATTCCATATTTTTTGTCGGCCTTTTTTTTGTTGTTGGTTGGTTGGTTGGTTGGTTGGGGGTTTTTTGAGGTTAACTGATTTTTGACAGAAGTTTCCCATTGTTTTTCTTTTCAAACCTCAAAGTCAGGGGGGTAAGTCTGGATCACTGCTGGGTGTTTTGGAGAAAAGAGAGGATTACTGATGAATAGTCCTTCAGTGCTGGGTCCCAGCAAAATGGTTTTCTGGTTTCCAGCTGGAACTGTAGGTATCAAAGCAAAGGATTTAACAAAATATTCTCTAATAAGCAGCAATTCCGGGACTCTTTGCCGAAGTCCAGTTTTTTTGTTGGTTTCCACTGAAGTTTTACAAGCTCAGAGCACTTGGGGAGTGGAACCAAATAATGCTGAGCATCGCCTGGAGTTGCTGGTGGAACCAGCACATGCCTGAAGAACTGTCTCCTGTAGCTGAGTTGGAAAAACTAATTCCCTCTTTCCTCTTTGGATTAAACAAGATTTCTTTCCTTCTAGAAAAAACCTGTTTTGTTTCTAGTCTGTTGTTCATGAGAAATGGGATTAGAAGGATGCTATGACAGCATTCTGCCCTTGCTGGTCCTGCCTGGGACAAATGTGTGTCATTTCCAGGAGGAAAATCAAAGTTATTCAGTATATTTCATCCAAGAAAGGATCCAACATCTCTTTGCCTCTCTGACACTGAGTGTGCACACTGGGCTTTTGTGGCTTATCAAGATCTCTCTTAATTCCCCCACCTTTTGCAGTATTCTCTCCAACATGAGAGAGGGTTGTTTTACCACGAAGGAAAAATCATCAAGCAATAACTAGTAATTTATATTCTGTAATGCCTTCAAGCCCACATGCATTTTATCTCCATATAGAGTATATATAGATTTAGGTAAAACCAGGTCACAGCCCCAGCCTTTGGGTGAAGAGAAAACACCCAAAGAGACACAGGTTTTGCTATACTGGGAGACCATTCCCTGGACTGCAGCGTGTGCTCAGACTTGAAACCCCTGTGGTTGGTGTTGTTGAGCAGTTCCCACATGAAAATCCACTTTGCATCTGTGGACAGGCAGCGAAGAACCTGCTGATGCATCTCCACGTCCCCTTTGGAGAGTTTATGACTAGCCTGGCTGTGCGACCGAGTGCTGTGAAGGCATCTTTTAAATACAGTTACTCCCAGAGAAGACAGGAAGATTTTGCCAACCCTGTTTGTCTTCTGGGTTTGTGTGTGATGTTGATCCCCTGGCCGGTGGTTTTGGAGCAGCTGGAAATGAGAGCAGTGAGCTGCCATCTAACAGGGCTGTTTCCCGTTGGGAGAAGAACTTGCTGGAGTAATTATGCAGTGCCTGGCATGGGAGCCAGCTGCTGTTTGCCCATGGGATGCACCCCTCAGGTATCCTGGTAATTCCTGTGTTCCTGTTGCTTTGTGCCAACTGGGAGCTGGGACGTTCTGCCCAGGCTGCGTTTCAAAGCCGGAGGAAATTCTGTATGGGGTTGATATGTGTGTATGACGAAAAGGCCCATCTATCAGTGAGGGATTAGAGTCATTTAGAGGCAGGGAGGAAGCCCATCCCTCCTTCCTATCCATGAATTGAGTGGGATCATCGTGTTCTTAGAGCGGTTTGCATGAGACTTTATCACGTTCCCTTTCTGGCAGAGCTGACACCCAAGCATTCCTGCCTGCTGGAGGTACTGGCATTAAGGATTTGTGTGCCCGGAATTGTGCTTATCCAGACACATGTGGGATAACACAGAGCACGGGGTTTATTAATAGAACCCAGCAGCAACATATGGCTGTGTAGTGGAAGCAGAGTGGAGCATAAGCCACACATTCCTTTTTAAGAACATGTATTCACACCTTTCGCTTCCCACAGGATATTTTTGTGAGGCTTCTTCAGTTAGTCTGCTATCCCCAACAGGCTATTTTTATATCCTCTCAACATGGCTTAATTAAGAAAAGTTATGTTTTATAAACAACCCTGTGCATTTCAAACCCACTCCCTTCCAAAATAAACCCACCCCAGCAAGAGCCAGGTGGCAAATGGCAGCAGAGTGCTTGGATCAGCACCCGCCAGAGGAATTTTCTGGCTGCATTTACAGCCTCGGGTGCAGCTTGGCTGAACCTTGTTGTGCATTTCATGTATTTCAAATGCTGTTTTAGGGCCCATCTGGCAGAGCTGAGCAGGCAAGGGCTGCACCCCCAGCTTTTATTTCAGCCCCTTGTCTTTGTTCTGTCTTGGTTTTTTTCAGAGCTGAGGTTTTAAGGAGTCTCAGGGATTCTTCAGCCAGACGAGCTTGCTGTGTTTCCAAAAGCTTTAGATTTGGGGCAAACTTTGAAAACATGATCTTGCAGCCTCACTTGGCTTATGCAAGTAATTGTGGTGATTCCTTCCTTGAGGAAGGATGTCCACCTGTACTTAGTAAAAAATTAGGGTAAAGCACAAAACCTTCTATTCTCATAGATTGAATGCAGGAAGATTTTTCGGTGACTGCCTGCGTAACGTGCTTCTCAAGCCATATTCTTAACATTGCTAAAATTGGCAGTTTACAGGAATTACAGTCTTGGAGGTGTTAGGACACTCATCCTGCCTGCCAACATCCCTTTCTAAGAACTTGGGAAGATTAGTTCATAGTGTAGATTTTTCCCATGTTGAAGTTCAGAAGGATGAAAAGCTCCATGTGGGATATAACTGTGCAACTTCAGTGACAAAAATTGCTAAGCACATTACATATAAATAGCAAACTGCCTTCTTTAGGGACTGATACAGACTGCTCCTGAGATAGCTTAGCAGACAAGTAAATAGTAAAATATGGGTATATTTAGCACTCCAGAAGGCGATGGATGGTGTTCAAACTTCACATCACACGTGCTCTTAAAGTCTTTACGTCTGTATAATCCCTTGTACTCAGCAGTGATGTGGTGGCACATCTGGGACCTAATTACAAGCTCCACTGCCAATCCAAGTACCAAGTGGAGAAGGACAGTTTTGGAAGGCAGAGGATGGACCTGACTTATGAATCATGAGTAGCAGGGAAGGAGGTGCAGGGAAAGGCCAACGCACTTTAATGGGATTTGGATTAAAAATGGTTTAATGGGATTTGGGCGTAATTGTGGGTTTGATGCCTGCCTGCCTCACTGGTTCATGCAGGCGCTGCTTGGGTGGATGGGTTGTGGTTTGCATCCACTTCTCACAAATCCCACTTGACTGGCTGTGGTCACACATAGCAGATTGATGTTCAGAAGCCCCTACAGGCTTGTCACAGCTCAGCCCTGTGGGGCAGTGGGAGAGAAGTGCCTGAGACCACAGCCAGAGGGGTTGTGGGAAGCTCTTTTAACCCTTCCGAAGTGAGTTCAAAACAGGTTTTCCTTCTGGATGTTTTTTTTTCCTTCTGGATTTTTTTTTCCTGGTTGGGTCAAGCTTGAGACCTTCCTACTTCAAACTCACCCTGTTTTCCCCAAGGCTGTGAAAAAGACTCAGGTGTGCCATGCAAGCCTAGAAAAACTGCAAAGAACATTTGCAGGTGTGGTCTTAGAAACAAACCCACCAATCCACCTGGATAGCATCCCTCACCTCTTTCTTCCCTTTTTCTTAGCCTTTTGTAAGGACATTTCTGCTGTTGTTGAGGATACTCATCCAGCATTCCCACCCACACGCGAATTTTGTGGTGATGTAATGATGTCTGATATTGACAGTGACTCTTGGGGTTTGTAGCTAAAATAAATGCAGTGGTGGAGCTGTATTGCTGTTAGTGGAAGGCAGCTGTGTTGAACTGGTTTTACCGTATTGTCTTCCTGAACAGTGCTCATCATTTAAAATGAACATCACAGACCCTGCTGGTTGTCCTTAGAGGGTGAGTGAGGCTTATGTGGAAACAAGCCCAGCACTCCTGGAACTGGAGAGACCATGTCACCAAATCTGGGAACCTGAAGTGTGGTGCAGAGCTCAGTGGTTTATGATCTTTCAAATCCTTGAGCAATACCTACTTAGATTGGTATATTCAGAAACAGTTTATTGAGGAGCTTTTCCTATTGTGTCACCTCAAGTTACACACTTGGTTTCTCTCACTAGTGCTCTCTTGGTGAGGTCAGAGCACCTCAGGGTGATTTTTTTATGTCTTGTGCTTTACTACAAGCACCCTCACGTCGTAAGGTGTGAGCAGACCCGCTCGTGGTGTCCTGATGGGGAGTGATGGGTGTGATCCCTTCTCTGGGCTCAGGACCTGCTGGGTCCTTGCTGTCTCCCCAGGGCTCTGGGGGACAGGCACGCTGGGATAGCTCCATTTGTTTCCAGAAACTGCAGGATCATGTTCCATCCTCTCCACTTCCAAGCCTCCAGCCACTAGAGGGAGAGAATGCCACATATTTATGGCTCCGTTTGTGCATGGGGATGTGTTCAATAAAGGAATTGCCTTCCTGCAGCAAGGCTTGCCACGCACTCCGATAGCTGGGTTTAGCCCCTTTATTTATCTGGCCACAGTTTCATAAGTGCTCCTGAGATCTGACCTCTGTAGACCTCGGTTGCTTTACGACCTCAAATTCTAACAGCTCTGGAGCATGTTAGATGATCCTTGTCCGTGTTTTACACCCTGTATTTCTTGTCCAGCATCCCTGCTGTGAAATGGCTTCCATGGGGATACCCGTGTCTCCTGCTGGGTGTGCCTGTGCGCTGGTGTTACTGCACAGCCCAGGGCACTGCTGCAGTGGGAGGTACCGCGGACACCCCCCCGCCCAGCGCCTCCTTCCCGGCAAGCCACAGACCCCTGGAGCCCATGGCCTGTTTCCTCTGGAGTAATAAGACAAGCCCAAGAGGGATCTCATTTCATTTGGAATTAAACCACTGAGTTAGTAATTATTGTGGGCAGATGAGTTTTAACGATTTCAAAGGACACCAGCAACGAGTTATGGGTTCAAGGGAGGGAACTGGGGTGGGAGCTTTGAGAAGACAATGTCAGAAAGGGAATTTGGTAGACTTTTGAAAGTGAAACAAGATTGAAACTTGCCTTTGCAGATCGAGCTCAGTGGGGAAGACCTGTGGAAGCCTGATGAGGGGACTGTGGGACTTGGAGGGGTCTTGAAAAGTAGCTGGGGATGAAAGCAGCATGTTCAGTGGGTTTGGAGAGCTTCAGCCTTCGGTCTGCCGTGCTGTTGATCAGGAGAATTTCCATCCCTCTGCAGCTGGTGGGTGGGGAGGAGAGAGTCTTTCTGCCTTTCTATGGGCTCCAGAGGGTGACTGAAGGCAGGGCTCTCAGAAGGGAAACCTCACGATGCTTTAGCAGCCCGAAATATTGAAGGAGAGCATCTCTCTGGCAAGTGTTCCTGGCTCCAAAAGTCAGTAGTCCCACTTAATAGGGAGACTCAGCAAAGAGGTTTCCTTAGGCTGATGGGAGCTGGAGATGATGCTCCAGCTTAGGAAGTTCTCCTGGTGAGGCTGGGGCTGGTCCCAGCTGTTCCTTTCCCTGACTGTTTTTCTTTCCCAGATGTGCCCTGGCTGGCACAGCTGATGGCAGGCACGAGATAAGCAGGGAGGGAAATGTGCAGGAAGGCATTAGAAACCTTGGGATTAACCTTACCTAGGCACATTGGGAAAATATGCATGTAAGGACTAACCACACATCATCCCGGGGAAGGTGGTCAGAACATCCCTTGTTGTCCTGGGTGCCCATCACTGGACACCCCACACTAGTAGGGCTGAGGTTGGGCTGCTCTGGGAGCCCTCCGTGCTCTGGTGTGTTGCTCCTCCCTGCACCCCTGCTTTGGCCGAGGCTGTCCTAGCACGTCCTGGTTAACTCAGACTAACTGAGGCCATGAGAATGAGGCCGTGAGCTGAGCTGCTTAAGCTCAGCTTCCAGGGCCACAGGTCACAGCCTGAATTGAAAATAGAGCAAGGAGAGTGAGGAGTGACTTTCAAAGGCTCCTCCGCACCGCTCCCTGCATCCTGATGAACTGTGACCATCACCTCAGAAACATGCCCTGCTCGTTAAGCCTTCACCTCGAGATGGAGATGTGAGGTCCTGAGGGACCAACCCCCTTGCTTACGGAGAGCCAAGCCTTGACATTGTTACTCAGGCAGGAATCCCCGGGATTTGGCTGGAGCTGTGCCGTGGGTGGATCCCACCGTGCCATCGCAGTGCTGCTCTCTGCAGGTGCAGAGATTCCCATGGCAGGGAAAGCACTTGTGTCCCAGGGTTTTGTGTGTATTTGTGGGTGTAGGACCAGGTTGGGATGCCTCCTCCAAAGGCACCCAGCTCCAGTGGGATCCCTGCTGGGTTTGGGTGTGGAGAGGGGCCAGGCAGGAGCCTGGGTGTGAGTCTGGCTGTTGGTGTGACAGAGGAGGGCTGCGAGAGCCCCCGGGCCATGAGACATGGCCATGCTGTGGGCCCTGGAGGCCCCTTCCCCAGCACTGGCATGGGAACATCCCTCCAGGCACAAGGGAGAATCATGCCTGCAGGATGTACGGCTTTGTCAGTCCCTTCTGACCTCAAAACACACGACCCGAGGCAGCATTTATTGTTTCCCTGCAGATCTTCTCATGAATAGCAATGCTAAGCTCTAGTTTTCTTTCAAAAAAAAATCTCTTTTTTGGCTGCAGATCTCTTAGTACACAAATGAAATGAATTTATATATGAGCATTGTGCTACTTGTAAAGCCCTTTCAGTTTCAAATTTAGTTTTATTCCTCTTTTAATCTCCATAGGATTTTCCCTAAATAAGCAGAACTAGGGCAGTGCTAGTGACAGATGGACATAAAGACTTGGATGCTGGAGAACCTTTACTGGGCTTGGGGATCTGAACTGGGGTGCTTTGCTCATCACCCTAAGAGTTTAATTTGCCTGCAGGTTTTTAATTTTCACCTCTAAAGCAGAGGTCTTGGCAACGGAGAGCGTTCCTTGGCAACAGGCTCCTTGGGTTCATTAAAGCAGGGGTGGGAGGCTTCAAAATGCCACTGTTGGAAAAAGTTGAAAGATATTAGCAAATCAAATGGCTGAGGCATGAGGAGTCTTGTCAGTCAGGTGGAGGTGGCAAGGAGAAGGAATAGTAAACAAGGTGCAAAACATGGAGGGAACTTGAAGGAGCAATTCTGGAAGGAGGCATGTCCGGGATTTGTCTGTTTCCCTGCCTTCCCAAGGCCCCATCTATCCCACAGGATGGCTTGGAGAGGAGCAGCAGGAACCTCTGTGTGTCTGGGGGATCGTGTGCTGGGAACAAAATAGTTTTTACTTAATTAAAAAACAGGTTTCCTGACTCTGGTTTCCCACTCAGGCTGCATAAAAGTTACAGTTTGTTTTGGCCCTCTCAAAATCTGAAGCCGTAATTTTGTTAGTAAAATCCAAAAAGCCCTCTGGGGAGAGTCTGTGAGAGTGTGGCCGTGTCCCTTTCCATCCCTTCCCTCCTTCAGCATGGAGCAGGCTGTGTGTGACACCTCTGCCTGCAGCCACACTGGGGTCTGTTTGCACTGTGACTGCTAAATATAAATATACCGAATAATTAACAATGCCCCATGTATGTAATTGAATTAGAGTTGAATTGCTCTGGTTTGTACGAGCATACAGAGTGTACGTACAAGTAGCTGATGAGGATTGGAGAAGGGGCTTGGAGCAGAGGGAGACAGGTTTGGGCTCCCCTGTCTATCCCTGCCAGTGTTTGATGTGTATCCTTGGGAAGTCAGGGGAAGCCCCCGTGCCCTGGTTTGCAGGTAATGATTTTTCTACCTTCCTGTGGTAAACAGCCAGATTCCAACCACATCCATCAGAGCAAGTGATTTTCATGCACTTGTTCCAGTCCTGTGGTTCTGTGATTCTATAATTTATGACTGAAACTATCTTTGTGTCAGAGTTAGTTCAGGAGGACACTCGTATCTGGGGCTTCTGAATATGTCATCTCCTATTAAAGAACAAACAAACCCTCTTGTAATGTACCATAAATAATAATAATACTTTGCCAGAGCCCGGAGCGCTGTGTTATTGCTGTGCTAATCAGAGAGGCACTGGGCCATTATGAAAGTATTCCATGGGGTTTGGAGTTTTTTTCCTGCAGGAAGGTACGTGTTTCATAGCTGTGTAGCGTGGCTGATTGGTTTATAAAGCCAGGCTGCATAATTCCTACTAGAGGTTAGACAAATTCCCCTCCTTTCTCGTTAATTAACCTGTAGGATTTGGTGCCTGTTCTTTGCAGTTCAGTAGAGACGATGACTGCAGGAACATATTTGTGCTCTCTGATATGGAATGAACATCTGCCTTCCGCAGCAGCGAAATACTGTCATGTGCCAGGGCTCTCCAAAGGGCACTGTCAGGCTCCTGCCTGGATGAGGCAATTCCGGGCTGGAATTTCAATAGGGAGCTGTTGGCTGGGGGATGTTCTCCAACGCTGCTGCATCGTAGGGGAGGGAAGAGACTGGGTGAAAAGCAGGGGAAAGGAAATCCCTGTGTGAAGGCAGCAGCAGCAGGGCAGGGAGAGGAGCCCCTTGGAAAAAGTTCCCACATCCAGAGAGAGGTTTATAGCAGTATTCTTACGGTGGGATTAAAGAAAGGAGGCCTTGGAGATCTAAAGGAGATTTCAGTGGTGATGTGGTAATACAGTAAAGAAAAGAGATGAGAGGCAGGTGAAGTCCTGCAGTGCTGCTGTGCTTCTCTGCTGCTCTCATAGGCTGCAGGAAAATGAGCCATCACGTTTGGGGATCCCACTGCTGTGTTTTGGAGGTCTGAAATGAGGGATCTGCACCCAAAAGCTGCCCTGCGTTACCACAGATAGCGGCTGGGAGAGCAGGGTGGGTGCCTATGTATTGGATTGGACAGCAGATTGCAGTGGGAATGTTGTTAAAGTCTTGTGTGTGTCACTTGCACGGCTCCGGATGTATTGGATGAGGTTACTTATTGCTGTTTCAGAGTGTGATGTGATAGTGACTGTCCTGCTGATACCAAATTGCTTGGCTTCTGAGTCGCTCTCCAGATGCAAGGAATTAGGAGAAAATAAATTACACATGGAAAAGTGGCATAAATCTAATCATTATAGTCCCTTTATTAGTCACAGCTGCTACTACAGAGCAGTGTCCAGGTAAACCCTGTCCCTTCCTTCCCTTCCTGCATGTCACTGCTCACCAGTGAGGTTATTGCCCATTATAAATATCACTTGGCAGTCGGAAGTAGCCCCCAAACTGGACTGGACTTTGAAGGGAAGCAGCCATCTGAGGGTGAAGCACATCAGCTCGTTTTGGTCCTTGTTCTGGAGGGAAGGAGACTTCTGGTAAAATGTGACCAGAGCACAGCTCTGCTGAGAATTATTGGGATGTTTTGTTATGGATGAGGAATACACAAGTTCTTCCAGGGGGCTTTCTCTGGAGCAATCCCCCAGGCGAACCAGGGACTCTCTCTGTTCACCTGAGCAAAACCTCGTCCCTGCCTCTCCAGTGGGATGTGCTCAGGTAGCAGAAATGCCAGTTTTTGTATGGTAAGCCCCAGGGCAGGAGCCTGCAGTGCAAACTCTGTGCCCAAACAGCCCACACTGAAAGTTGGCTCTGTTTCCCCGTGGGCACTGTGGGTTTTCCTACCCGTGCAGTGCCCTGGCACTGCTCCACAGGGCTCTGTGACTCACAGCTCGGGTGTGTGGTTTGAAATGTCTCGGGTGTGCTGGCTGGGCAACCCTCTGTGCCTTCAGATGTGTGGGCTGTGACATCCCCTCAGAGCCTGGCCCAGACGTGGTGCCCTTTCCTGAAGGCAGGTGCTTTGCTTCAGCGTGGGGAAGTGGAGAATTGTAGAGCTGGAAGGGACCCACAAGGATCGTCCTAGTCCAGCTCCTGGCCCTGCACAGGACCAAGCAGAAGCTCACAGGTGGCTCTTCCCTGCTCTTCCTGCTCTGGCAGGGATGCTGGGCTTGGTCCCCTGCCCGCTGGCTGCCTGCAGAACACTTTGCATAGACAATGAGGCAGCAGAGGTGCATTTTCTTGGCAGGGAAAAGGCAGCTGGGTTCTCTCTGTGGTTGCATGTGCCAGAGGGAATGGCTGCCCCACTGCTCTGGGCAGGATGGGATTTGTGCGCAGCCTGATGCCCATTCAGGGGTTTGGCTGATCTCTGGGCTTTCCTGCCTTTCCTCACCTTCGCAGGGAGCATGAATTAACCTGGCAACTCTTGCTTTGCTTTTCAGATCAGCTTAGTGTAAACAAGGGCTAGAAATGTGAAACGGTGGAATATGATTCTTATTGACAGGCCTGATCAACAGCTGACGGGAGGAGCAAAACAGGGATAATTTCTGGAAGTGTGTAACAATTTGTTGTTGTTCCACAACAATTGTCCTCCTCCTTCTCCAGATCCAGGTTACCAATTAGAAGAACAGGGTGGGATGTGCCAGACAAATACCCCCTCCATTTGCACTGCCAGGTTAGGACGGGTGTAACGTGGGCTGGAGTGAGTGGAGTTACTGGAATGATGCAGTGTGTGGTTTAAAGATGATCTCGTGCTTAGGAGGGTCATTCCTGTATTATCTGTATCTGTGTTGACAGAAATGCAGATCTCATTCAATACTTCCTGGTAGAAAAACATTTACCTTCAATTACAGATATCCTGATCATTGCTCTCTTTTAGTCCAGGTTTCTGAAGAAGCAGTGCCCATGCTTTCAGGATGTCCATCTGTCAGTTCTGCTGTCCTGGCTCTCCCTGACCCCTGCAGCTTTTAAATCAGTTGGTGGTTGTGCTGGATCTTTCTGACATCCCAAAGAGGTTTTGTACCTGGTGAGGACCCTGGTTGACAACACCAGCATGGTTGCCAGAGGTGGGATTTTCCAACCAGTCCTGCTGTGGATGTATATAACTTACCTGGAGTTTCTGTCACTTAACATAGGAAACTTGGGTAGAATTCCAGAGTTTGTGTTTGTCTCCTGACTCTCTCTTTTGTCAGCCATCTCTGGCAATAATGATGGCTGTCAGTGCCTGTAGGAAAAGTGATGGAATACGGCTTGATGTAACTGGAGCAGGTTAACGTGGGGCCCCAACAGTGCAGTGATGCTGGACAGCATCCCTTCACTCCTGCCTGCACTCCTGGTCTGTCCCAGTTCAATAAATAAGTGCAGACACCTAGGCTCTGATCCTGCTGAGTGGCACAGCACCAGCACAAAGTGGCAGTCACGAGGAGCTGCATGTTGTTTCCTGACTCAAAATCTCCAGCTGCAGGAAAAATGTTGACTCCTCTGGAGGCCAGGAGCAGGAGATCCAAGTGCTCCTCTGCCCTTGAGTGCATGGATAAAAGCCCACTCAAACACAACCCTAAATCCTCTGCAAGTGGAACTGAGGAGATTGTAGCTTCTCCAGAGGTTTTGCAGTCTATCCTGTGTGAGGATCCAGTATGTCCCTTGTACCCCGTGCGTGTCTATCCTGGCTGTGGGTGTCTGTGCCCATCTGAGCAGGATGTCAGCCACTTCCCACCTTGTCTCCACAATTCCATCCTGCCCTCCTGGCTCTGAAACCAGCTGCAGACTTCAGCTGCCGGAGAGTAGATTTGGGGAGTGTTGGGGGGGCATTTTGCCTGTACTCAGGGGTGTGTCAGTCCCTGCTCCAGGCTGCCCCTTCCTGTGGGCAGCGAGCCCTGGGATGGCGCAGCTGCCTCCGTGAATGGCCTTGGCCAACTCCTGCGATCTCCATGTCTTCTCCGAAAAATGGGGAGAACCATGTCAACATGCGTGTCCCAGCTGGAGGACTCGGGAGGATTCAGCCCTGTCTCCAGTTGGCTCTACACATCCCATATGCTGCCGCCGCCTCTCCTCTCCAGCGCCAGACAGAGCGATCTCCTCTCCCTCGGTGTGGTGGGTGGCCGTGGCGATGGGGAACGCTTAACGAGTGGATTTTTTTCTCAATTCTGCAGCGGGCTGTACTTTCCTTGCCGTGACCAGAAAGTCGGGATAAAGCTCCCTCACGAGGGGAGTGAGCAGGGGATTAAACCCCTGAGTGGGGAGCGGGGCGCGGGCGCTGGGGGAGGATAACCCCGGACAGCGGGGGCAGCGCTTGGCTGGGCTGGGAGGTTTGTTTGCAGTGGGAAGGGTACTTATCCTGCATGTGGAGAGCAGAGTGAGAAACTACTGCCCTTTGAACGTCAGCAAAATCCCCAGCCCCTTGCTGAGCGTGGAGCCATGTGCTGGCTCTGCAGATCCGGCGTCCTGCAGCGCTGGGGGCGAGGGTGACCGGCCGGGGCAGGAGGGCAGAGGGTGCCAGGCGTGCTGGGCGCCTGCGGGGACCCTCCCCAAGTTTGCATAGGTCCCCCCTCCCTCCCCTCTGCTCTCCTCCCCTCCCCTCCTGTGGAGTTTCAAAGCACGGGAAGGGAAAAAAAAGGACATCCCCCTCCCCTCAAATCCCTCGGTCCGTGACTGAAATAAATAAGCACAATCCCAGGTAGTGAGGAGGCTGCTAATAACGTGCTCCTGACAGGCACGGGATTGCCGGGCTGAGGGATGGCTGACTGAAAGCTCCGGGCTAGGGTGGGGGTGGGGGGCTTCTTTTTTTTCCTGCCAGCTCTCGCCAGGCAGTAGGGATTTTTTTTCCTTCCCCTCCCTGATAATAAGGACATCATCAGAAGCAAGATGCAGTGGCTAAGGGATGGAACAGGAATGGTGAGTTCAGGTAGCTATGTCTTTCTCTTTTCCTCTTATTGCAGTACTTTGACAGGGAAATGAACCTCCGTCCTATCTCCTGACTCCTCCTTTACTCGCTGTCCTTGAAACCATTGATCACTCTGTAGCCATTTTATGGACTCGGCATTCCCAAACTGCTGAGCAAAAGAAGAAATTAAAAGAAAGGAAGGAGGGTGGGCACGCGTTGGGGCGTGGGAGGGGGAGCGGCGCTTGGCGGGGCTGGGGAGGGGGTTTCGGTCGGGTGAACCGGGGGATTTGTGGGGGGAAGCAGAGGGGTTTCCCGGTTCCCGAATGTGGGGTGTGTGGTGTGCGAGCCTGGGGAGAGGACTGGGAGGAGTGCCGGCACAGGGATGCTGGCTGGCGGCAGTCGCCGGGACCTGTCAGATCTGCCCCTCTGCTGGATGATGAGTTGCGGTGCGGGGGGAGCCGAATGTGCTGCTGAGCTGGAGAGTCCCTGCCTGCGCTTGCACCAGGCTGTCAGACACTCCTCGGGAGTGGAGAGGCTTCAGGAAAGCCGGTTAAACACTGACAGCTCTGCTTAATGAGACAAAATCCTGCCGATTTGCAGATGCCCGGAGTGCGGCTCGGAGGGGTTGTGTGTGCGGGGCGGGGGGGAAGCGGAGAAGTTCCCCCAGCTCAGCAGGGTCCCTCTGCCTCATTCAGAAACTTCCCCGTGAAGCGATGCGGTTGTTACTGAGATCCTCCTCCCCGGCTCTCCCTCCTTGCACAGCTTGGCTTTGCAACGGCAGTTTCTCTCTGGGCTGGGCTGGGCTTGGCTTTGCAGGTGTTTTTGGGTTTTACCCTTCCCTGGGCGTTCTCCCTCCTGCGGGGAGCCTCGGGGCATCCCTGCGGGCCCTCCCGGTGTCTGGCTGGCTCAGGCCGAGCGGGCTCTGGCGTCACCTGGCTCAGCCCCCGCGTTCCGGCTCCGTGGGGGCACCGGCAGATGCCGCTGGCAGCGGGGCGGCTTTGGAGCCGGCGCGGGGCTCAGTGCCCGCTCGCTCCTGGTGCCCAGCCACCAGCTCCGTGCCGCCCTGCGCGGCTCCTCCTGCCCTCCAGCCCCTCTCGGATACTCGCACAAACTGGGGCTGAGTGGTTTGTGCTCCTGAGAGGCTCGGTGCGATGCGGGGTGTAGGCAGCAGCCTGCATTTTCTACCGCCCCGCAGCGATTCCGGGGACTTGCTGCCACCTCCCACCCTCTGAGCATCGGGAAGGGGTGGGATTCCTTCCCTGTGCCCCCTGGACCCGCTCGCAGTGCGAGGAGCTCTTTGCGCTCCGCCGGTGTCTAAGCAACACAGATCGCCGTTTGCCGGTTTGCATTGTCAGAGATAACTACGGTGCAGAAAAGTGGTGCCGGGAAGCTGGATGTGGCTCTTGCATCCTTTTTCCTCTCCTCCCAGGTGGCTGCTGAGCTCGAGTGGGGAGGGGCTGGATGTGGTGCAGGACAGACTGCTTTTCTAACTGACACAGCACAAGATTTGACACTTTCTCACCCTCTCACCTTCCCAGCTTCCTTCCTTGCTGCCGGCAGTCAGAGAGACTTTGTTATTTTGTTCTCATTAGTCTAATCTTTGCCTGCTGTCCGAGAGGAATTACAGGGGTTGCTGGATAGCCTGTAATATATGATATTTCTTGGGGGAAAGTAAAACTCCAGTGATTGATTTTGGAGCGGGTTCCACCCAGGAATGTCCCAATATTGCTCTGTTGCAGAAGGGAAAAATGAAAGAGAGAACTGTAGTTGCTTTATTTTATACAGCGGTTCAACAGCCTCAGCAGTATTTGGAGATATTGCACGTATCTAGAAATAAAGAATTATTACAAACAACAAAGTAGAACTGAACCAAATAGGATAAATCCAGCAGGGATCTTTGCATTTCCCTGTGAGTGAGGAGCCTGTTTCCCTGGGGATGGGTGGCTGTGGTCTGAGGGTTCAGTGGGCTCCTGCCCTTGGAATCCCAGGGATGCTGGGAGTGCTCTCTTGGCTGTGCTGCGGAGCCAAGGTCCTGCCAAAGCTTGGGCCCTGCAAATTCTGCTCTTCTGGCAAGACAAGGCATGTTAGTCCAGATGTCCTGGCCAAGTGCCAGTGCAGATAGTGTTATTCCCTGTAATGCAGATTTTCCCTGCTGCCCCCATTGGTAAGTTACTTCAATTTTTAGCACTTCAGCTGTGGATCATATTGGTGTGTGCTGCTAGACAAACAAGGTGTTCCACACCACAAGTAGCTGCGTTTCAGCAAGTCAGTGGGAATATTATCTCAATCTGCTGATTAAAGTGTGCTACAGAACTGTCAAATGGCTCTGTTGACTCCTGGGTGAAGGTTGGCTGCCTTGTTCACACTGCCTTCCGTGCCATGGAGAACCTCAGCCTTTCACCCAGAGCATCCCTGGACCAATTTTCATGAACATGGAGCCCCTGTTACCGTTTTTCAGCTCTCTTTTTTACTCTGGTACTATTTTCTGTGCACCTTCTAAAGAACAGCAATATACATTTATTTTGACTATCATCTCTGGACTTGGTTCTGCTCAGGCAGGTCATAACCTGGACTTTAGACTGATTCCTCCCAAGTTCTGCACAGCACTGATTTACTCAAAGTGTTGTTTTCTGTTCTCAGCTTGGGTTAAGGACTCAGGCCCACTCCCCTTCAGAGTTACTCATCTTTAGGAAGCCAGTCACTAATGCTTTCCAAGTGATAGTACCTTTTGTTCTCATGGCAGGTGGCTCTATTTCTAAATCAACCCCTTAAACCTCGCTATTATTCCGTAATATTAAGCTGTCGGGGCTTGTTTTTTTTCCTCCGTTGCATGTGCTGCTTCCCATTTTTAAACAATTAATCTTTTGCCAATTATGCTGGCATCCCACAGGGATGCTTTACATGCTTCATTGGTACCAAGTTGCTAAACTCTCTGGTATCTGTTTCTAACCCAGAAAGATGAAACTAATTGTCATTGGTAGTGATGAGGATCAGTTTGCACCTCTGACTGGCGTGTGAGGATAATGATTATTTCGTTTGGGATTCTTCAGAGAGTATTGATCCAGCATGGTAATCAAACATTGGATTAAGTCAGGCCTTTTCTGAGATTTTTCTGGGATCTTTTTTTTTCTCTGCCAAGGGCACAGTTTTTTCCAAGCCTTTGACTGTCTTGCAAGTGTGAATCTTCTTTGGCATTTTCTCACATGGAGTCTCCTTCTGGGACTGTTGTGCCTGTGACAGTCCAAATGAGTGCAGCCATTACCTTCAGTAGGTACAGTCTCAGTGTTTTCTCTTTTTCAGACATATACAGTCATGTTTTTCCCAAGGCTCCCGTGCCTCTTGTTCAAATACTTAGAATCAAGCTGCAGTTGATATTTTCCATTTCTCTCCTAAACAAAAAGTAGGCTCCTGTAAATCATTACAGCTTAAAAGTGTGGTGATAAGGAATTCAGGGAATCAAAGGGCCAAACGCTGCAAGTGGTGGAGACGTCCATGAACGGGGCAGGTCAGCAGCCAGGAACTTGCTTACATTTTTCCTTACTGATGCTTCTCCACTTGTCAGTCTGCAGATCACAGGATATTGGAAGTACAAAGACTCTCTGCGCTCTGTAATCCTGCAAAGCTCAATGTGAAGTCAGGAAAAGAGTAGAGGAAAAAAGCAGTTTTGGTTTGACGTTCACTTTTGAAAGTTTGGATAAGCAAATGCAGTTGGTGGAGAGAAGCCAGGCCGGGATGGGATGGAAAAAGGATCCTGCAGTATCCAGGCATTAGGGAAGATGGGTCTGAAGAGGCCCAGAGCTCTCTGAGTCCTGCAGAGATCAGAGGGAACAGAGAGAACTCAGCTCCAGTGAAGCTCCTGGGAAGCCCAGTGAAGTGCTGAGCAGTTTGGGTGTCCTGCGGAGAATGCTGTCAGGTCCATCAGCTCCACACCCTGGGGCCTCAGCAGGGAGGGCTTTTTCCACAGGACAGTGGCTTATTGGAAGTTTGTTCCTGCTCACCCTGGAATCTGCTGTCACTGGAGGTCGATGCTTGGGTTGACTGAGCTCTGCAGGCACTGGAGAATTCTGTGTGTGCTGCAGTGCCACGGAGCTCCCAAAGCCTGAAGCCCATCCTACCAAATGCATGTCTTTGTGGGATTTTTCTTACTCGCAAAGCACCTGTTCAGTTTTTCGTTTCACTCCCAGTTTGGGGCTCCTGTAATCTTTCATTTACAGCCTCTCACTAGTGCTACTATAGGAGTATATGATAAATGTCCTGGTTAAGAAAGAGTTGATGTTGTGGTAAGTAAAAATATTTGGATAAACCACTGAAATATGCTGAGGATTGCCCTGGTGTCAGTCCCACGTGTGGCTGGGGGGAGGCCTGGCTCTAGTTCCATAGCTCTGTGCCCCCCTTCCTACCTACTGGGTATTGGATTTGCCAAGAACTTCTCTGTCTCCTGAGACATGTCTTCGTGATGCATCAGGGATGTCTGGAAAACCCTGTGAGAGCAGTGCTGGGAGGGTGCCACGTGCAGCATCGAGCAGGCTGTGCTCGCTGGGAAACCACACACACCATGTGGTCACCACGTCCATCTGTCCCTCCTGCTCGGGCTTTCAGTGTTGGAGCACCACCGGCTTTGTAAACCACAGTTCTAACTGCTGAGAACCTGATTTCCTTGTATCTAGTCAAAGGGTTTTTCTTTTTTTAAACACTTCTTGAAAAATCTTTGAAATGCTTCAAGCTGACATCTTAATGTATTTATGACATTAGCTGCTTCTGCTCCAGAATGGTTGCTCTGAATCTCTTTGAGCCTGGCTGTTATTTTGAACATGACTAATTCCCTGAGTGACTAAGCTCTTAGATAATAGGAAAAATTCATCAAGTTATCTCGGTCTCCAATAGTTTCTATTGTTATGAAAAGACAACTTAGGAAAAAAAGAATAAATAAAGATGCTTATTATGTAATGTGGACAGGGAGGGGAGAGACAAGGACTGTTAGGGACTGGCAAGAGTGTCGTATCTCAGTGTCATATCTGGGAGCCAATTTCAGGCTGTGAAGTCTCCAGCTTAGTCTGGTAGGAGAGGATGGGTGAGAAGTAAAGAGTTCCTTGTCCGGAGTTCTGGTGACTCCCGCTGAGCCCAGGGAGTTGTATCAGTGTACAGAAGTGCCTGTTCCGTGGGGATCCCAGCCCGTCTTGCCGTGCTGCAGAATCCCCTGGAGGTAACCCAAGACAACACTGGGCTTGCAGTAAGTTGCACCACACCTTGTGTGCCGTGGTTGTTTGCAGGCAGCGGCCGAAGCCCTCGGAACTCCCGCAGTGCTGTGGTTTGGGACGCACTGCAGACCTCAGCTCTGTCCCACTGCATTTACACATTGGCCTTGCTGATGAACGATGCAAAAGTGCAGCTTGTGCTTCTGGGAGAAGCCAGTTCCACCCCAGGCTCCTTCCTGTGGAGCTGTGTGTGGCTGTGTCCCTCAGCAGGGAGGGTTTATCCGTGTGATCCCACACAGCCGGGGTCCCCTTGGCTCTCTGCACTCACACAGTGTCAGGAGCAGTGGGGAGGGCAGAGCTGCCTGTTCCTGGAGGGCAGCAGCCTCTGCTCCCTCTCACTGTGAGCAATCCTGCAGGGCCAGGGTGGGCCAGGGAATGAAACCCTACTTGCCTCATTTGGAGAAAAGAAAAAAAAAAAGAAAGAAAAAAGCTCAAAATTTCTTTTTCTTTTTTAATGCTGATATTGCTGATAAAAACAAGTGTTCTGTGTTCTATTCATACACCTACTGCTATCCATCTGGAATTCCTACTTCATTAGCTTGGCTTGCATAGTTTCCTTCATTAAAAGAGTGCCAGATTCAATAGGCTCTTCCCTCTTCTTTTTTGGGGAGGCAGAGAGAGGGGGAAAAAATGATTTATATGAAGCAGATCTAATTCTCTGGGTTAATTTGTGTGAAGAGCATGAGACCCCTGGGTCAGCTCCTTAATGAGATGTTTTTTTCTTTACTCAGTGTCTTGACAAGGAGAAACCCAGGGAAGCTGAAGCCAAGTGTCACAGGATGGGTGTGGGGAGGGCTCTTTTCATCCTCGTTCCTGTATTCCAAGCCGGGCTGTGGCTCCTGCTCCTGTGCCATGGCTCTCACCGAGCCAGGGGCTGTGCCTGGCTCAGCTGCCTGGGATGTACATGGTGGGGGATTCCAGCTTCCCCCAGAGTGAGCTCAGGATGGCAAGGCAGCGCTGAAGACTTGAATAAGAGTCCCAGGGAGTGCACAGCATCAGGACTCTGAAATCCAAGAGCCTTTGTCTTTCCCTGGGGTCCTGGGGCAGGGCCTGACTCAGCCTTGCCTGTGAGCAGAGACGATGGTGGCCTGTTCAGGGGGAGCACACGGTTGCAGGAGAGCTGCTCCTTGACCCACACTTTCTGCAGGGGCAGGCAGTAAAGGCACGAAGCAGAACCAAAACTTCTCCTTCTCCTCTAGTTTCCCTCTGGTTCCTGATGTTGCTGTTTGGTGTGTGCATCGTGGATCAATCACACTGTTCCCGTTCTGCCCAGCACCTCACACTGCTATTGCCAGGCCTCCACCAGCTGGGGCAGAGGGAAATACTCTGTTAGACTGGCTTTTTTGCTGCATAAGGATTGTGATGCCTTGGATTTCAAAGGACCTTCCTATGTTGTGGCAAAGCTGAAATGCACCCTCTGATTTTTCCTGACGAAGAGTTTCTTTGTGCCTGTGCAGCTGAATTTCACAGGGACCCCACTGGGGACACTGACCCTGGATTTAGTAGGGTTTTGTTGTAGTTTCTAGAGGGTGACAATTCTTTTTTTCCATTTACCACTTTGTCCAGCCATGTGCTGATGTGAAGATTCTGCTATTTAATGTCAGAAGTGAGAGCAGGAGCACTGGAGCTCCTGTCAGTGCCTGGAGGGAGCACTTCTGTTCCCCCAATGAAGGGATTTGGCTTGGATTTTATTGCAGTTTGGGCTTTGCCTTGTTTCCAAGCTCAACTGTGAGCCCAGAAGCCTGAGAAGTAAAATTAAGGAGTAAAGTTCTGTGTGTTCTTTTATGCCAGTGGGATTTTTTTTTCCAGACAAGGAGATCTTACGTAAGGCTGAAATGAGCATCTGAATTGGATGGGCCTTTTTAAACTGAACTTTCTCAGCCCCTCAAGTCATTCTCTGTGACGAAGGTAATTGGTGTTACCACATAAGATTTCTGCTGGATTTGAGGGGTTTTTCTTTCCTTTTTCAACATCGGGAATCTGAGGATGCTTCTAGAGTAGAGGCTGGGGTGTGGAGCAGACACAAGGAGGGCAGAAAGCACTTGCAACAGGATTGCCAGGGGCAGGAGATTTTAGTCTGTCTTAATGCTTTAAGATCAAATAAACTTAAAAATAGAAGATGTGTTGTTCTCACTGCAATCCAGAGAAGCACAATAGACTCACCCCCCCCCGAGAGGCTCTCAGTGCTGTTTCAGCACGGTTTAAATAGTGTTACAAGAGCTCTGAGCACTGATTCCATCGGGATATCACTCCCTGCAGCACAGCCCAGGCTGGTGCAGCCCTGCAGGTGAGGGCAGGACGTTGGCAGGGACACAGTGAGCTGTCCTGGGATGCAGGTGACAACTGGCCAGGGTGCTCTGGAAGAAGTATCTGGGCATCTCAAGCAGTGACAACGGTGACAAGGCTTTGGTTGTGTCTCCCCCCTCACTGCGCTACACAAGTGCTTTAGTTCTTCACTGGAAGGAAGAGCAGCATCTGCTCAGGTAGATGTGACTGTAACCAGCCTTGGTTAGGATCTGACATTGCCTCATCCCTGGAAGTGTCCAAGGCCAGGTTGGATGGCCTTGGAGCAACCTGATCTAGTGGAAGGTGTCCCTGCCTATGGAGCAAGATGAGCTTTAAGGCCCTTTCTAACCCAAACCATTCTGGGATTCTGTGATGATTCTGTGTCACTACTGCCCTACACTCAAAGGGTTAAGACCTGTTCATCTGGAACATGGTTGCTTCTCAAGAGGGTTGTTAACCAGGGCTGGTGCACCAGTACAGCACAACCCCCCTGGCTTTGTTGGTGTCTGGCTGTTATATGAAATGAAACTGTTAAAAATAAATCAGTCTCTACACTGGGGACATAATTCTGTTGTGTACCACTTGTTTTCTGAGATAAAATTAGAACTGGTGAAGAATGGGAAAGGGTTCACCTACGATACCTTGTCTGAGCTCTCTGTGTCTCTAACTGGTATGTCTGCCAAGGGTCAAGCTGTGGAGATCAATGTGGTGCTTCCCATCTTTTGGCGATGTTTTTCTTTCTCATGGAATACTTAGAGCAGTGACCTGGAGATGCTCAGGTCTGTGCCCGTGGCCTCTTAGCTCTTGGCCAGGTGGTCATGCAGGTTAAGCCACATGGCAAACTCAACCTCTGGCAGTGCCCTGTGATCCCCAAACAGAAGTGGGCTTAAAAAATTAACTTATTCTCCTTGCCAGCACTCCCAGCATTGCCACTCCTAACTTGTTTAAGGGGTCTTGCTCTGCTCTCTCCGCCATCCACCTTCTCTCCCATTTCACTACTTTGCTGGCTCTCAACTCAGCCTTTTCTTAGGCAGTTTAGGAGGAGGAGGTTATTGGAAAAAGTTCCAAGTTCATGAACAGTGAGGATGCTTTCCATTTGAGGGATGGAGTGGACAGGCAAGGAACTGTGGATGACTGGAAAGGTAATTTTTAACCACCAAAATCAGCCCCCTGAGTCCAAGTCTGTACAGATATTCCTCCCATTCTGCAGTTTGGGTAAGGAATTTTAGGCATTTGGAAATTTTTAAAGCTTCCCAAGAAGCCATTCCATAAACATATGAGATTATGGAGATTCTGGCAAAGGATGGAGAAGGGGGCTCTGTCAGACTCACTGTGAGGAGAATCGAAAAAGAGGCAACTCCCAGCTTAAGAAAATCCTCCTTTTTGGAAGCAGCAAATCATAATCTCACTGGCCTTTAATCTCTGAACCCCTCAGCTTAATTCTTGTCAAGATGTAGAAAAAAAACAATTTAATGGTCTTCTCATAATCTCTAATGGAGCCCAGCGCTCACCCCCCCATCGGTGCCCGGTGTCGTGGCCGCGGTCCATGAGCACTCAGCACGGGAGACTGGGAATGGAGGAGCCTGTCTCCTGCCCACACATCCCTGGGGACTGTTGCTCTCTGTTCCTTTTTGGGGGCAGTATTAATTCAAAGTTTGAACTTCCCTCATGATGTCATACAGGTCTGGGCTGGGGCTTTTGCTCCAAGAGGGAATACAAACAAGCCGATACAGTTCTGGACTGATGGTCGCTGGCAGCTGTTTTCACCATGAGCATGGGTTTCATCCATCCAGACCGATTTTATTCCCACTCAGAATCATGAGCCACCCTGTGATTTGTTTGAAATTCTCCCAAATTCACCAAGAGATTTGGCCAAGTGATGGGCAGAGCTCCTTATGCCGAATCCCAGAGCTTGGCCACACCTCTTCCTACAGTGGCATGCTTGGAATACTCTGGATCTGCATTGAGTGGCTCATTTTTGCAGTTAATGGAAGGTGGAGCTGATATGTTGGGAAAACATAGATGCCTCTGCATGTCCAAAACTGGAGGTTGTTAATCTGCCCAGGGATCTAGGGCAGAACAGGGAGCCGAAGCCCGGTACTGCCACATGCCCCCCCAGCTGCCCTGCCAGATCATGTGGGGATTGTGTAGCTGTGCCTGGGAGTGGGATACAGGCTCTGTGACCATTCCAGTTGCAAATCCGGGCTGCTGAGTTAGAGCTGTATGTGTTGAGCTGGAAGGAGTGGGATGTGCTAATTGCCCGAGACATCCATTGGAGGGAGACGTGGTCACAAGGCTGAGCCCGATGTGTTACGCACGGAAGGATTTGGCATCATCTGCTTCAGAGGCTTGCCCCAAAATTACCATATTGTAATTAATGTTAGCGAAGGGCCCCTCTAATCTGTCTGTTATTTGGGTGTCCAGAATGCACTATCCCTACATATTGTCTATCAGAGTTATGATTTATGCTTGCCTAGAGGTGTGCGGGTGCGATGTGGGAGTGGGAGCCGTGCCTCCTTCCCGATCGCTGTCCTGCCGGAGAGGTGCTGAAGTTCCAGTCTCCTTTCTCCCATAGCAGAGCCCTTGCTCATCTTGCGTTACAAATTGTGCTCCCCAGCTCTCCTGTAGTGTCAGGGTATGTGCTGTACTGTGAGGGACGTGTTGTTTTATATAACTAGTACAAATCTTATCTTCTTGTTCCTCGGTTTTGCTCTGTGCGGGAGGTTAGACTAAACTTCCCAGAAAGCATTACATGAAGTTAAACTCTGCGGTGGTTTTATATAAAGCCCTGCTGTGTAGGTGTTCTTTTTTCAGAGAGGCTTCTAAGAGAAGGTATCATCCATTTTTGTAGTAAAATTAACATTTAGTGCACACAGGAGGCATGGGAAATTATATAAAGCAGCAAGCAGTATTGGGAATACTGTGAATACCATTTAAATAGAAGCTTCTCTGCAGCAAATCTGTTTGTGCTGCTCACTCTCGGTGGTTGTAACACATGCAGCTTCCACTGGAGCCCAGTATCTGTACCTGTGTGAGGTGAAGCACCTGGTGCTTTCCTGCCTGGTCTGCGGGGGTGTTTGCTGTGGAGCGTGACGTGGGGAGCAGGGATGCTGCGGTTGGAGCAGCCCCCCAGCCCCTCCAGGCAGGAGTCAGCACTGGGGTCCCCACAGCCTCGCCCCTCTCCTGCAGCTGCTTGTGATGCTCAGGCTGTGCTGGGGAGGGGGTTTTGGGGCCCCCCTGCTCGCAGCTGGCAGACGGCCCCAGGAGGGGCTGGCTTTGTAAAGCCCGTCTTTAGCATCTCTGCCCTCCCCTGCGCTGTGAGTGGCTCAGCTCGTGCGGAGGGACTGCCCCAGCCCTGCCAGGCAGTGGTCACAATGAAACCCTCCCTTTCAGCTGCGGAAGTAGCTTGTGAGCATGTGTGATCGCTGCACCTTTGTTCTCGATATTTCTTAGGCCTCCCTGCTCATACCTGCCCCGATTCTGCTCCCCTGGCTGTGTGCAAAGGCTCAGAGGAGTCTGCCTTGGAACCTCACCCGTCGCTTCCCGTGCTGGGCAATGAGAGGACACACAGAGCAAAGGATGGGCTGTGTCTGCAGAGGGTCTGCAAGCCCTCAGGGCTGTGCGGATCAGTAGAACATCTTCACTGGGCTTCCTCTAACAGTAAGGCTGAGCCTGAGCTGGGTTCCAGACTTAGGCTCCCTCTGCTCTCATCGCAGTTTAGGGGAAAACATTAACTGGCTGTAAAAATGCCTCTAAATTTGGGCTGGTTGTATGTTTTGGAGAGGTCACTGTTATTTCTGAGACTGAAACTGGAATTTTCTGGATGCTGGGGTGAGTTCAGCTTTGGGTTTCGGAAAATTGCCTGTATTGTTTTGGGAAAGGATGGTAGCAATAGTAAATATTCCACATCTATTACATGTTGTAACTAAATGATCTCCAGAGTCCCTTCCGTCCCAAACCATTCTATGATTCTCTGTTTGCTACTCTGATTAGTCTAAAATTGCATCAGACAGAGTGACTGTCCTAAAACTGGATACTTGATAGGGAATGCAGGTCTGGAAGCTGATGACCTGGATACAGCCTGGCACATGTGCTAACAGGGCAGCTTTAAAGTAGCTTCTTTTTAAATATGCAGGTGAAAAATGACCTTTCGCTGTCCTCCTGAATAAGAAACTCCTTGCTTGGACAGCGCAGGGGACTCAGGTGCTCGAGACAACCTTTGGCTGGTACTTCTCCCATAAATTAAAGAAGAGAGGAGAAGAAACCATCGGATGGACCCAAAGTGTTCTTATTTCCAGTGCTGCTCAACACAACCCACCTTCAGCATCTGTGAACACACCACAGCCCACATGTGTGCAGAGCCGGTCAGAGAAGGGGAGGATGGTGCTGAGGAGTGCAGATCTTGCACGGAGCAGTGGGTCTGAGCGGAGGCCAAGGAGGGAGGCTCCATGGAGGCCCAGTCCTCGCCCACCTGACCTGACGGTGTTTGGGGTGGATAGAGGAGCCGCCTCCTTTTGAGTGAGCCCTTTGGCAACCCAGCTAGCAAAGGAAATAAAATAAAACGAAGCCTTGCAGTGACCAGCTGGGTTTAGTGTTGATTTGAGGGCTGAGGTGGGGTAGGAGCATAACCCCCCTGTCCCTTCCCCAAATGCTGGTGCCCTGGAAGGACAGGCTGCCTCTCACTGGAGCCGACCCTGTTACCTGTCCACATTTGTTTAAATGTCCTCCCAGACTTCAGCTTGCTGCTGGAGAACAAGTTCAGAGGCCATTTAGTGCACATTGGCTCCGTGTCTGTGTGTGAAGTGCTGGAGTTGGGAGGCGCAGGTTTCCTGGAAGGTGCTGTGCTCAGCCCCCGGCTGCGCATTTTAGTGCTTTATGCATATGCATTGGCAGCATTTCTATATTTGTCTTTGTCTGGGAAATCATTTGCTTTTTCCAGCTGAGTGTATCTGTTTTGTGTGTATTGTGATGCCTCTCCAAGGTAACTGCTGGTGCTGGGATCTAAGATTAAGGTTTGGGATAGCACCTGGCACCTAGACCATAAACCCTGAGTGTGTATGTGATGTTAATGTAGGAATGAGCTTTTCTGGCTGCTGTAGAAGGAATAAAGATCCTCCATCTGTCCTCCCCCCTTTTTATAGATCTCTGTCTGTGGACTCAGAATTCAGTTTAACTCTTAGCATGGAGACACCCAGTGCAGTGCTGAGGGGAGAGACAGTATGGATTTATGATGGGGTGATGTGCACAGTACCATCCTGGAGCACCAGCCCTGTGAGGAGAGGATGAGGGAGCTGGGATTGTTGAGCCTGGAGAGGAGGAGGCTCCGGGGAGAGGCCTCATCACTCTCTACAACTCCCTGACAGGAGGTTGGAGCCAGGTGGGGGTCGGTCTCTTCTCCCAGGAACCAGCAAGTAGGACAAGAGGGCTCGGTCTGAAGCTGTGCCAGGGGAGGTTTGGGTTGGATATCAGGAAGAAATCCTTTCCAGAGAGAGTGCTCAGCCCTTGCAATGGGCTGCCCAGGGAGGGAGTGGAGTCACTGTCCCTGGAGGTGTTTGAGGTGAGACTGGATGTGACATCAGTGCCATGGGCTGGGTGACAGGGCGGGGTTGGGTCAGAGGTTGGACTCAATGATCCCAGAGGTCTTTCCCAGCCTGGTTTATTCTGAGATTCTGTGATTCTGTACACAACTGAAAAAGTAATTCCCCCTACCAAATCCCCGCATTTCAGGCTTACAGTGAATTTCCAGGTTACCAAGGGTTGCCTTTCGTTGCACTGGCTGCTTTGCTCCCCGCTCCCGCTCCCTCCCCGCCCTGAGCAGGCTCCCAGCAGCTCGGCGGTTCAGTTTTCCCGTCTGCAGCTCGGCGTACAGAGGCGGCGAGGAGCGGCACGGAAAGCTGGGAGACGCCTTCCCGGAGCTCCGCACCGGCCCCGCTCGGCGCTCCCCGCCCGCAGCGGAGGGCAGAGACATGTCTGCGTGGCGCTCGCTGGCACGGCGGGCGGAAGCCTCGCGTATTTATGGAGCCAGCGCTTCCTTCTGCGTTTGAGTGACAGCCAGGATCCCTTCGCTGCCTGGTCACTGGAGCTGATTAGTATGCGCCAGGGTCCGCCTCGCTCCGAGGGATGCAGCCGCAGCCGCTCGCAGAGCTGTCACACTCACACGGGCGCCGTATCTGCACTGGCTTGAATTAAAAAGCGAGCCAGCCAGCGAGAGAGAGACCGGGAGAGACAGGGGGGACGAGACAGACAGAGAAGCTTGCAGACAGCGCTCGCTCTTTTCCTAAAGGAAGGATTTTTGCATCCCAAGTGCTCACTGGTTGTGATGATGCTTCACTTAGCGGGCTCAGAATGAGCTAGAGACAGCAGATAGGGGAGAAACTAAAGGCAGAGCACAAAGCATTACGAGCCAACCCAAAACCAGGAACAGTTTTCTCCTCTATTCTAGCATGGTGGATGTATGGACAGTCTTACAGAGCAGAGGTTGACTTCTCCAAATCTGCCAGCCCCACACCTCGAACACTACAGTGTTCTGCATTGCACCATGACCTTGGATGTTCAAACGGTGGTCGTTTTTGCAGTGATTGTGGTGCTATTGCTTGTGAATGTCATACTCATGTTCTTCCTGGGCACTCGTTAAATGGATTTTTTCTCCTGAGCTGTTGGGGGCTACTACTACCACTAGCAATTCAACAAGAGAGCACGAGCGGGAGAGAGAGAGAGAGAAAGGCAAGAGAGAGAGAAAGAGAGAGAGAGATTTCTTACTGAGGGGGGAAACGCGTTGAGCTTCAACATGGCCTCGCTGTGATATGTATGACGTTGGTATATTATCTCTCCCTAAATCTTTTGTCGTGTCTTGTCTTTTAAGTATGCCTGTAAGTGTAGCTGCTTTTGCCTGGGTTTTAAATGTGATAAATAATAACAGTGATCCATTCCGCTCTGGTGCTGTGCTGGCGAGATAGAGCTCTTCTTATTTAGGTAGAAGCAGAGTGGAAATATCTGTCTGTGGTGAGCACTGGCTGTGTTGTTTTGCTTCCTTTGAAATAGAGGCTCAAGTTAATGATAAGTTATTTTGTGTGCAATTTCTAGCAAGTAGTTAATGTGCAATGTCTGTGAGAGTAACCATGTAGGTGCCAGATGAGATGGTGGTGCGTGCAATGGAATCGAGCTCTGGACATTTTAAGGGGGGTGTGAGAAATCCTATTAAAGGATTAAATCTTTGCTAAAATAACATTCAGCCACAAAAAAAAAAAAAAGGAGGGGGGAGAAAAAAAGAAGAGAAATTCTACTTACTGTATTTATCTGTGTTGCCTTGATGATCCGATTTGATTTCTCAGTATTCAGCCCCAAAGCCTCCAAATTCTAAGTCCACACTGATGTAACCCAGCTCCTTTCTTTAAAGATGTGAGAGGGACCAAAACATAACCTGCTGGGTTTTTATTCTGGTTGTATGTGGTTTCTGTCTCTGCAAATTGGGAAGGAGGGATCAAAGGGAAAAAGGGGAATGCAAGCTGTGTTATTCTTTGCGAAAGCAACAGATATGGAGGGGTTGAGTTTTGCTTTGATTTTCTAGAAATCTGATTTTGTCTTTCTTTCATGTGTGTCTGTGTATATATATGTATTTTATATATATATATATATATGTATAATTTTTGGGAATGCATGTAAGAAAAATCTTTGGCCACCTCCAGGATAATAGTCTTTGAGATGAGTTGTTGTGCGTGACTTTATTTATATTGATTTTTCTTGAAAATGAAGTGTTAAGTTATATATTATAGGCTTGCTGGAAAGGTATCCACCAGTTAGAGGTACTTCCAGACCAAAATTGCAATGTTTACAGCTTGGAAGCAGGGCTGGCTGGGGGCTCCAGTGTCAGCATGTGAAGTTTGGAGAGAATATGAAAGGAATGTCTGAAAAGAGTAATGTCTTTTCCTCTTGAAAATATGTCTCTGTACTGTGCTTCTGTTAGAAGTGTTAAGGATTTTTTCTATATATAACTTTCCCCTCCAGAAAAATCAGAATTTCTCAAAACAGACAAACAAACAAAATCAGTTTGAAAATGAAAATTTCTTGCTGATGATCACTGAAATTTTACTGCCTTGATAATTTGACTAGTTCGTGCTAATTCCGGCTGTCTGTTTTTTATCTGATGTCCTCTCCTAATTGGGAGGAAAAAATAAATGATGTTGCTGAGCCGTAAAGACAAAGCTGGAGCTTGTAGCTGGAGATGTGGAGTTATTTCCTGTGAGAATCTGTCTGCTGTGAGTTAAATGCTGAGCTGGGCTTGGGAGCCGATTGCTTTTTGGCTGGCTGAAAAATTGAGTTAAATCCTTCAAATTTGGCAATTTCAAAGTGGTAAGAGAAAAAAAATTTCCCCTGAGTCCTGGGATGGTAACAGTCAGCCACCAAAGCTGACCAGGAGTGTCAGGGGTAGTAGCCTGTTTTAATGGGGGGAAAAGCCAGAATCCAGGGATACAAGCCCAGGAAGGTGCTCCAGTGCCTGCTGGCTCTGTTTCCCCCTCTTCACTTGTAGCTGTCTGCAAGAGGTACTGGCCTCAAGCACTTCATAGGAGACTGAGCCAGTCTTCTTTAAAAAAAACCCAAACACACAAAATTGATGCTGAGGATCGTTTGGGTCATTAAACAGCTCAAATTTGCTTTATTTGCACGTTAGCCATCCTCTGTCATTAGTTTTACAGGTTGCAGAATCTCCTAGAAATGTAGCAAATGAGCTGAGATCACCATGGAGAGGGAATTGATCGAACAGCAGCCAAAAACATCCTTTCAGGGGAACAGCTTTAAGTGACATAGGGATTTGGAGGAGTAAGTTTGGAAAAATGAGAGAAACAAACCAACCCCAAAACTAACCAACGAGTTCCAATGGGCTATGGCTGTGCCTGAATGTTTATTTGCTCAGGGCCATCTCTCTGGCACGAAGGTTTACCTTTCAATACGATTTCTACAAGAAATGCTCGGTACCTGGCACAGTTTCCTGGTGCACAGTGCATTCCTTGATCCAGAGCTTGTACCTGGGGGGAGATCTCTGGGAAGCGTGCTGGGGCTGCCGTGTCCAATGGCTCGTCCCTGCCAGCCCCTCTGGCTCCATCGTGGAGTTGTGTGGGTCCGGGCTCGTGGGGTGCATGGGGAGGACGAGGGGCTGTGCACGCTCAGCTGCTGGGGAGGGATTGCTGCAAGCCGAGTTTTGCCCGTCGTAGAACGTGCTTGAGAGAATTAATCTATTACAACTTACTAATTTCATTACAATTTTTACCTTTTATTCTCCCAAAGGCTGGTGGAGTTAAAAGAGGAAAGTTAATGCAGAGCAATGTCAAAGTTGGGCACAGCAGAACTTTGCTGTTGTAGCAGCACCGTTCCTGTCATTTCAGGCTTCCTGTTGGAATTCTAGGGCAAAAAGAGGAAATTAAAGAGCGAGCGAGGGCCGGGCTTGCTGCTTGTTTGGTTTGACCTCTGTTTCCCACCCCAGGCCTCGGTGACCACCTCCTCAAGTGGCCCTTGAGCCCCCTGCCCCAGCCCCACTGTGTGGTGTTGCCCCTGCAGCCTGGCGTTTCCCAGGGCTGCAGCGAAGCCTGGGAGCGCCAGCTCTGCGGGAGAGGAGCCACTGAAACAACTCAGTCTTGCCGTGCTTTTCAGGAGCGGCTCCGTCCCTGACATCCCGCATTAGGAGCTTTTGGGGGTGACAGCGGTCCCAGTGGCTTGTGGTAGATCCCCCGTGCTCGTAAGTGACTGTGCTTGCAAAATTTGGGGTGTTATTTGCACGCTGTGAAACATCTCCATGTAGTGGAGCTTCCCTTCTCCCTGAGCTCCGTGGGACGATCCGGGTCACGCCTGTGGCTGGTCACAGTCGGGTTCCTGGGGATAGTTTACCCCTGTGACTCCCCTTGGGTTTGTGAACACTGAGTTCTTCACATCTGTGAGGATGCTCAAGCCAAGGGATGAGGAAGAGGGATCATTCCTTTTAAGGAACCAAAGCGCTGACCCTCTGGAAAATGCGGCCCCAAAGAAAAAAATGTTCATTTGTCTGCAAATAGCATATTTATAATGCATAAAATCTCTTTCAGTGCTTGCTGCTGTGTGTTTGCTGAGGCTGGGTGAGGGGAGACCTGCCTTGCTGTTTGTCTGCTTAAGCAGGATTCAATGTTATTTGCCACAGGATTCATGAAAATGCCTCTGCCTGTATCATAGCAACCCTCTTTCCCACAGTCCATAAAAGGTCCATTCCTGCTGAACAGCAATCCACCGTCTTAAAGGTTCAGGCATCCCCCTCACCACGGGGAAAGGGTGATGCGGATGATGTCCCCCTCTCTGGGTGCTTCCCAGAAAGCTGACGTGTCGGGATGATCCCGGCTCGTGCTGCCTGCACCGTGATTTTAATGCTCTTTCTTTAAGGCCGATAAAGGTCTTCCTTTCGGGTTTCTAAAGGCTTCCTCCCCCACCCTGGATATTTCCCACCTCTATTTTAAAGCTCACATGACAAGTTAAAGGGGACGGGACCGCTCAGAGGTCTCTGACGCGATGGCTCAGTGCTGTCCTGCCATTTGGATTTTCCCCTGGGATGGCAGCAGCACAGCACTTGCTTTTGCTTTGTAGTGAATGAAGATCTGCCCCGATCTGAGCCCTTCTGTGGGAATGCAGAGGTGCTTTCTCAGCCCGTAGATGAGTGTTGTTAAGAGCTGCATGTTCACCTGATTCCTGCCCCCATCTGTGTGCATAATGTGGTTATATTTCTTTTCGGATCAGGTATTCAGTACACAGCCCAGCTGCTGTGTATAATGTCTGAAGGAAAATTGCCAAAAATCCATGTAAGTGTGTTGGTCTGTTTGTTGTTTTTTTTGGTTTGGGTGTTGGTTTTTTTTTTTTTTTTGGTTGGTTTTGTTTTAATTTGTGACTAGACTCCCTCTCTATATTGTCATTTCATTTTGTTGTGGTCCTTGGTTTGTGTGTTCAGGGAATGCTCCGTTGTGCCTGGTGCATGTGTGTGTGTGCGATGCCGTGTTGTGTCCGTGTGCTCTATGCTGTGATGATGCATCTCTGTCTGTCGGGGAGGGGGGCCCTGCATTTTGCACTTGCAGTGTGTATTTTCTCAGCTGGGTGTGATAATCGCGTTCAATCCGTATCTCCCAGTGAAATGCTGGGAGAGCTATTTTGGTAGAACGCAGTGATTTGTCTCTTAGCTGCGGAGTCTCCAATGACCAGAAGTTGGGAAGCTTGAGGAAAACTCCCACATGTTAATAGTTGTGTAAGAATTGGCCTGTTTGGAGAGGGTGCTTGTCCAGGGGTTAGAGAGGATAATTCTGCCGGGTCCTGGCTTTGCCACTGACTTACTGTGTGGCCCTGGGCACGTTCCTTTGTTGCCTTGTGCCTCCTCTTTCCCAGCTGGGGAGGAGGAACATCATCCAGTACCATGGAGCAGCCAAGACCGATGGACTCCTGTTTCTCCCCTTTCTGTGGTGCTGTTCTGGCCGGTTGGTGGGGGAATGGCAGGACAGGTGGGCAATGTGTGTGTGCCCACACTGGCTCAGCGTAGATGGATTTTGCCTGTTGGGGCTGTTGTAGGCAGCAAACTGTGGTGACTGATGCTTCTCACTAAAAATAGATGTTCCTGGAGGAAGAGCTGCTGGAGGAACCGTGATTTATTTTCTTTATTTTATTAGTTGTGGTTGGATTTGTTTCCTGAGTGCAAATGAGTCTTAATCTGCAAGTGTGCACAGAGGGCCAGGTTGGCTCTAAGCCTGCTGGCCTCCTCACCATCAAAGGGCCATGCAGCCTTCACTCCTTATTCCCATTTTCAGATGGTGTGTTCACAAGGGCATCTGAGCTCAGGGCAGGAAGCCCCCAGAGCTTTGCTGTTGGTGAACATGCTGGTCAGGCCTAAAAGCTTCACCACCTGAATTTTAGGGGGTGAAGGGAGCACGTGCAGGAAGGTATTTAAAGAAATAGGTCTGGATTTCAACCAACTCTGGTTTATCCCTACAGAAAATGTCATAGGAATGTGCTACTTTGGGAGCTACCCCTGCTGCCATCACAGTGCCGGGGAAGCTGAGGCACAGGGGGTTGGAGGGCTGTGTGTGATGGGGTTGGTGGGGCTGGAGCAGGAGCGGGGCACGGGGCTGTGGGTGAGGCAGTGCGGGCACGCCGTGGTGTCTGGATTCTGGCCTGTACAGTTTTACCCAAACCTTGCCGTGTGGCAGTGTCAGAGGGACAGGCTGGCGCTGGGGGCCGCGGGGTGAGCTGCTCCAGCGCTGTGGGGGATCTCCCCTGGCGGATTTGGGAGCCCCCGGCATGGCAGGGCCGGCAGCAGCACAGCGTGCCCGTGCCCATGTGAAGGGTCCGTGTGGTTCAGCGCCTGCCCCTTCCTTCGCATAAGCGGAGACATATATAACACAGCGTATGGGCTGCTGGCAGGGAGCGTGGGGCTATTTTCGGCAGCAGCCGCGGCTGAGCGGGGCTGGGGCCGCGCTGCAAAGTGCTCTGGCCGGCCTGCCGGCTCCGGCTGCGGCTCCGGGAGGAATCTGTGCCCCTCCAGGGCCAGCCGGCTCCAGCTCCGGGAGGAGCTGTGCCCCTCCAGGGCCAGCCGGCTCCGGCTCCGGGAGGAATCTGTGCCCCTCCAGGGCCAGCCAGCTCCGGCTCTGGCTCCGGGAGGAGCTGTGCCCCTCCAGGGCCAGCCGGCTCCGGCTCCGGGAGGAGCTGTGCCCCTCCAGGGCCAGCCGGCTCCGGCTCTGGCTCCGGGAGGAGCTGTGCCCCTCCAGCAGCGCCCAGGGCCGGCAGGACGCACAGCTGGACCCTCCCGGGGCCGGGGGCAGGCAGCAGCCCCGCGGGGCTGCCAGGGCAGGGAGGCAGAGCAGTCTCCGTAGGCAGCATCACCCCATGGCCGTGGCAGGGGTGAGGCAGCCCGGCCCTTTGTTTTCTCTTTTTTTTTTTTTTTGGCTAAAGGCCAAAGTTGATTTCTGGACTGCTCATTGTTGTTAGATTACCTCACTGCCCCAGCAGAGCCCTGTGCTCTGGCATCCTGTCCTGCAGCAAAGCTGCTGTGCTGTCACCACCCTGCCCCAGCGTGCCTGGGGACTGTGCTTTTGCCGGGGGGAACTGAAGCTGGAGTGTCCTTCCCGCTGCTCCTGGTGGGAAGGCAGCATGCCTGGCAGGAAAGCAGCGTGCCTGACTGTCCCATTGCCTCCCAAGGCCGTGGCCCCTGTCTCCGCTCTGCTTCCCCACCTGCCTCCTCTGGTGACCTGCCTGGAGGACGGGGAGCTGTCACCTGTGTGTAGGTGAGTGTGCAGGCCGTGGCCTGTGCCACAGAACCCACAGCCTCACGGGCACCCCTAAAAATCCCTGGATGTTGCCGGCTGGGTTTGTTCATGTCAGTTCCCTCCCCATAGTTTCCAAAGTGTCTGTTTTCTGAGGTTTTTGGATTTTTAAGACCCTGCAAGGGGGCTCAGAGTAGTGAGAGCAGCTGCAGCTCACCCTGAAGTATTCCAGGAGAGGAATTGGCCGAACTCCGAGGCTTTCAAAGCAGCAAAGCAGCAAGGATTCGAACTGCATTTGGAACTATTTTCTTGTTACCGACAAAATGCAATGTGGCCTCAGCTACACAAGTAGAAATTGAGAGCAAACCCCTAAGGATCAGTCGTTTACCCCAATAAGCAGTGGGTTAATTTGCTGGGCATATCTGTAGAAAAGTTTAGTCAAATAAAATCGTTCCATTTGACAAAAGCATCAGGCTCTTGCTGGCATTATCAGAAAACAGGTTTTTTCAAAGGATTTCTGTGGACCACATTCCTCTGCTATTTCTGTTGCTCCACTCCCCTGCATTGTATTCAGCATATCTGACAAGGTTTGCTCAGTACGTTGTGCGCTGAAGTTTCTGTTCTGATACCAAATTTAGGGAAGGCTTGTTATCTGCAGTTCTTTCTTCCTGGCCTGATAAGGTGCTGATTAATTTAATGCAACTCTCTTTCCTTATCTAGTTGAGCTTCAGTCAGTTTTAGTACAATCTAGGAAAAGCGCGATCAATCTTTAATGTTTGTTTTTAAGGTTTATTCCGAAGCCTTTTAGGCAGGCTGGATGTTCTTTGGTCTTTTGTGAAGTTCTAGGAGAATTTAGTTAAAAAGTAGCAATTACAGAGGACAGGTTTTGAATCCAGATGAAACGTTTTAAAGTTGCTGTAAAACAAGAAAGAGCATCCTTTAACTGAAAGTTGGCTCTGATGAGGTTTTAGGTGTTAAAATTGAATTGTCTTACGCTGGTGCTGTACATATGGAAAGCCGGATGAATAAACCAGGGAATGCTAATAGTACCCATGTATTGGGATGTGTATATATGTGTACTGATGCAGGGCTGAAGGAGAGGCCTGTCCCTCTCCACAGGTATGTGTAAGGTAAGGAGGGGCTGTCCCTGCTGTGAGGCACAAGAAGCTGCACTGGGGAATTGTGTCCTGCTTCTGCCCAAACACACAGGCACAAGGAGGAGACAGTGCGGGGAAACTCAGCTGTCATCAGTGGAGAGCGTCTGCCTTGATTTCGTGATCAGGAGTTGACATCTGGATAGATTTTCAGTCTCCTCTGGTCTGGGGGAAATGGATCTCTCATCTGATGCCCAGCAGCAGATCGATCCCATCTCTTGGGTTTTGCAGGAGTGTCAAAAAGTCTTTCCTAAAGAATTAAAAGTGCACACACGCACAGAGCGAACAAACTAAACCTCCCAATCCTGCAGGCTGGGAACAAATATGCTTAAGACTTACTGGGTGCCTTAGAATTGTAAATCTTCAATCTGGAGAAGCCTGTCTCCTTTGGTGCACATGCGGAGTGTGCTCACAGGCATTCGCAGGAGCGAGGTGGATTTATGGAGTTCGGGAAGCGCTGGCCCCGCTGCCCCAGCCCCCCTCTGCAGGGGTGGGTGCTGCTGAGACAGGTGCTGGGCCACCCCCGTGGCACTCTCAGCCCACTGTTGTTTGCAGATTGCCACAGTGGCCCCAAGTGCCACAACCCTGATTTTCCCAGCTGGATTTGAAGCTCAGGACGAGACTACGTTTCATCCCCAGAGCCCAGGTTTGGCTGGAGGTTGTCGGCAGCGCGTGCTCGGTGCTTCTTACTTTGCCATCTCCCCTCGTAGCTTCCCAGTTCCTTGTTCCTCTCCTACACTGTGTTACAGAGTTGCTGTGTTTTGCCCCAGAAAACGGTGCTGGTTTAATCTGGGTGTTTTTCGAGCAGATTCCCGGCTGTCCCTCTCTCTCATCCCCGCACAACGTGCACATGCGGGGCTCCACCTGCCTCTCTGCTTCTTTTGACATGGGCAGGGAAACCTATGCATTAAAACACATATGTTCTCCTTCCCAGATACATTTTGGAAAATATGAGTCAGCAGCAGGCAAGAACATATTACATAATCTCTGGGAGTGAAGAAAACCTTGCAGGAAGGAGGGTTTCTGCAAGCAGCAGCTTTTACCATCATTTTGGTGCCCCTTGGTCGAGTGGCCTCATTTCCCATCCTATACTGATGTGTCCAGTGCAGGAAAGTAGTCCCAGTAGCCTTGGGTTCTGTTATATTTTTAAACCCCTCTGTTTCAGTAGCAAAATCTCAGGGCTGTGATGATGGTAACGACTTTTCTCCTGTTCCTTAACATGTTTTTCCTGCGAAGACTCTGTGATTTTCCTTTTTGGTTCCCCCCACTCCCCACCTCCTGCTGTTTTCTATAAAATCTCAGCACGGAGAGAAATGGCACATGAGTGCAGCTGGAAATAGCTGCTGCCCCCTCCGCCTCCCCGCTGCTCACGGCCACCCACCTCCCCCACCTACACCCAACTGGGAGAGTGAAGTCAACAGCCACTTTTAGCCCTGGGCTCCTGCTCCTCTGCTCGCCCCCTCCCTCGCTGTGCCAGCTGTACCCACACAGGGGGACATTTGGAAGGGGTTCAACACCATTTTAAGGCTCCTGCAGCTGGATGAGCCCTCGTCTGGTCCCATCGGTGCCCGGGGTATCATGTGCCTTCACATCAGGGGTGAGGGCGGACACGCTCCGTGTGCATGGAGCAGGGGGGGCAGCATGAATTGTGGAGACACAGAGGAGCACAAGCAAGAAGCCAAGGAAGATGGATCTGGGAGTCAGACAGCAGTAACATCAGGGGGTTGAATCCTCCCCCCTGGGCTCCATCCCACATCCATGTGGGGCTGGGGAGCAGTGGACATGGAGCCCTGTGCAGCATTGGGTGCTCCCACCCTCTGCACAGTGCTCTCTGTGTCTCCATCTCCAATGCCAGGCTGAATTCCAGGCTGCTCTGAATCCCTGTATTTCAGCAGGATGCCTCAAAAGCCTAGGAGGGGAATGGGCATTAGCAGGAAAAGGAAAGAAAGGAAAGGACTTGTTTGTTTTTAATTTGCCCAGTGAAAGTGAAAGGTTCTGAACCGCTTTCACCTCCCAGGGCACTGCAAACACTTCCGCTGTGCCTGAGCCTCTGGGTGCCTTTCAAGCAAAGAGAAAGCTCTGTTGTGGTTTTTCAATATCAAAGCCTTCCCAAGGAGGCAGTAAATTGCCAGGCTGGATGAAAGCAGGAGTGCAGGCAGCTCCGTGCCCTGTCTGGGACGGTGTCTGAGGCACACGCTGGAGAGCAAATGGAGAGAGACGCAATAATTGATGGTAACGGAATAACCTGTTTATCCAGAGCGCTCTGTCTGCACTCCCATTAGCTCTCGAGTTTCTCATGTTTGGAGACAAGAGAATTTAAATCCTCTATATTTTTAAAACCACAGAAATCTCTGTTGGAACCAGAAATTCTCATGAGCTCAGCACAGGGGGTGTGCTCTTCTATCCACCATCCATCAAGGCTCTCCATGTTTTATTCAGAAGCCTGGTTTGAGCTGTGCGGCTGCCCAGAGTTTGGAGCAGTTAGGGAAGGATGGGGTGCTTCCAGGGCTGGCATTTGGGGGAGCTGCCCCCCCGTTCCCACCTCTCAAGAGCCCCATGGGTGATGCTGCAGAGGCTGTTTCATCTTCCTACACCTTTGTTTCTCTTTCTGTAAAACACATGGAAGGAAATTGCCCTTTTGTGTTCAAGGGTTTGACAGCTGAGGATGGAAAGAGCTGTACTGAAGGCAGGTGGGATTGTAGCAGACTCTGGATTGTTGGAAAATGCCTCTCCCGCTCTGTGGCAAAGGGGAGGGGGGACAGGGGCTCTGCAGGGGTCCCTGGAACTGCTGAGCTCCCAACCAGGCTGCTCCCTCCTTCAGTATAAAACAACATCTTCCATTCCACCCGAGATCCCAACAGTGATGTCAGCAGGGCTCCACCAAAGATTAATTTGGCCTGAAATATTTTGCATGTGCAGCACCAGATCACAGCCTTATTTTTGCCCCTGTTTTTCCAGCACTCAGCTAGAGAAGGGGTTCTGCACTTTGTTAGAGCCTTAAGTTGTTACTCGTTAATAATGTGCTTGCTCTGCGTTATTAATTGATCCAAATGAGGCTTTTTTGTTTCTCTAAGCCTTTTGTGGTATTTCTGTGCTGTTAAGAAATTAATCTGCATTAAGTAGAAATATCTAAGTGAAAATAGTAGCTTTGGAGTAGTACCTGTTCAGCCTTTCATGGCACAAACTGCAGGGTAGAATCATTCCTGGTAACCATAATCCTAGTCTCTGAGCCAGCAGTGAGGGCCAGGAGAGGCTCAGGGTGCACAAAGGAAGGGAACAAAAGCCCTGCTCTGGATGCTGGGACTGTCTGGAAGTGCTGTCTCCTAGAGACGTGCTGTCTCTGGCTGAGTGACACCAGCTCACATCTCACTTCCCAGTTCATTCCTTTCAGAGCTCCTGTGTTCGTCCATCCTCTCCCCAAAGGAGAGGTTGTTGCCTGGGGCATGTTCCCTCCTGTTTTGTCAAACCTGGTGGGAGGTGTCTGTAGTGGTTATTCTCAGCTGGCCATGGAAGACTTTCCTCTTTCCTTTGAACAGATCTCCCACAGTTGAAAATACCTCTCCATCACTCCAGTGGGTTTAGGTTTTACTGCCCTTTCTGCCTTTCTGTTTCTACAATTTTTACTTTTCAGGGTTTTTCCAGCTCCGGTTGAAATTCAAGCAGTAATAATACTCGACATTTTTCATTCTGGCATCTTAAAAATCTTTTCTGAAGTTTTAAAGCCTTTAAAGCCTTTGTGCTCTATAAAAATACTTGAGTACTTTTTCTATTTTAAAATGAAAACGGTGCCTGAAAACCCTCAAAAGTCAAATGAAGATCAAAGGCTTGGGAATGCCAGCACTTTTCTGTATTATCCACAGCAGCTCAAGAGTGAGGTTGTATTGGGTGAGTGCAAAGAGACTGCTGTGCTCGTAATCATGGAATCCTAGAATCATGGAATGGTTTGGGTTGGAAGGGACCTGAAAGCCCACCCAGTCCCACCTCCTGCCATGGGCAGGGACACCTCCTACAAGCCCAGGTTGCTTCAACCTGGCCTTGGACACTTCCAGGGATGGGGCAGCCACAGCTTCTCTGGGCAACCTGTGCCAGGGCTTCCCCACCCTCACAGGGAAGAATTTCTCCCCAATATCCCATTCAAACCTCTTATAAGAGCACACTTCATCTGTAAAACTCAACCCTGATGCTCTGGAGAGCTGGGCTTGGTGCCTGACATTCCTACTGCTGGCCTGGCTGGAAATTCCCTGTTTTATCATATTTGCATGTCCATCTGGTACAGCAGAGGGCTGGAACGGCTAATGGCAGCAGTGCCCTTGTCAGTGGTAGCTGGACCTGCTTTACAAGGTTTTCAGAAAAGTAAATCTCTTTTCCAGCCTTCCTCACTGTTTTCCTCCCTCCCTGTAGCTTCTGAGGAAGAATCAGGACAATAGCTGGAAATGGATGTCCTGGAGGCATGTGACAAGGGTATCCTGGGGGTTCAGGGCGGCTCACAAAAGAATTAGCTCTGCTAAATGCTCAGAGGTTTCAGGCCTTTCTCAGCAGCTGCAGTCAGAGCTCACAGTGGGGATTTTCACCACTGACCAGTCCTTCTCAGGACACTGCTACAAGGCTGTGTCAGCCACCACCAGCATCATCCTTGGAGTAAGGAAAGGTAAAAACGGATGCAGAGCAGTTCAGCCAGAAGAAGAGTGGAAAGAAAACGATAGTTAAGATCCAAGGGGTGGCTATGGAAATGCAAAAGGATCTAGAAAGCAAAGCTGCAAAAATAAAATCTGAAACGGAAATGAGTAACGTTTTTACAGCATTGTGTAACTCACTTTAATTGCAATCCATCTAGAAATCTATTTGAAGCAAGAAATCAATGCAGAATTGTAGAGCAAAGCACTGGTCTTGCAGATGTTTGAGCTTTCTGGATTGTTATTTTGAGCTTCCTCCCACAGTTCATTTGAATTCCTCCTTCCTTACAGTGGCCATGGAAAGGTTCCCCTGTGGATATGTGGCAGGTGGGCAGTACGTGGAGTGTCCTGGGGTATTCTGCTCTGGATTTCCCTCTCGTCGTGTCTCGAGGAACAGCACGAGGTGGCTGTGGTGGTGAGCACAGGGAAGGTGGAAGGCCCAGGGTTTCTGCAGGATCACCCCTCTTTGGAGAGGACCACGTCCCATCTCCCAGGCTGGGCCGAGGTGGTCAGGGTGGGCTGTTGTCCCCACACAGGGAATTTTCCTTAGGCAGTAAATCCCATGTGAGTGGCAGAGCTGGGACCATAGTGTGTTATTTACTCTGATCTATTTATTGCACGGGATCAGGTCGTGCGGCACAGGCATTAGAGCTGCCTGATCACCTGGAAGTTCCCTCTCCCCGGACGTGTTCTCAGCCTGCTCAAGAGACTGGGAGAAGTCCGTCGGTATTCAAGGCTTCTGGTATTTTGACTTGGCAGAATTAAGTCCTGAGTCTAACAGATGTCATCAGTGTCATTCCCAGCAGTCTCCTGAAAGGCTAGCATGACATTTCTCTTGTATTTGGTGGCATTTGTGAAGGAGGTTTCCTGTTCCTTGTCCATCCTCAGCGTTCAGGGCTGCTGACGGTGCCTTGCGTTGACTCCAGTTCTTGGCAAGTGCCGGGCAGAGGATGTGCCTGGGGAGAGCTAAGTGTTGGATGAGCATCCCTCTGCTCCTGGGAGGGGGGCAGGCTCTGCTGCCATGGCCTTCCAGGAGCTGTTGCTTTCCCAGCACACGGTTTGGCTCTGGGTTCTGTGGCTGCTGACTGAGTGTCTCTGCTGTGGGCACGGGAGCTTGAGGAGCTGCCCCCTCACTGCTTCCAGAGTGTCCCTTGGTCTCCTCCTGCCCCTTGTCCTGCCTGGGTGCAGTCCTGGGAGCTGGACTGAAGCAGTGAGGCAAGAAGGTGGTGGCCCAGGAGGCCAGGCAGGCTCCTTAAAGATCAGACATCACGTTTCCAGGCAGGTGAGGGTTTGAGACAGGAATCCAAAGAAATGGCTGCCTTTGCTGACAGCCAGACACTGAGATTCCCAGCAGAATGGCTCAGAATGTGAGCAGTCAGCTCCATGTTTGCAATATGTCCTCTGACCTCTTTCCTCTCTTCCAAGCCTGTCCCCCTTCCCGTGTCTCAGACTGTCACTGCAGGGTGTTAAATGCATTCACATTTAGATAATTGGCTTAAAGCAACAGAGAGAAAGGGGAAGAGAGCTTAGAGTAGGTTAGGGTGAGATTCATCCTTCGAGTTGGGATGAATCTGGAGAGGTGGCATTGCAGAGGAATCATCTGTGATCTGGGATGGAGACAAGGAAAGGGGAGATGCAGGTTTTTCCAAATCCAGAGGGTGCAGGTGAAAGAGGGAGAAGGATACGATGCAGGAGGTAAAACTAAAAATAGAGGAGTGTGTTATAAAGGGAAATCTGGGACTGGAGATCAGAACAAAGTAGAACATGCAGAAAATGTGTTCCACTAGGCCATGGATTTGTATTTCTGGAAAACAGCTGATGTACCTTCACATGGGGCAGTTCTCCTGGGATTAGAGAAAATACCAGAGTGGGTTCTCAAGGGAACAGTCTTCCTTTGGCTTTGGGCAGAACAGGTGATTAAAATCTGGTTTTTGGAACCCTGAGCCCCCCAAATTACAAGGAGCATGGTGTTTCCTCACATGCAGGCACCTCTGCAGCACCAGCAGGATGTATCGAAAATAGAGTTTATTGTGATGGTAAGTGCAGAGAGGAGCAGCAGAGCTCCCCAGGACAGATGGATTCAGGAGTAGGAGGGCTCTGGAAATGGGCAGTTGGTAAAGCTGGAGCAGAGGAAGGGAGTGTTTTACTGTTATTACCTGGAGTGAATTTAGGCCTTTAACAGGGGGGAGGATCTGCCAGTTTGCCTGTGCTGGAAAGCTGGGAGGTGGAGATGTGTGAGCTAGTCAGCCCATCCACCAGTGCTTTGGGAACCTGGAAGGACTAGGGGATGGAAAGGTCCAGGTTTGATTAGGTGGTGATTTAGTGTAGACTGTGCTTACAGGTGCCAGGAGCTGCAAGTAAGTCTTGGTTTAGGCACTGGTCCTAAAGAAGAAGAAGCAGCGGCAGCAAGTAAGTGAGATATTGCAAATGCTGGAATCAGTGTTTTGATTACTGCTTTTGGAAGATTGATAGAGGTGGAGTTGGCTGCAAGAACAGGATTTATCTTGGCAGTTCAATAGCCTATTCCAAACCTCCCTGATCTCTATAGCCAGAAGTCCTCTGGATTTATGGATGACCTTAGAAAGCACAGGCAGTGTTTGGTGAGCTGAGGTGCTGCAGAGACAAAGCCGTGCAGTCTTATCTATGTCCAGCAGCTTCGGTGTCTTATTTTTAAAAAGACTCCTGTATTTATTACCAAGAGCATTGGGTTCTTCTAACACACAGAAAAGCCTGAATTCTTAAATAATTCTGTTCCATCCTGTTCTACTTACTCAGAAACTCTCCCCACTTTACACTGATGCATGAATATAGAGCAGACATTTACCCCATTTTCTTTTCCTGCAGTAGCTCCAGCCATTTTAAAACTGTGGGCTGGTACTCCAGGGCTCTTGCTCATCTTGTTGGACCTAATGGGGAGAACACTGGGGTGGGATTCTGAGAGTTTGGACATGAGGCGAAGACCTCCAGAAGAGTGAACCACATTCCTGGTCAGCTAAGGCTTCAGAGCTTTTCAATTTGATAGGAAGTCACAAGATTTTTGTAGCTATCAGGCTTTAATTTTCTTTTGTCCTAGACTGTCATGCGTTGACACAATATGTCAGTAATTCAAACCTGTCCACTCCACTTCCAGGAGAATAATTTTGAAATAATAGTAAATATGCAGCCAGTTTCTGGAGAGAAGCATAAAGTTTCTTTGGAGTCTGCATTAATGAATATGGCCAGACATTTGTAAGGTGCTTTCTACAAACTCACTGCCCATCCAACCCCAAGCAAAGACTGTTTTTTAATACCTGATGTATTTATAAGCACAGAATATAAAAAGTCTATAGGCTCTTGCACCCTCAAACACACCCAGTGTGCAACCAGACATTGATTTGCACCTCCACACGTCAGGAATTACCTGCAGAGGTGGTGTGACCCTGTAGAATCCCAGAGCAGTGGAAAGGTGACCCTCTCTGCTTGCAAGGAATGTTGAGTTATGGGGAGCTTCAGAGACCCAAATAAGTGTCCACTCCTGTATGTGAATTTGGACACATGGGGCTTTTCTGGGTTGTTTGATTGATTTATTTATTTTATTGCATGTGCGGACAGAGCTCTGCTGCTCCCGGACTCACACGGAGGTGCTGCCTACTGTGACTCACAGCCATGGCATTTTATTGTTGTGCTGAAGACTGTTTAAAAATTCCCTGGCATTTCTCCAAAGAGAGTGCCAGCAGCCCTTAAACTCAACTCATTTCCTTTACATCAAGCCACGGAGCTCATCAATAGCAATCTCAGACTCCAGCAGGGAACACGGAGGCGGTTGGGATTTGACACCCTCCACAGCCTTGTGGTAAATAGGTCATTACCAATGCAGGAGCGGTAACACAAACCACGAAATGGGAGTTCAGGGAGTGAGAAACAGTGGTGTTTGTGGTCCTTTCCCTTTGGTAGCTGATATTATTAGCCAGCAGAATCATTTCAGTGATATTTGCTTGTTACTTTATGGAATCAATGAACAGCATCTTCTTATAGGTTTTCTGTCTGGGGATTGATAAATGCTCAGGTGCTTTTGCACCTCTGTGGTTGTTTTATTAACTAAGGTGAGCTTAAAAGACGGGGTGAAGCCCAGGAGATCTCTGCAGGTTGGAGCTCTAACCACTCGTTGGAGCCTTTTCCCAGCAAGTTGCTCTTAGAGCCCTTGGTTGTTTTTTTTCCGGCAGGAATGTCACATATGATAGAGGGACTCAGAGGGGCCAGTTTTACCTTTAAAGTCTAGGTTTAATTTTTTTTCTGTTAAAAAAAATGTGTTTCGACAGTTTGTCACATTGGCTCAGCCTGGCACGTCGTGGGCAGTGAAGTGTTAGGAAGGAAAAGCAAAAAGTATTTTGATGAAGGATCAAGTCAACTCACTAATGTTTTTTGAACATCTCCTGTGTTGACCTTGGTCCACGCAGACACCCGCCCGCTCCTCCGGCTCCCTTGTCTCCCAGAGAGCTTCTGGAGGGAATTGCCAGGCAGGGGCTGGGGAGATTGCAGTGAAAGTTCTTGCTGGAGGTCTGTGCTTTGCAGCAGAGACGTTTGCCAGCCTCTTCCTAAGTCTCCATCATGTGTTTATTTTTGAGCTGAGGAGGAGGGAAGGAGGGAGGTAGGAATCATCATCCTGTTGGTAGCTGTGGAGAGTGGGGAGGGCGAAGTCTGTGCAGCACAAGAACCCCCAAATCTCCATGCTCGGGTTCCAGAAAAGCCCAGCCCAGTCTCTCTCGTGGGCTTGTTTTTCCACTAGACAAACATTTAATTATTTTACCTTCGTGCCGCCGTTGAATCAACTGAGGGAACTACAAAAGATAATGTATTTCTATTTTTACATCCTATACTAATGAAGCTCAGGCTGGAATATTCCCCTGCATGTTTGGCTGAAACAAGGGAGGAAAAATTCCGACGGAGAGGAGGAGGAGGGAGCGAGATGCTCAGCGTTTAGCAGCGTGCATGGATGTGCTGGGGAGCAAACACGCAGTGCCCCAGCGAAACAATGCTCGGGGAGCAAGGAGAGGAGCACTGGATCCATGTAAAATGATCACTGGAGGATCTCAGGATCACTGTATGGACGCAGTGGCGCTGCCAGGACGGTGCTGCCGGCTCTGGGTTCTTGGCAGGGCTGTGAGTGCAGGGCCAGGCACCAGGTCTGGGCTGCAGCCCCCAGCCCCCATCATGGGCTCACTTGCTCGCTGTGAAACATCCTCTGGGGCTTGGCAGGAGTGGAGCACTCCATCAAAAGTTCATGAATATGCTCAGCTGCAGACACGGGGCAGTGTGCAGCCTTCTGGGAACACTGGGGAGAGGAGCAGGGTGGGCCAGGCTGGATCAGGGAGAGCAACACATGTAGGGAGACGATAATATCAGTGGAGAGGCCGGTGCTTAGGGCTGCCCTGTTAGTCTGAGCTGCAGGACGTGGCACCCGGGCCGGCAGGGACCGATACCGCCTGGCCGCCTGAGGTGGATGGATGGCTCTGGCTAACGGCCCCATGCTCAGTTTAGCCAGGCTGGTGTTGGCAGCTCAGCATCAAGATGAAAATCCAGCCTAAAGTCTCCCTATCTGATAGCAATTCCAGTCCCAGGCAGTGGAGATTCGGCCTCGCTGCTGGAAACTGGGAGTCAGCCTGGCAGGATTTGGATTGCAGGGATGAGATCAGGAATCAGATCTGGGGCTGTGTGTGGACCAGCCCCTGTGAGCCAGTTCTTTCAGAGGTGAGGAACTGCTGATCAGCTACTCAAATGCTCCTGAAAGACTCAAATTAAAGGATTTGACATTTTCCTTCATGATAAAAGAGAGGGAGTAATCAACGCACAGAGCCGTGAATGGGTTTATTAATTTGCTGAACTGCAGTGCTGTCATTCAGTGGGAAATAAGATGTTGGTTTTTATTTGTGAAACATGAGTGGGGAAAGTAAAGGATAAATCCCAAAAAAGCAGCATTTGCTTATGCTTCCCAGCAGCTGATTTGAGCTGGCCCCAGGGACCTGAAGGGTCCTCAGCGTCCTCGCTTGTGTTTCAGGAGGGATGATGTGCGATATCTGCCCCCCAGAAAAAACAGCTGCCATATTTCAGTCCTTGACTAGTTGTGTTATTGATTTGACCTCCTCTAAAGGGGATAAAGAGGATGTGAGTCCAGTGAGGAAAACAAGGAGAGTGCTTCAAGAGTTGCCCTCAGATACCAGATGGTCTGTATAGAAATCTGTCTTCTTAATTGGGGCCCAAATGTGAAACGGTGGTTTATAGTGCCCGTAAAAAGAGCTGTTAGTAAAATTAATCTGGAAGGGAAGGGCAGCATGGAAAGAAAGACGAAATTTTACAACCCCAATGTACAGTAAATGAAAAGTGTAAATCCAGCCCCAGCTGGCAGTGCCTGGAAAGCCACTGTGACCCCAAGGAAAGTGGCAGCTTCAGTGCGGCTGGACAGACCCCACCAGCACCACCACTGCCATAATTCATGTCCCTGCTTGAAGACACAGTTGCCAAGGCCACAGACTGAGCTGCCTTGAGCCCTGGGAATGCTGTGGTATCCATCAGTAAATTGCAGTGGCACAGCCTTGGGCAGGGCTTCAGTCCTGTCAGCAGAACAACAGTGTGTCTGTCTGGGAGGGCAGGAGGAAGGAGAAAAAGGCAAGATAAACCACTTTGGCCCATTCAGACCACTCTTCATGGGAAATAGGGACCTACATGTAGGACTTTTATGGAAAATGTAGAGCCAGGGAAGTTGGGAGCATGATCCCACAGGATTCTGAGGTTTATCCTCTGATGCCGCTCAGCCTGAAGTGTCCCATGACAGGTTATTTCAGCTTTTCAGGAGTTTTATCTCAAGAATGCGAAAAAGGGCTTAGAACACTGGAGCTTAGAGCAGTGTTACCTGAGAAGCTGTGGCTGCCCCAGCCCTGGAAGTGTTCAAGGCTTGGAGCAACCTGGGCTGATGGAAGGTGTCCCTGCCCATGGCAGGAGTGGGACTGGATGGGCTTTAAGGTCGCTCCTGACCCAAATCATTCTGGGATTCTGTGGTTAGGAAAGCTGAAAAAAGATGGCACCAGGTTAATATGGGAACAGATGAACCCTTGTGCACAGGGAGCACAAATCCAGGTTGCTGGGAAGGACGGCTGGATCTCTGATAGGAGCTGATGGCTGAGGCTTCCCTGGCTCACAGGAACAGTCTGTGCCTCTGGCCTTTTAAAAATTGAACCTTGAAAATCTGGAAGAAATAGACATTTTATTTGGTTAGTGGTTTGGACCTGTAAAGCTGAAAGTCATAATACCCTGTAAAACATTTGAGGCAATTTGGGAATATAGCATTCCTTATTAAACTCCATGGGTTTTAGAGACTTCTTAGGTTTCCACAGCGGCGCAGGGTATGACCTCTATAATGTTCAACAGGACCCTTGAAAAATGGAGACCAATTTAACAAGAATAGCTGCTGCCTTGGTGCTCCAGCTCTTCCATTTCTTTCCTGGCTGGAGTTAAGTTCATAATGGTTTAGCAGAACCTTTTAGTTGCTAAAAAGGATTGTTGTAGTCTGGGCATAAGGGACTAGTTTGTGACAGATATTTTAGCAGAACCATTTGTCCGTGGCTGGAATAACAAAGTGAAATGTCGTAAGTATATTATTTTGAAGGTCAGAAATTGTCAGTCTTTGCATATTTTCAAGGTTATTTTTGGTCATTATAGGAAGATACAGTGTTATTTGGGAGTGTCAGGGAGTACAAACCCCAGTGGATAAAGAGGAGACATATCAGTTGTTGGCAGCTGATGTTCCCTGAGGTCTCAGGGGTGGCAGTGTGTTTGCACCAGGCCCAAAGTGAAGACCCAAGCCCGTGCCACCTCCAGGCCTGAAACCCAGCAGCACAGATGTTCTGTAGCTGGAGTTTTGAATCCTGTATGCCTGAAAATCCAAAGCCCCTGTTTAAGTGAAGACATGGTACACATCAGAATTCCGCGGCACTGTAATTTTTCCTCCTCTGGGATGCCAGGTCTGTCTTTTATCTTGTTTTCTCTTTATGTCTAAATTAACTTAGCCGTGTTTGCTGCGCCAGGCAGAGTATGCAGGTACTGTGGCTCCATTTCCTGCACTCTCTCCTGTGAGTTTTGGTGGCAAAACTCTGTGTGTTTGCAGGGCGAGCAGCAGCCCTCATTCGTACCTGGCAGTGGCACTTTGGATGAGCAGGCAGAATAAAATACTGCTGCATTTCCTTGATACGTGGTATTCCCTGGGTGGAATAGGATGTGGCTGCCCTTCTGCAGGAGGCTCAAGTGAGCTTTCAGAGGCTGGAGGACAATGTGCCAGAGGAGCTTTCCTTGTGCCACGGGGGCTTTTGGTCTTTAACCTTTCTCTAATTAATGAATAATGCCAATTCAATGCAGATAGCAAGCTCCTTTAGGGATCCCATGGCACCTCCCTGTTTTCAGTGTTTCCTGATGGATGAGTAGAGTCTGAGCTGAGAATTCATTACTATAATACTTTCATCCTCCAAACTCTCTGCCCCTGAGGCTGGTCCCTTGCAAAGCCACAGAGTGGCTTCAACCTCTAATAGTGACTGCTCAGGACTGGTGAGCATTTAAACCAAAGGAATTCAGGAGGTATCTTGATACATTTAAGGAGGGAGAGTGATTTCCACCTTAGGTCAGGTATGTGATTATCTGAAAGCTGCTTGGCCAGGTACTGGTGTTCCCAGGAATGCTGTGGGGCTGCCCACAGAAGGACACAGGTAGGAGATGCAGTGGCACTGCTCACCTTACCCATCAAAGATGTCAAGGTTTGGCAGGTAGTGACAAAGGAAGCAGCTTGGTCTGAAGCTTGTTAGGGGAAGAATGCTTTCCTGAGAGGAAGGGATCTGCCAGGCTGGGACGGGGTGGATGCTGGTGCTCTTGCAAACCCCAGTGTCTTCCTTGGACTCATCTGTGCAGGCCATGGGATTTATCCCTGTGCTCCAGAGTCAGCAGCACAATCCCAGGGAGTTGTGCTTTCATTTGGACACGGGGATTAAATGACATTTTTTATAAACCCAACCAACCAACCAAAACCTACTGGCCAGGTTGTTTGGGGGCAGAGGGGACTGACTGAGGTGACCTGCTCGTCCCATTAGCGTTGTAACCACACTGAGGTGCTGTGGGTGATGGAGGCTGAGAAGGATCACTGTGAGATTGCAGGGAGCCCTGGCCAGGCCTCGTGCTGTTCCTCTGGTGGAAGGTGTGTCTCTGAGGCTGGCCTGGCCCTCACCACAACCACCACAACACCGACATTTCTAACAGGCAAGGAGACCAACCATCCCCCCCGACTGTCTGCTTGTCCTTCCTCCTCCCAGCTTTGAGCTTGGTGTGCTCTGAGTTCATTAATATGTTGGTCCTCTGAGAGGCTGCTCTAGTCCCCTTACCAGGCTCGGGGCTCTTTCCTGTGGCTGCTGCAGAACGAAGGTGATTCCTTTCTGTGTCATCAACGCAGCACAAGAAAGCTCTGAGGTGGTAGATCTGGGTGGGAGAGAGATTTTGGAGGTGTGTGCACTGTTTCTTTGGGCCCCAGTGGATGGATGAGGGCTGAGGAATCGCTGTCATGGTACCTTCATCCCGCTCGTGGTCGTTCAGAACCAAGGCACGCACACACAGGCAAAAAAACATCTTATATCAGTGTTTGCAAATTAATGCAGACAGAAGCTTAAAAGCTCAGAGCAAAGCTCTGTTGCTAATTTTCCAGAATCACCACTGAAAGAGAGAGAATTTTATGCAGGACACTAAAAAAACCACACACAAAAAAAAACAAAAATGAAGGGAAGTCCCTCCAGGTTTCAGTTCCAGAATTACCCCAATGTCTCAGCTGCCCACGGTTTTCTCTGCAAAATATCCCTTGGGTCCCTCTCAGTCTGGAATTATTTCCAGCACTGAGGATGGGAAGCAGAGCCACAGCAAATAAAGCACCTTTTCATCTGGAGCTGCCGAGCTCTGCTGCAGGAGGCCCAGCATCCCCTCGGCTCTGGCGCCTTCCCACGGACACCACCCCTCCGCTGGGGAGCTGAGGGGCTGCCAGCTGCTTTGCCAGGGTTGTCATCTGTAAGGTGCTGCGCAACAGAATTTAAAAAGACCAGGAAGAAACCTCCCTTCTACAAGGCGCAAATAAAAAGAGGATGGTTGAGATAACAGTGATTTAAAAACTCCTGGTCCTGCCTCGGGCGCTGCAGGGAAAGAATTGCATGGGCATGGCAGCTTTCCCCATGGACAGCAGGTGCTTTCCTTGTGTCCAGCTGGGGGAACCCAGTTTTCAGTTTCATTTTGCTTTAGTTTGATTTCAGTTGCTTGATTTTTCATTAGCATTCTTAGGCTTGTCTTGTGCTCATAAGCCCTTCTTGCACTGGGTTTGTAGCATGAAAAAGGCAAGTTTAGAGGGGTCATATTGTGTTGAGCTTAATTTCTGTTAAAAATCCGAGCTGCTAGAAAAAAAGTTCCATCCTGGTTGAAGCAAGGAATTTGGGAGGAAAGGCCGTAAAGTGCCCAGAGGCTGAAAATGCAGTTCTTACATGTGCAACCTGGTGAGCTGTGCAGCCACCTCTGCAGCACTTGGGAGAAATTTGGGGGGGAACCATAGACCGGTGATGCTGGGTGATGTTTTGCAGCCTTGGGGGAGGTCAGACACAGCCTCGTGTCTGGGACGTTCACTGTGAGCCTGTAAGATCTGAGGGATGGGTGGATGGATGGATGGATTATTTTGTGAGTGTTTTCATCCAGGTGAAGGTAGCATTGCACACACTTTGGGATTGAGGAGCTGCAGGAGGCAGGAAAGCGAATATTCCAGCCAGTTTAGATCCTGCACAGTGACATTTCCAGAGCAGCCTCCCACAGCACACTCCCAGCTCTGTCCAAAGCGAGTTCCTGCCTGCCTGGATCATTTGCATGCATCAGGATAAATCTGCATTTCCCTGTAAAGCTCTGACAACAGGAGCACTGCAGCTCCTAGTGCAAGGTAGTGCTGGAATTAAAGCTGCTGGAGAAAAAACGTAGGAAGAGCAGTGAGCAGAGAGGCGAGATAAGGAGAGTGGCTGAACTGCGGTCCCAGCTCGGGGGGGGTGTCTCGTGGCTGTGCCTGCCCGAGATAGAGGGCTTGGAGGGGGGGGCAATAACTGGCAGAGCATCCAATCTGGCCAAATAAAGGGGGTTAAATTCTGGAGGGAAGGATCAGGAGGGTTTTTCTTCTCTTATCCAGGAGGTTTGCAGTGGAGGCACGTGGAAGTTGATAGACAAACTCAGTAACTCCGGAGAGATACCAAAGCAGCAGTAATGGTGGAGGCGGTGCTGGGGAGGGCTGCAGGGAAGGGATTCAGGCCCTGTGGCTCTGTTTGCTGTGCTGCTTTTTGGTGCTCTCTGCCCAAGCATGTCTCTTGTCTCTCCTAGGGCTGCTTAGTTTTGGTGATAATTTTGTGTTTTCAGGTTAGACGCAGGAGCAAAAATCACTCCTGTGGAAGTGAGTGGCAGGTTGTAGGGCTTCCCCCCATTCCCGTGTGTTCCAGAGCTGCAGGAGCCCAGTCTGGCCTGGAAACAGGGGCACTCACCAGCTATTCAGTGGGTTGCAGAAGGGAGGAGGGTTTGTGTTTGGATGCAGATCCTCAGATCTCTGCTGAGGACCCAGAGCAGCTGTGCAGTGTCAGGTCACTTGATCCGAGCGACTGGTGAATCACAAGTGAAGGCCCCTCCAGCTCCTGCCGTCCTCCTCACATGCTGTTTCTCGGCTTTAACCTTTGCCTGCCTTTCCCTGTCCCTTCCTTAGGGCCAGGTCCTGCCCTCAATCACAGCAGTTACATCTGGGCTAACCACTCCATGGATGAGACAAAGGACTGGCTCCAAGGATGGCAGCAGAGTATGTCCAGAGCAGAGTTTTATTGGCCCCTGGGTTAATCCAGGGCTGGCTTTGAGAGGCAGAACCAAACACCCGCAGGGACCACTGAGCAGTTTTGTAAAAGTTAGTGGGTACTGTCAGTGCAGAAGTCGTCCTAGAAAGTCCCTAAGCCCTACTTTGTGTGAGGAGTGATATGGTCTGAAGCACCTGGACAGTGCAGTGTTGGGGTGTCTCCGTGGGGATGGGTCCTGTACCTTTGCATGGGGCTCTACACGGTTGGTAGTGCATGTCTGTGGCCCTTGGGCTGTGTGTGCATGGTTGTTATTTATTGCTGGGTTTTTTCAGTGTGGAATGCTGCACATGGCTTTTCTTCTTTTATTATCAAATTTGACTTGGATACTCACAGAAATGCCTGGGAATTATCCAAGTATGATCGTACCTTTCCTCAGTTTTGGATGACCTGTCTGCTTTCTTCGTTTCCCATAATTCTTGATCTGCCCTAATATTCTTCCCTTTACCAGAAGGATTGCAGGAGTAAGTAACCTAATCCTACTCTGGGACAAGAAGACCCTGATCTCATTCACGCTTACAGAAACTAAAAATAAAATCTGTTGGATTGAGTGTATTGACATTGATTTCCCAACTCTGCTGGATTCCTGTCTGCTTGAAACTGGACTGAGAACTATTAATTCAGGAAACAGCAATTTGGGCTCGATGGGATGTACTGACCCAAGACCTTGATTAATGTAATCAGTGCCCCTGGTTTGAGGAAGGCTCTCTCCACTGGGACTGCATGACACAAAAGCCTCGTGTTCCTCTGACCTGAGGTAGAGCAACGGGCACTGGGGCGTGGGAGATGCTCTGGACTGTCAAAAAGGTTGTTTTCCCAGAAGCTGAGTCTCTCTTGTTTCAGGTTTCCCATTTGGAGACCAGCCTTGGTTTAGTATTTCTGTTCCTTTATGTCTTTTTTGGGCCCTTGAATTATGTAACAGGGAAGCGAGTCACTGCAGAAACATCAGCCTGTGAGAAAAACTTTCTGGAGCTTTTAGCACAAGCCACAAATGTTTTTCCCCAGAGTTTGGAGGGTATTTTGAGGAGGGATTTGAGCTTGATGGGGATGCTAGAGAAAGTTTGAAAGTACAGAAAATGTTTTCATCTTTCCTTAAGTGCAAAAATAACTATTTATTTGAGATGTGAAAAATTCCTGCGGATGGGTTGCTGGAATGATGTGAAGGGCTGGAGAAACTTGGCAGCAGGGATTTTTTTAGCTTGGTTTCTTTAATGGTTTTGTCAAATTAAATTGTCTTAATGTGGATATTGTGGAGAAGCTGAACTTCCCCATATATCCTGGTCTTGAACCTGAATGTCTTTTCCTTAAAGGCATCCAAGAGGTGTGTAGGTTGATTCTCGTTACACAGCTGTGCTGAGCTGTGGTGTGAGTAGAGGAGGATCTGCTGGAGAGGGAGGGAAGCAGGAGGAGGTGTTTGGAAGAGGGATTGTTGTGACAGGCAGGGTCAGGGCTGGTTCCCTGCTCCTTGGGCAGGCTTTTCACATGAGCCATGTGCATCCCTCTGAAGAGAAAGAAGGGGGAAAGGGTAAAAAAAAGTCCTATCTGGCACCTCCTGCTTAGTGAAGCATTTGCAGGGGCAGAGGACAAGTGGGTGCCCCCAGAAGGGTGCTCAGGGTGGGGGGGCTCTGCCTGGGCTCAATGGGGTTTCCCAGGATGGAAGAGACAAAATAGTTTCTTTTCCAGTAACTGTAGGAGAGGGAGACTTGCCTTGCTCTGAGACACTGAGGTGACCTGCTGGTGAGCACTGGGCCTTGTGTTCCTCTGGAGCTGGCTCAGCAAGGTATGGACAAAACCCTGCCTTTTCCAGGTTTTGTTTGCTGGGGGAGCCTGTGATTTTGTTCTGCTTCTGAAATACCTGTATTAGTCTGGTGCTGAGACTTGAGTCTCAGTTTACCCAGATGGTGAGAACTGACTGTTTAAAGAGGTGGTTCAAGCCTTGACTTCTTCTGCAAAGGAGGAGATGGAATATTACCAGGGGAACCAGATAAGCAGGCAGCAGGGCTGAGGTCACTGGCAGCAGAGAGCAGCGTGTGGCTCCCTGGGAGAGCAGTGCCTGCTGCAGCTTCCACTGTGCATGCAGGACAGAGGCTGGGCTCCAGCAGGGTGATCAGAGGCTGATGGGGAGCTCACAGTGTGACATGGCCATAAAAAAGCAAGGTACGATCCAAGGATGGATTAGGAGATGAATTTCCAGTAGAGATTAATGCTGCTGTACCAGACAGTGGAGCTCACTTGGACTAGAGCATACAGTTGTATTGCCAGTACTCAACGGGAATGTATTTGAGCTGGAACAGGGACAAGGGCTGAGGGGATGGAGGATCTGGTCAGGAAGGTGAGCTGCAGAGTGCCTTGGCTGGCGTGGCAGAGCAGTGGCAGAGGAGGAGCTGCTCTCCAAATGCTCTGAGGACGAAGAGCTGCTGAGCAGAACTGCCTCAGGTGATAGAAGGAAAACTACTGGATGATCGCAGCAAACACAGGCTCTCAGGAGGCAGTTTCTGATCATCAGGCAGGAGTGTGGTGGTGGGAGAACCTCCCTTACGGTGTTATAGGGCTGGAAAGTCTGAAGGCTTGAGAGCACAGATCCCTCCAGGCAGTCATGGCAGCTGGAGGGGGGTGCTGGGGACCCCTCCAGTGCCCCTCCACCACGACTGTGGTGTCAGCAGTTGGTGGCCACAGGCTCTAAGCTGGCCATGGGTTATTGATAATTACTGGGAATGAGTGCCTGGGGCTGAGCACGTGCCTGAGCTTTGTTCATACACACTCAGCTCAACCTCTTTTGCTTCACTTTGGTTCCTCTCAGTGTTCTCAATTGTATTTGCTAAAACGTCAGGAAAATGGGAGCTTGCCCTCAGACTGATCCACAGAATAACTAGTCCTGATGTCAAGGAATCCCAGACTGGTTTGGGTTGGAAGGGACCTTAAAGCCCATCCAGTCCCAGCCCCTGCCATGACCAGGGACACCTTCCACCAGCCCAGGTTGCTCCAAGCCCCATCCAGCCTGGCCTTGGACACTTCCAGGCATCCAGAGGCAGCCACAGCTTCTCTGGGCAACCTGTGCCAGGGCCTGCCCACCCTCACAGGGAGGAATTTCTTCCCAATATCCAACCTAACTCCACCTTTCTTAATGCTATTCCCCCTTGTTCTATCACTACAGATCCTTGCAGTATCCAGGTTTCTAGAAGTTTTTCCAACTTTTATTGAGTAAAGAGATGTCAAAGCCTCCATGAAGGGAGCCAGTCTGGCTCCAACACGTCCCCAGCACTGGTGCCTGGTGCAGGGCTCTGAGCCCACGTTTTGCCAACATGGTGAATTCTGTGGTGTTAACAAGTGTTGCTGGGTTTCCATGGCAACTTTTTCACTAATTAACGCACAGTAGCAAGGCAAAAAAATCTGTCCTTAATGATGAATTAATTTGACAAGATTGTTACGGAAAGAAGAGTCCTGAATGGCCACTCCGAAGGCTGGACATGGGGATGGGAGCACGCGGTGCTCCAGAAGGGGAAAATCTGTGTTGTTCTGACCTTGCAGCATTCAAACTGAAACCTTGCTCACAATTTGGAAAAGGTTTGTGTTTCAGAAGGAATAAAATTATCCTGACAAATGTCTAAGAGCATAACTCAAATGGTTATGCTCTTTTGTTGGTTTTTTTTTTTGTTTTTTTTTTTTTCTTTTTTCCCTGTACATTTTAACTCACTTCTTTTGGTGTTTAAAAGATTACATAAAACCTAGATCAATTTGAAAAGTTAAATGTGTGAAAGAGAAAATTCACATTTAAAAACTGCACTATTTTATGTCAGAAACAAAACAATTTCTGATGACTCCTCCCAGATTCCAGCCTCTTGCTCCGGTTCCCCTGGCAGTTCACTTTGGGAACCAGCAGAAGCTGTTAGAGATGGGCCCAAATGGAAACCATGGATCCAGCTTGGTGTTTTGAAATTCAGAAGAGAACCAACTGCCCCTTCCCAGCGTGCTTCTGATGCCAGAGGAATGGCATTATTTTGGAGCAAATCAGGAGTGGGAGAAGCAGCCCCTCTGTGCTGGGTGTGACTCAGACTGTGGATTCCCATCAGCTAAACTCCTTCAGCACTTTGTGCACGAGGCAGAGGGTCAGGTCACAGTGTCCTGGCTGAATTCTTCCTTGGATAATTGTCCTCAGCCTTCCTGAGTCCTCCACTCCTGCAGTTTTAATTAGCTGGAGCTGTGGCTCTCCAGCTTCTGTGTGGTGATGACCACAACCTACCAGGGAGTTTGGTAGAGGCTGGTCATCCTGGGAGTGATGCTGGCACTGCCCCCATTGGGACTGCAACGATTACCTACAAGGAGAGGAGTGTTAGGGACGTAAGTACCATAGTTGGGCTGTTTATTTCTGGATCAGGAATAGTGGGGCCAGTGGGACCAGGGCAGGGATTCTTGCCCTGCACTCAGTGCTGGTGAGGCCACCCCTGGAGTGCTTGTCCAGCTCTGGGCCCTCAGTTCAGGAAGGATGTCGAGGTGCTGGAGCTGGTGCGGAGAAGAGCAACAAGGCTGGTAAAGGGACTTGAACACAAGTCCTATGAAAAGAGGCTGAGATAGCTGGGGTTGTTTAGGTTGGAGGAGGCGCAGGGGTGACCTCATCATGCTCTACAATTACCTGACAGGAGGTTGTAGCCAGGTGGAAGTTGATCTCCTCTCCCAGACACTATCAGTAAAAGAGGGCATGGCCTTAAGCTCTGCCAGGGGAGGTTTAGGTTGAATATTCGGAAGAAATTCTTTACAGAGAGGGTAATCAGGCGTTGGAATGGGCTGTCCAGGAAAATGGTGGATTCTCCGTCCCTGGAGGTTTTAAAGATGAGACTGGATCTGGCACTTAGTGCCACAGTCTGGTAACCACGGTGGTCGTGGATCAAGGGTTGGACTTGATGATCTCAGAGGTCCTTTCCAATCTGTCTGATTCTATGATTCTATGACTCTGGCACATCCTGACCTTCCAGCCCTAGACCATACAAGGGTCCAAGTCCCAGCCCTAGCTCACAGCGGGATCACATTCGCACACCCACGCTACACAGTGCCGCCTGAAGCCAGCCCACCGTGCCGAGACCCTTCCAGCCCACTGCCCCGCCCCGGAACGCGCTGCCCCCGGAACGCGAGTGCGCGGCCGCGGTTCCCTGGCGCGGGCGGTGTCGCGGGTGCGCAGGCGCCGCTCCCGCCTGGCGCCATCGCGGCTGAGCGGCCACCCCGGGCCGGCCATGGCCACCGACTCCTGGGCCCTGGCGGTGGACGAGCAGGAGGCTGCGGCAGAGTCGGTGAGTGCCCGCCGGGAGCTGCGGGGGCTCGGGATGGCCAGGCCCGGATCAGTGGCCTGGGGCACCCGGGGCCGCGCGGCCACCTCTCGTAAGAAAACAGCGATCGCTGAAACCCCTTTTCTCGCCCCATTTTCTGCCGCGGGGGCAGGGAGGGTCTCGTGCCGCCATGGGGATGTCCCTGGGCTTGGGCTCTTCCTTTAGAACAAAAAAGAAATCCTCTTTTTTATTTTTTTTAGTTATTATTATTTTTTAGAATTTCCTTCATCTGTTTTTCGCGTATCCAGAAGAGCAGGGACATCGCTGCCCTCCCCCTCGATCCAGACCCAGCACCGATTCAGGCACCCACCGAGCCTCAGTTGTGTCTTCCAGCATCCCAAAAAGTCCCTTTTTTCTCTCCTTTTCTTAGGATCTACATTTGTTCCAAAACTATTGTGTTTTTTATTTTTCCCCTCACCCTCCATCCAGACACAGCACCGTTTCAGGCACCAACCCAGCCCCAGCTGTTGTCTTCCAGTTTCCAAAAAAATCCCTTTTTGTATCTTTTTTTTTTTTTTTTTTAATGACAGGATCTAATTTTGTTTCTAGAAAATGGTGTTTTTCTGAGCCTCCCAAGTGCTGCATTGGGCACGGAGAGCATTCACTGAGCCCCTGGATGTGGGGAGCACCCTCAGGGCTGCTGTGCCTGGCATAAAGCAGGTAGTGAAACAAACTCATCCTGGCACACCTTGTGCCACCCAGGATTGTGCTTGGATCCTGCCTCCGTCTTGGGATGTTGATTTTTTTTCTCCTATTTTCTATCAGCAGAGCTATTGGAGAGCGAAGATTCCTGGACAGGAAACACCTCCTTCTCTGTATTGTCATTACAGATTAGAAGAACTTGTATTTCTTTTAAAACTCTTGCTTTGAAATAGTTGTATTTGTCTTAAAACTCTTGAAATCAAGTTATACTTTCATCTCTTTCTATCTAGCAGGGTTTTGGCTGGGGCTTGTGCAATACTTAATTAATCCAAAGCTCAGGTTTTCCCTGCTGGAATTACAATGTAGGAAGCCTTTGAATTTCTCTGATTTTGTGGTTTTCCTCGTTTCTAGCTGAGCACTTTACACCTGAAGGATGAAAAAACCAAATCAGATGCCAATGGTGAGTTCTAGCTGCTCAGGTAGGTTTGGAATGGGTGGAACATTTTCCCGTGGGGTTCAGAGCGCTGCTGCCAAAGTAAATTCCTGATAAATCATGAAATTCCAGAAGAGGGAAAGACAGAGCTGAGATGAAACAGCAGCAAAGTCTAAATATTTTGCTGTTTTCAGGGAGCTCTGTGAGCAGAATCTATTGGTGTGGTTGATAAACTCCACTTTGAGCTGGAACTTGGGTTTTCTCTGCACAGCAATGGAGCAGGGCGGTTCTCATCAGGAAAATGAGCTGTTTTGTAGCTTTTCCCACTATTCCCAAGCTCCATGGGTGTGGGCTGTCTCTGAGGCCTGACCCCAAAACTGTTTTAATTTAGGTGCCGTTGTCAAGGCTGACGACAATGTGGAAAAGACAGAGGATGAGGAGAAGGGTAAGTACCTCCTTGAAAAATGCTTTGGCAAGTAAATTAATATAATTATTAATTATAGTTGTATTAATTTAATATATGCTTAAAGTAAGTCTGCCTTATGCCCCAGGATGGCTGATCTTGTATCCTGCCCTCAAGGACTTAATTGTAAGACGTGTCCTTCCTCCATAATACTTTTAAAGTCATTGTGTACTGTAATAACCTGGGAGACTCCTGGATTAGAGTGGAGAGAAATAAGGGTATGGCAGTATCCTCAAGGCAGGATTGGATACAGGAGCAGTTGGATGACCTGGAGCTGGGATTGCTGTAGCAACGAACATGTTGCATTTATGCAGTGGCTTCTCAGAGGTGGGTAATGGGTCGGAATCTTTCAGAAGGTGGTTTTAGAAAACAGATTTAGTAGCAAAACCCCAAAGTGCAGCATTTTAACCTCATTTTGGTCTCACTTATCCTCAGCCCTTGCATTCAATCCTGGAATCTTTTAAAGTACCATTTATCCTCAAACTTCCCTTAGAAATAAAAATGAAACCCTAAAAGGTGTCTACCCATGTGGCAGAGTGAGGCTCGAAGGGCCCCTTTACCCTGTCCCAGATAGATACTAAGCTAAAATGTCTTAGATAATCAGAGTTTTGGATCTGTTAAAGTCCTCCTTAAAACAGTGCTTGCTTGATTCATCTTCCTGGATACTAAATATGAATTCCTGGGATCTCTTGATGTGTCTTCCAGGAAGTTAGGGCTCTTTGAGCCATTACTCTCTAATGAAGAATTTTGTCCTTTTTAACTGGCTCGGTGTTTCAGTGGGAGCAACACCTGGAACAGGCTGGGATTGATGGATCTATGTTTTCCACCTCCTTTCCCAGAGGACAGAGCTGCCCAGTCCTTGCTGAACAAGCTGATCCGCAGCAACTTGGTTGACACCACAAATCAGGTGGAGGTGCTGCAGAGGGATCCCACATCACCCCTCTACTCTGTCAAGTCTTTCGAGGAGCTGCGCCTGTAAGTGCCTTCTGGGATGAGCCAGAGCCTTCTGTGCATGTAGCTGTTGAATCTTGAGACCAGAAATATCAAACAGGGTGTATCTTTCAGTCAGTTGTAGGAAGCCTTGAACTTAGGGAGGGCAGCTATGACTCAGTTTTGTGAGACTGACAGCAGATGTGAGTTTGGAGCCCGTCAGGTAGTTGGAACCTCTCCTTGTATCCTGAAAAATTCCCTGGTTACACAGGAGATACCACTTGAATGTGCATGGATCTCTGTTTAAGGTTACTGCCAATTTGTCATTAATAAAGGGGTGTATCATTTGTATTTAAATATAAGGAGAGTTGTTTTATCCGGGTGCCTTGTGAAGATTTCCAGCTGAAACAAGCAGTGAATAGCACAAAGAGAAGAGCGTTTCTCTCCCAGCAGTACTGGGTTTATGTACTGGAGAGACCACTAACTGTTTTCTGATGCTTCCCATTGAAAACCTTTACCAGTGCAGCTTTCAAATGATATGTGTATTTAAGGCATGACAGACTTTTATATGTATAAAATAATGTACTAAAGAGTCTGTCCCATTAGATTGTTGTGGTTACTCTGACCTCAGATTTGTTGCTCTACAAGTTCCACAGGGAAATGGGAGCTGAGGAGCCTTCTCTCAGTGAAAGTCAGTATGCTGTTTTGCTTTGTTAATGTTAGTGATTGAATGTCGACAAAAAAAAGAAAAGGCTGACATCCTGCAGTGCCTGTTAGACTAATTCCTGTATTTCAAAAGGCAAACAATCCCAGGGAGTTAATGACGGGGCAGCCAGACTAATTGAGTCTTCATTTTGTTATGACTCGGTGTATCCTTGGCAACTGGTGCCAAGTTGAGCTTTGTCTGTCCTTGCTTGGAGCAGCACAAGGTTACATTTTCAAAGAGCTTTTGTTCCAGCCATCGGTGGAAAGAAATACAGCATTTTTGCAAAAGCATATTGTGCTGAGTAGGAAGTCATTGCAGTGGGAAATGTGGGCAGGAAACCTGTAACCTGCTTTGAAAGGAGAGTACTGGCAGCATCCAGGAAGCACTTGAGGATCATCAGCTGAGACTTTCTAGCACCATAACCTGGATTGAGGTTGTTCAGGTTGTCTACACAAGTGTCTGATGAGAGTAGAAAGGTCCCTTGAGAAAAAGCAATAGGTGAGAATTTGCTGGCCAGCAGTGTCACCACACAGTTTTGGGTGTGAGGGCTGAGTTGTACCAATGGATCACAAGGTGTAATCACAACAAACTAATTACCAGTCATTTCCCTGAGCCAGCATCACTCTGGTGTTCCAGTGTCAGTTGTATTACGAATCCACATGACCTAAAGTCCTTGCGATGATCTCATGATGTTTCCCTTCATCCAGTTCCTCACTTACTGAGGTTGCTTTGTCCCGTGTTTGAGTCATCAAGAGGTGATAATTTTGGCACCAAGATTAGGCATGGCTGAGGAAATGGAATTAGCCTGAAGGACAGGATTAATGCTTTCTGCTCTCAGATTCCTGGATAGTCTGAAAAGCTGCTTTGGAACAAGCAGTTATGGTCTTAGACACAGGGTTTGCCCTGGAGCTGGGACAGGCAGGCTGACTGGTAAATCCAAGAGTTCTTGCAAAGCTTCCTTTCTAAACTTCCTGTGGTCACTTGTAACTTCCAGATGCTGATCATAGTTGCTTCACTGGTGGAACTGTAGCAGGGACAGTCATAGGTCATCTTGTCCAGCTTTTTTCTCACCTTTTTGTACACAAATAAAAACCAAAAGGTCATGATATAAAAATTCCTATTTTCAGGAAACCACAGCTCCTGCAAGGAGTCTATGCCATGGGCTTCAACAGACCATCCAAGATCCAAGAGAATGCCCTGCCCATGATGCTTGCTGAACCGTACGTGCACATTCTTCCCACTGTCTTCCAGTATGGAAGGATTTGAAAGGCTTAGTGTGCTTTTCCTGGACTTTGGATGGGAGGTCGTGATGGGGAAGCTGTCGGGGTGTGGGCTAAGGGTTCCCATGCCACAGTGTTTCTGTGGTCATGAACTGTGTGACACCAGCCCTGGATTTGTTCTTTTCCTACGGCCGGTACCAAACACTCAGTGCTGTAGTGTTTGACTGTGGTCAGTCCCATTTTCCTCATCAGTTTGGGGAGAAATAATGTGAAATAGCTCAGAAATCCTTGGTGGGTGGGAATAGCTGAGGTGCTGCGCTTGCCTGCGCGGCTGGTTTTCCTTTCTACAGCCCTGAGCTGGAATGTGTAAGGTACTGGAGACACTGGGGGAGACATGAAATGGAAAAGTACTGACAGATAATCAGAGTTCTCCTTGCAAATCTCCATAATCAAGAGATGTGGGCAGAGACAGTTGGGCAGGAAGTAATTTCTACCCCATGGAGTGTAGCTGGTCAAATTACCTGCCAGTCCAGAGCAGGGGGAAACCTAACAGGTACCAAAATGCCACATACTGTGTTTTCTGTCTCACCCAACCCTGGGAGTGTGTTGTTTGTGGGGATCACTCTCTGAGCCTGTGTCTGCTGTGCCCTGCAGCCCTCAGAACCTGATCGCACAGTCGCAGTCCGGTACTGGCAAGACAGCTGCCTTTGTCCTAGCCATGCTTAGCCGTGTTGAACCCGGAAACAAGTATCCCCAGGTGAAGTTTCTAGGATATGGCTGTTCGTGATGGATAGTCCATGGATTGGGTGTTCCCTGGTGGTGCAGGGCCATCTAGTGAAGTGCATGGAACGTAAATCCGTGGCTTGATGGAGCCATTATGCTGTTTCTTCTGTAAACTGCTTAATGGGGATGGAGATTAGGGGATCTGTTAAAATGCCTTTAGTGTAAAGGGCATGGATTTTGCTCAGAACTTATTCCTTTCACTCCTTTCTGTGCATCACACAGGATGCCATTGGTCTCTGAGGAGTTAAATCATTTTGGGAGGAATTAAATCAGAGAAGTATTGCAGGCAGAAGGGAGTTGGGAAAGTGGATTTCGGTTGGAAAGAAAATATCTGACAATAGAGCAGATAACGCTTGACAAAGGACTTTTTTAACTCAGTTTCCTTACGGGGTAGTTGAAAAACTATTCAGCTACTTGCATGTTTTCTTGAGGAGAACTTCAGCAAAGATTTTAAAAAGCAAGTGTGATAGTGTTGCCTTGGATGTTGATGATCTCAAACTCGTTATCCTGTTCCTGCAGTGTTTGTGCCTTTCCCCAACATATGAGCTGGCACTTCAAACAGGAAAAGTGATTGAACAGATGGGAAACTTTTATCCGGAGCTGAAACTTGCATATGCTGTCCGAGGCAACAAACGTGAGTAGGGGGAAGTGCCACCAACAGGAATGAGAAAATGATGTTTCTCAGGTGCACCAGGAGATGAAATAGGCTGGATCAGAGGGGGGCAGAGCATTTCCCTGTGTGCACAGCCATCCTACAGCAGCCTTCCTTTCTGTCTTGGCAGTGGAGAGAGGGCAGAAGATCTCGGAGCAGATCGTAATCGGCACACCCGGCACCGTGCTGGACTGGTGTTCCAAACTGAAATTTATAGATCCCAAGAAGATCAAAGTATTTGTCTTGGATGAGGCTGATGTGATGATTGCAACCCAGGGCCACCAGGACCAGAGCATCCGCATTCAGAGGTAAGGACTTGGACCATAGGCACAACAAGACTGGAGTCTTGACTGGTGTCTTCACCAAAATTATAGCAAAAACAAAAATTATAGATTTAGCACTAATTCATGTGGTTATTAGAGGCATAATGTCAGGGGATGACAAGCAGTTCCATTTCCTTATAGAATAATAACATTGTCCTTGGAGCAGGGCTTATTCCTTTTAAGAAGGCAAGTCTGGGGCCTCTGTTGCATGAGGGAGTGACCAGGGGTGGGTAACATTAGCATTAGCCTTTCCAGCCACTGAAATACCTGGTTCCAGAGTTATAGTTCTACTTTGCCTGCAGCATTAATCCCATCAGGATATCAGGAGATGATGGTGGTGTGTGGGAACTTTGACCGTTTTCTTCTCTCTTGCAGAATGCTCCCTAGGGACTGCCAGATGCTCCTGTTTTCAGCCACCTTTGAGGATTCTGTGTGGAAGTTTGCTCAAAAAGTTGTTCCTGACCCAAACATTATCAAACTGAAACGTGAGGAGGAGACCCTGGATACCATCAAGCAGTATTATGTCCTGTGCAACAACAGAGATGAGAAGTTCAGAGCTCTCTGCAATATCTATGGCGCGATCACCATTGCCCAGGCCATGATCTTCTGCCATGTGAGTGCTTCCAGGGAATGTTAGTCCCAGTGACCCCTGCCCAAACCATTCAATGATTCTGTAGAGGTTGCTCGTGTCAAAAAACTAGCCAGATGTGGTTTTCAGAAAGAAGCTGAGAACATAAATTGCCCTTTTTGGCATCTCTTGCTTCCTCTTAGAGTGAAATCTTGAGAGCCAGATTAGCACTGGATGGTTTGTTTCTCTGGCATTGTCCATCCAGGAGACCACACTGGTCATTTTTATTCCTGAATAGTCACTTTATTTCCTGAAATCCTCTGAAGCAAAGATCAGAGTAACACACAGTTTTCTGAAACAAAATATACTTGAAGTTACTGCAGGGGAAAAAAAAAAAGTGAGGTTGAAAAATGGGTGAAAATTGGGCAGAATGAGAGATGGGGAAATTTTTTGCTTCTGTGGCTGATACAGAGCTGTCCCCTCATGTAATTGGAGATACATCTCTGGAGTTTCCCTGTGGATCATACTGAGACTTTGTTTTCTTTTTTTGGAAGCCACCATAATAACTTTTAGGGAAGAACCAGTACTGACAGCACAGAACAGCCAGGTAAAATGAGTTCAGACAGAATAAAACTGGAGCCTGCTACAGCAGTTTGCTTTTAGGCTGTCTCAGGACATAATCGGAGCTCAAAAAACCACATCATAACTGGGATTTCTTTAATTCAAGGCTGTGTAGAGCCTCCATGGGATTTCACAACTACATTGAGCTCTAACCCTGCCATTTGCTAAGCTGAGTAGTTGCGTTTTTGTGAATTTACATGAGTTTTCAGTGTACATGTGTCATACCAGTCTCCAGCAGATTGAAATCCAAGCAGCAGAGGACAAATAAAAGGTGTCCTTTTCTTAATCAAGGGCTCCTGTAGGGGCAGAGGCCCATTTTCCTCATTGTGATACAGTTTGTAACAGGGAAGGAGTGGGTACAGCACTTAGGAGCCGTTTCCTTTTGAGACATAAATCAGCCACCAAGCTTCCAGTGTCCCCCAGAGAGGTTTATTCCTGCTTTCCAGCGTTAAAACTCTCTTCTAACTTTGGGCTGTGTGTTCCAGACTCGGAAGACGGCAGGGTGGCTGGCTGCAGAGCTGTCCAGGGAAGGCCACCAGGTGGCCTTGCTCAGTGGGGAGATGATGGTGGAGCAAAGAGCTGCTGTCATTGAGCGCTTCCGAGAGGGCAAGGAGAAGGTGCTGGTGACCACAAACGTCTGTGCCAGAGGTAGGACATGGTAGAGTGGGACCGGGGAGGGGCTGGAAGCAGCGCCTCCTAAGATAACACACCCCTGGCCAGCTTTCAGGGAGAATTTCCATCCTCAGATATTCCAGTCGGGAGAAATTAGTGTCCTTACAGTAAAGATACCCATGGGCAAACACAGGATTCCTTGTTGGCTTCCTGCAGCTTGAGATGGAAAAGTCCATCCCATGAGAATTTTCTGCTTCTGGCACCAAGCCTGGCTTGTGCTCCTGACCCTCAGAGTTTGCAATAAACGTGCTGAAGTATAGAAAACTGAAAAATAGTGAAATCCAGTTCACTATTCCAGTAGGAATTTGTGTTGCAATTTGGCATCCTAGAACAGTTAAGACAGAAGAGTCTTTGGGAAAAAAACAAGTGGTCCTTAGAGCTTCACAGAGGAGCAGAGAGTTTCCAAAATATTTAAGTACTGGTAGAGTTTACAAAATATTTAAGTGCTAGTTAAAGCATCTCCAATTGCTTTTCTTTTGGCTGTCTCAGTGGGATTTTCTGCTCCAAGTACACTGTCAGAATATTGTGAAAAAGCTCCATTACAGAGACTGAGGAGGCTGATCCTGCTCTAAAAGGATTTAAATGTAGTTGTATAACAATTTCTTTTTGCCAGGCATTGATGTAGAACAGGTCTCTGTTGTTATCAATTTTGACCTCCCTGTGGATAAAGATGGGAATCCAGATAACGAGACCTACCTGCACCGGATCGGCCGCACCGGTCGCTTTGGCAAGCGAGGACTGGCCATTAACATGGTGGACAGCAAGCACAGCATGAACATTCTCAACAGAATCCAGGAACATTTCAGTATGTACCCCCAGGCTTTCTCCTGTCTCTAAAATCATGGAATTCCTGCTGAATTCTCAGTAGTTGGATGGTGAGCAGATCTAACAGGTGTGATGTGTGATGAAATCTAACTGATTTCTCATCTTTCCCAGACAAAAAGATAAACAAATTGGATACTGATGACTTGGATGAAATTGAGAAGATAAATAACTGAAATAGCTGCTGGAACTGGTGTGTGCCCTGCTGTGGAAACTCTCCCACTACAATTGGATCAGCGTTTGGATTGGCACAGCCTCTCAGCTCGTCCTGAAAAGGACTCTTCAAGATATGAGTACACAAAAATTACCTCATTTTCAAAATTGCAGTGGGACTTCAAATTGTACAACTGTGGGGAGGAAGAGAAAATGTTTACAGAAGCTTTTAACATTTCTTAGTCTAGCCTTAAAATGGGATGATCTTTGGATTCTGAGAAATACACTTGCCAAAAGAGGGGCAATATGGAATTATCTAAAATATAAAAAGGAAAAAAAAACATTATTGCCTTTAATTGGAATAATGTGCAGCATTAATCTGATCGGTTTAAATTCAACAGCTGAATATATAATGGATATAAGTAAAGAAAAAACAAAAACCCAAATAAGGCAGCTGGTTTTTGGCTAAATACTCAACTTGTACAAACTAGGATGTCATTCTCTTGGCACTCCCCTGAGCTCTTTAAGTCTCATTTCTGGCTTCCTGATGGATTTGCCCTGCTTTTCCTTACGTATATTGTCCTGAGGATGTTTCCAGTAGCTCCTACTTGCAAACACAGGTGCCGTGTTGCTTTTGCTGGGCAGTATCTACTTTTCCCTTGTCCTGGATTTGTTGGAATGGCCGCTCCCCGTGACAGGGGATGGTGGTGACAGTACAGAAGTTCATCTGAAGTGTTTAACCTGGCTAAGGTGTGTGGGGGGGTGTGGGTGGGTGGGTTCAATATGAAGGGAACTGTACTAATTAATTGTCTGCTTAAATTCCCCTCTGTGAATTCAGTTCCCCCATGTGATTCAGTTCCCTATGCTGTGAAGCTCAGCATGGATAATGTACAGAGCTGCTGGGCTTCACCCTTCAGTTATATAGGAATAAAGGAAACAAAAGATCATGATAGCCTGTATCGACCAAGAAACTTACCTTTAGAACACCGGGTTTACCTGTTACAGTACCAGAGTTTTGAGTTAAATTGCTCAGCGAAATTGCAGGTGGGAAGTGCTCCATAGTGCAAAATAGGTCATTGGTCCCTGCCCTGGGGCGTTATATGGAGAAGGTAGGATTCACAATTCCTGGAGAAGAAAGGATTTACACCTCCTGTGTGTTGGGACCATTCTGGTGCACACAGATGGAAGCCTTTGGGCTGTTCCCCAGCCCAGTTTCCAGGAGAAGGAGGCTCCTGAACTAGAACTTAGGGTGCACAGCTCTCTGTTGGGGGGAAATGGGACAAGCATGAGCAGCCATGGCCCTGCTACTCAGTGTGGGAATCATGTCAAAACAAATGTATAAATTGTAAATTTAACCTATTACTTGTTTTCTTTGCAATTCTGGCCACCATATTCTGTTAAAAGACAGGAACATGGATCCTTTTACCAAGTAAAAAAAGGCTCATTTAAAATGTACCTAAAATTTTAGGAAATTGTGCACCCTTTTATCAATTTGTATAAAAGCTTTAGTGAAGAAAAAAAAAAACGCTTAAAATTAAACTTTTTGTATTCTAGGGTGTATCTATTTTTATTCTGTTGGAATCCTATTTAAAGTGGCAGGTGAGTGAGTGCTTGCGTGTCGAGTGGAAGACTTGATTTTATCACCTACTTTCCCAGTACAGCTGAATGACCTGGTGACAGCAGAGTATTGGGCTGAATTGTCATGGAAGCTGCTGCTGGTCCTGTGTGCTGTTTCTAATGTACTTTTAATTGGAATAAAGAACACATACCAAATGATCCCTTTGCTGACTTCTTGCTTGAATGCTCTGTTGGTGTTTAAAAGCCTCAGGTAAGGACATTCCCAGCCAGGAGTCTGGTAAGTTTTCTATTTATGACCACCTCATCCTGTGACAGACTGAATTTTAATGCTGAAATCCCACAAGGAGTGAGGTCAGATAAATATTGTTCTTCCCCCCAGTGCTTCTTGTTGCTTCTAAAACCTTCCCAGAAGAGTTTTGAAGGGAAGAGAAGGAGGACTGAGGGAGAAAAGAGTTGTTTTCCCTTCACTGTCCTTGCCTAGATAAAGACTTCTGAGGGTTTTGGACAAAGAAATCATTAAAATGCTCATCTTTGGAGATGCTGTAGCCTTGGTGAGGTGGTTAGAACCAAACTCATCCTGCTTTGTCTTAGATATGCAGGAGGAACATCCTCCAGCATGAGAAGTCCACTGTGATTCAGGTTATTATGTTATCTTATTCTTCTGTTCTTGATTAGAGCATCAGCCCCTGCACTTTCACATCTCCGTCGTGGTCCCTGTGTCTAATAACAGCTTGTCACTTATCCAAAGTGCTTCCTCCCTCACTGCTGTGTGGTATTCAACACAGGATGGAGAGCCAAAATCCAGGAAGGCCAGTGCAAGGTGGTGTGGAGGGCAGCTGACTGTCCAATGGCTGATTTGGGCAATCCCTGAGCTATCTGCCATCAAATTAAGGGCATTTCTTAAGGGGAGATGTGATGGATAAACCTCCAGCTCACATAAATCATTTGAAGTTCAAGTTTCAGCCTGGAAGGTTTTGTTGGCTGTACTAACACAGGATGGAAACACTCTGAAACGGTGAAGTAACACAGTACACAGCAGTCAGAACAAGGGATTTAACCACCTAATGCTGAGGGGAATATAGAAAATTGTTCCTTTTCCTGAACTCCTTTGCTCCCCACTAAGGTTTGGTCGAAGGCATACATATGTTTCGATGTCTGGGATTGCTGCTGTGCAATTCCATCACCCACCACCCAGCAGCAGGTAACTGTTTCATAAGGTACTGGTTTTATAAAGCCCTGGACTCTGAACACTTACTTAACATCAGATACTACACTTGTGATCAGCACCAGCATCAGCTTTCTGCTTCTGTTGTGTTTCTGCTCCTGAGCTGGGCTGGTTTGGCAGTTACACTTAAACTGAGTTTGCCTCAAACCATTTAAATGTGCCCATCTCTGTGGCAAGTGATCCATTTTTTAAGTAGATTGAATTACTGCGTTTGAATTTCCATTAGATACTAGAAAATATTTCTCTTTTTTAGCACAAGCACATTGTAGTTACCTAAACCTGCTAAGTCACCCAAACAGCCTTTTGATGATGGTTTAGTAAAAGATGGTGTAAGCCAATTCCTCAGTCCAATCCCATTAATACATTTTTATTTTAAAATTCCCAAAACAGCACTTTGCTTCTTGGACTAACTCACTTCAGTGTAAAGGTGTTAAAAGGAATTATTTGTAACATCCCTTCTTAACTATTCATCTATTCTTACCTACAGATCACACAAGCTGAATGAGAGAAGGAAAAATAAGGAGAAAATCCTGCTGCTTGCCAAGACAATAACTATTTGTTCTTAAAAAGGTGATTTAGTCACAGTAAAGAGCTGGACTGAGGTTACCCAGAAGGAGCTGAGTTCTCACAAGTATTTTAAAATCAATCTTGCAATTTAATACTTCCTAATAACCCATTAATGTGTTAATACTCTTGCTTCCAGGTTTGGGGGTTTAAGCTCCTTTTCAGTCTCTTGAAAAGATGTTTAGGATGATGATCAGCTACTGAAGGTGGTCCTGCAGGTAAAACAGTTCTGTTTCTACCTTCCAAAATAGGTGCATCCAGATCCACTCTGGGAAGTGGTACCTTCCCAAAACAGAGAAAAGGACAAGAGGAGAGGTCTTGGAAGCTTGAGTTTTCAAAAAAGAACATCAGCAACTTCAACAAACCAAAAAGGCTGAAGGTTGGTGGCACTCAAGGAGCAATTTATGATGGCACGGGTGAAACAAGCTGTTCTTTATGACACAGGTTTATACATCTGAAATACTATTTCTCAACATGCATAATTCTGCTTCATGGGAATTTGTGAAAGACGGCAAGAAATAGGCCCAGGAAACATCAGGTTTTTTGGAAGAAGCAACACATCCCACTCAGTAGAACGACCCATCTCCATGTGCCCTAAAGATCTGCTGCATCGTGTTGCTTTTTCTGTCGAATGCACAGCACAGACTTAGGGAGGATCCCACATTCGTGGATGGACTTTGTAAGGTCAGAGAAGCTCCTCCGGGGTACTTCCATCGTTTCAATGCTGCAGTGTTGGTAGTTGGCCAACAATTTCTGTCCTGCCATGGCAAGGACTGTCAGGAGACTGTCAGAGGGCTTGAAGTGGTGCTCAAACCTCTGGCCAGAGGGAGACCGGACCGCGAGCAGCACGTGGGGCTCCTCTAAGCTTAGAGGGGACATGGAAGGGCTCTCCTGCCTCATTTTGCTTTCCCACTTCTCAGGGGGACAGTGCATGTGGGAGCTCTCCTCAGTGGGAACATCACTTTCTGACAGTGTGCTGCCAGATCCCTGTTCTCCAGACAGAGTTTTGCTGAATTTCAGAGTGTCCTCCTGCCCCTCACTCACTTCCAGCTGGTCAGTCTGTTGAGCCAGCGCTTCCACAGCATCGCTTCCTATGCCCTTCCAGCCGATGGAGGGGAGCACCCGGTACTTGTTCAGGGAAGAGGAGGTCTTCAAAGGCACTTGCTGCAGGAGCTCCAGGACTTCCTCAGGAGACACCTGGGTGGGTGGGAACACCAGTTTTGTGAGTGGTGCTCTCTGGCTGCTCACTAATCCCCGAGACGAGGCTGCCAGTGGGGAAGAAGGCACTTGGCATGGACAGGCTTCCACGCCCTGAGAGTGGCTGAAGCTTGGCCTTCTGCGTCCTTTGGCTGATTTAGGCCTGGTGACATGCATGGTGACAGTGTTGGCCCACAGGAGAGCGGCTGTGCTTGGAGGGAAACAGAGCTGAGCTTAGTGCTGCATCCAGGAAAGCCTCTGTGGCCATTGCACCTGCAGGCTGCAAGCAGAGGGAAAAGTTACAGGAACTGGCCAGGAAGCTTCTAGAGGGTTTAATCTCCCTATGGCTCCCACACTGTGCTGTGTTTCAGCTAAATAGAGAATATTGTCACTGTGTGGGCAATCCTGCGGTGCAGCAAGGGCTGAGTCAGAGGCGGTGGGAGACATGTTATTTATAGGAGCTAGATTTGTCAGGAATTGTGTAAAACTTGACCCAGAGCATCAGAAAGTTGTGCCCTTCCCCACTGAAAGTAAGTTTTTTGATGGAAAGAACAATCTGGTTTTTTATTCTGAAGCTGGAAGCTCAGTGCAAATGGGAGATAAGTGAAATTCAAAGCACGGCACTAGCCTTGTCACTATTCCTGCAGTGGCAGATTGAGTTCCCATTGTGGATTTTGGGGTAAGATTGACTGTGCTTTGCTTTTTAAACATCTCTGAAGATCCTTGAGATTGAAAAACCCAATTCAATACAGAGAAACTCATTCTGACCCTTTTGTGACCAAAAGCTGCTTATCAGAATGATTTACCCAAGGGAATGGCTGGAGCTGTGTCAGGGCAGGGTCAGGTTGGATCTCAGGGAAAGGTTCTTCCCCCAGAGGGTGGTTGG
>JAWMRA010000146.1:19169991-19293224 GCA_035584735.1 Pseudotriccus pelzelni | reverse complement strand
CAGCTGAACACACCAAGTGCCCTCAGTGTCCTCACACACCTTCAAATCCAGGCCCTTCCCCATCTCTGTGTCCCTCCCTTGGACATTCTCAAATGGCTCAATCTCTTCCTTCCATTGTGTCTCCCCAAACTGCCCCAATATCGAGGTGAGGCCACCCCAGTCAGCACAGCCCTGTGAGACCAGGAGCTGGAAGGGCTGTGGGACCATGAGGGAAACAGTGAAACTCAACCACCAAATTCATTTCCTCCATCTGTAGAAGGAAAACACTCGTGTGCTCTTGACACCTGTGTGCTCCTCCGGGGAATTCTCCCAGAGAAAAATAAGGATTCGTTTAGAGAAAAAACCACCAAGGAAAAACAAACAGACTTGGCTTAGATTTGACTTGAAAGTGATCCTGGAGGCTGAAGGGATTGATGCTCCTGCACAGGAACAGTGGGGTTTGACAGCTGCTTGACTAATGGTGGTGCCAGGCAGTGCTGCACCACAGTGGGGTGCCACGGCTCACATGCTTCTCCCAGCCCAGGAGGTTTAACAAGGATATTTTGGGTAACACAGATGCAGATTCCATCTCTTAAATCTTTAAGGCTTATCAAAGGGTTGGGTTTTTTTCCCCTCTTTTTCAGCCCTGTATATTCTTAACCACCGAGATCTTCTTATGTATAATAAACACAAAAATGCTTCTCTTTCCAGCTTTGCTGCTAAAGCCAAGATGATTATAAAGCTAAATCCTCGGCATATGGCTGGGAACTGCTCCTGCAAACTTTTCCCTGGGTCTTGCACTGAAGGGCAAATTAACCCCTGGCAGGCAAACAGGGAAGGCACCAGAGGAAGAAACCATCTGACCACAAGGTGCAGCACAGGGTGGTGGGACCCAAACACACATGGGGCTGGTGACATTTCTCCTGCACAGGCTCACCCAAGGGAATCACCTCAGGGAGCAGTTCCCCAGCACAGGATGGTCACTGGGAGGGAGGGAGCAGAGGGACAGGAGCAGGGGAAAAGTGCAGGTAATGTGAGCACCTGCATCACCCAAAAACTTGGGTTCTGCCTCTCTGAAAGCTGGTGCAGCCCAGAGCCATGGAGGGGCTCACTGGGCTGCTGGGATGATCCTCAGCTCAGGATGCTCCTGGGGTTTTACAAAGCCTGGAAAGAGATGGGGAATCAGGGCTGTCCAAGGAGAAGTGTTGCTGGTGGGTCAAGGAGAGGGCCAGTGCACAGGCACCGTCCCATCAAACAGGAGCTGAGCTCCTCAAACCCAAATCAGGCGTGCCAGGGGTCATCCCACTGTACTTTGAAGATGCTCCTCACGGAGGCCAGCTTCCAGTATCAGACCCTCCACAAAAAACAGATGGCTCAGCTGCCTCCACCACAAATGGGGGTGAACAGCAGGAAAACCTCAGCCACTGGTCCCACCCAAATCAGCATCCAAGGGGGTCACCAGCTCTGCCATGGGAAAAGCCCAAAGCTTTTCAGCACGCCTCAGCACGCCTCAGCACGCCTCGAGGGGTCACAACGAGCTGCAAATTAGGGATGTGTTTGCCACGAAATGCAGCTGCAGGAGGGGCCCAGGCAGCCTGGACCTCACAGAGACACCCTTCCGTGAGGTGGGAGAACAGCCCCACTGTGTGGCTCCACGAGACCAAGTGCATCCTACACACGGCAGGAGCTCTGGCAGAAGACTGTCAGCCTTGGCAGAGAGCAAAGGACAAGTTCAAAGTGTCATTCAGAGAAGAGCCTAAAAGGTGGAAGAAGGCAGAGCAGGTACAGGGCAAACCCTGAGTCATTTATGGTCGTCTTTTGTTTGTTTGGGTTTGAATACACAGGGGGTTTTCCATATAATTCCCAATTTTTGCAAAGTTTTTTGCATTTCTCAAAATGATCATTTCTCTTCCAATGAAGGGTAAAAATCAAATGTTTTATGAAAACCCCACTAGTCGGATATGAGATGCCAGTACAAGTATTTACGTCATTAGAAAGAGACAGGGCATTACAGGTCTTTGAAAAACAGCCGAAGCGTCTCCCCAGTTTACCTGGCAAAGGTTAAAAACGTGATGCTGGTGCCTAAAAAGCTGCCTCTGACGACACCCAACCTCCAGGCTTCCCTCAAGTCGCTGCCCATCCTCATGGACAAGAGGCATTTCCATGTTATCAGGTACTTGGAGTATCTCAAAAACAAGGAGTTGTGGAGAACTGCTGTCTTGGAGAAGATGGAAGAAGTGCTGAGATACCTGAAAATCAATTCTCTGATTCTGGGAGAAGCTTTCAGGGAGGCGTTCTACAAGTAATTCATCATCAGTAAAGAAATATCCAGTTCAATGGTTTCGGAGGAGCCATTAATATCTTGATGGGGGGAAAAAACACCTTGAGGACAGAAACACTCAGGCATCCACTTTCTAAAGGGTGACAGTGTTCAGCCCAAGCACAGTCCCTTTTATCTCTTGCAATAGCAGGTATCAGATGAGATATCAGATATCAGGTATCAGCCAGGCAGAAAGGGACCTGGGAGTCTGGAGTGACAGGAAGCTGAACATGAGCCAGAGTGTGCCCAGGCGGGCAAGAAGGCCAATGGATCCTGGCCTGGCTCAGGAACAGTGTGGCAGCAGGAGCAGGGAAGTGATTCTTTCCTTGGACTCAGTGCTGGTGAGGCCACCCCTGGAGTGCTTGTCCAGCTCTGGGCCCTCAGTTCAGGAAGGACATGGAGGGGCTGGAGCAGGGGCAGAGAAGAGCAGCCAGGCTGGGAAGGGACTGGAGCATCAGCCCTGTGAGGAGAGGCTGAGGGAGCTGGAGGGGCTCAGCCTGGAGAGGAGGAGGCTCAGGGGAGACCTTATCACTTGGGAGGGCTAAACCACTTAGAGGTGGGGAAGGAGAGGCCTCCCCCAGGACTGTGCAGAGCACGTGGCTCCAGGACAGAGCAGTTGTGGCCCTGGAACTAGTGCTGTCACAGGAGCACTTGGGGTGCCATCAGAAGGATGTGTTTTGGAGTGTTCATGGTTTTGGCTGCTGTGGTGCTTGCCCCTGGCTGGAGAGCAGGGACTGAGTGGGAATAGTGGCTGGGGAGCCCTGGGATCTTGCCATCCCAAGGCAGATACGGGGTGAGAGACTGAAGGAGATTCTCCTGTGAGATTTCAGCTTCTCCTGGTCCCTGGCAGCACCTGGGCACTACAAGACTGTGCCTTTCCCTGTGACAAATCTGTGCTCCCCTGGGAAAGCTGTCCTTAGGTACGTTTGCCAGGTGACAGCACAGGTCTGCCTTTGGTCCCGTGCTGAGACAGCAGCTTTGGAGGGACACATGAGCGCCTTCAAAATGTGTCTCCAGTGTCCAAAGATCGCAAAATAGTTACTGTGTTTTTCCTTTCCATGATTGCCCTGTGAAGCAGGCATGCTGCATCCAGGAACACCTTCCTTTCCCCTGGACAGCTCCTGCTACCTGAAAACACCTGTGCAAAACCCAGTGCCAGCACCTGCTCTGGGGTTTAATTCCCCCAGCTCAATTAAAATGCAGAAAAAATATCCCCGGTTTCCCCTCTATCACTGTGTGACCCCAGGAGGAAGGGCCTGGGGGGCTTTGTACAATGCAAACAACGCTGTAAGTTGCTGCTCGTGGTAGTTGAGACACCTTTATGGAGATTTTCCGTAGTATTTGTATATATTCTTACTTAATTAAGGCTCTTTTGGGCACTGAAGTTACCTGTTTTGCAATACCCACAAAATCATCTCTCGACTTCACTGGCTGCTGACCTGAGTTATTAAAAGTTGTTTGAGGAGCTGCATTTTCAAGGAGTGTAAATAATAACAGAGATGGGATGATTATTTTTGTCTTTTTAAGGAGAGAAAGAGGATGTGTCCAAGTATTTACAGACCTTCTGGGACAAGTAAGTTGTGAGAATGGTGGAAAAGGTGAGGCTGCACATCCGAACAGCCACAGGCCCTTTGGCACAGCGAGGCGGAAGAACTGAAGGGAATTCTTGTGGCACATGGCGTGGAGATTTTGGCAGGCCTATGTTACTTGCACCAAGGAGGCTGGGGCTGCTGGGGCAGGTGTGGGACTCCAGGACCGTGGCATCTCCTCTGCCACCTTGCCCTGGGAACAGAGACCCCCCTGCCCCACTCCCTGTGCTGCAGTTTAGAAGGGAGGAACAGTTGAGTTCTCCAAAAAGAGATGAGTTTAAGAGCATATGTGGAGAAGGAGGCACTGTCAGAGTGTTTTGTTGTTTGAACTCTGTGAGCAGGTGTCAGTGCCCCAACAGCACTGCTGTTGTGCTGCAGTGACATGATCCTCTTACTGTCCCAGCCCAGCTCGTGGCAGTGCCTGTGCAATGGACAGGCTCTCAAGTGTTCTGCAGTGTCAGAGTGTTCTTTAGGCCATCGAGGCACCCACTCTAAACACCATGGGTGGGTTGGTCCTTGCCTTGCATCACCAAGGAGGCTTTCACTGGAGTGTCCTTGGACTGCAGACTCATCAAAAGCCTGTTAATGTGCTCAGCCCATCTCGCGTGGGTGTAGCTGCATCAGGCTGCATCCACAGGCTGCTCCTGCCCATCTGGCCATGGAGAAACGTTTTCCAGATGTTAGACATCCACCCCTAAGCTGATCATGGTTTGAGAGGTTCAGGGCTGGTTCCTGCTGCAGAGGGGAGGCTCTGTGCCATCCCACCAGGCTCTTGGCCACAGCTTCATGTATGAGGGCGGTGCTGGTGCGTGCTCTCTGCTCCCTGCTGCCTTCCTGGGCTGCCTTGGGAAAATAGTTTCGTTTGGTTTTTGTTCCTCACCTTGTAGATCCTCTGTTTTAAATCCTTTGACAGTGTTTTCCTTTTAGGTGGGTAAAATGGAGCCTTTCTCCATTTCAGACTCCCAGCTCTTCCCATTATACATAACTAATACCTCTCTGGAACTCTTTAAACTATGTTAGCAGGCTCTGTAATGGTAGTTTAGCTGAGCTTTTAACGGGTTTAATCTCTTTCTGGGTATTAATCCTTCCAGAACCTCTGATAAAATTTGTTGCTTTTCTCTGAATCCCTCCCACGCTGTCGATATCTGTCTGGAATGAGTTGCTTGGTGCAGAACAAGCCATGGAGGAGGGACTGTTACAGCCTCTCCTGAATCTCGCTTTCATTTCAGTGCATTTCTGATTCCCTGCCACCATCGCTCCTGCCATTCCTTGCTCTGTGACATCTCTCCCGTTGAACATGGGTTTGGAATGAGTTTGTTTCCTGTTCATCAGCCCTATTTCTCAGTTCTCTGATATATTCCCAAGGTTTTCCTGTTTGATACCATCAGAGAACGTTAATGAATGACATCACCTCTTCCACATTGCAGGGGAGATGCAAAGTGTCCAACACTGCAAGAAATGCTGGGGCTGGTTTTCTGCCCTTGTTTTTTCTTGCGTTGTGCTACATCGTGGGATCCCAAAAGCTGTGTGACAGCAGACTCAGTCTGTGATCCAGGTAATAACTGATCAAAGACTGCAGCTGAACTGGAGGGGAAATGATCTTTTTTTCCTTCATGTTAATGTGGAAATGATACCATCTCCTGTGAGGCAGCAGCAGACTCAGGACAGACTCTTCTGTCGATGTTAGCTCTGGAAAAAACAGGACTTGAGCTGTGAAACCACCCCAGCACACTTTGCCCAAACATAGACCCAGGGAAAAATCTCTCCATGGTGTTGAGATGTCCGGGTTCTCCCTGATTCCTATCACAGATGAAGTAACAAGGAGAAGGGTTGTTTTCCCACTGTACCTGGCCGTGGTGCCACTTGCAGTGTTGCTCATCTCACCCCTTGGCCGTGTCTTCTGCCACTGTGATCAGATTTCTCCACTGTGTCAGCTCTTTCCCATACTCCTTCCCTTTGGATATGCTTCCTGGCTGCAGTTTTGAAGGAAGGCAGCTCCTTCTTGAGCAACTCTGGCTATAAAAATTATTGTGAAAATTTGAGAGGCAAGATAATTTATTGTTTCCATGGCAGTGCTGTAGGAGGGAAGAGCACTGAGGAGTGAGGTTTGGAGTAAGAGTGGAAACCTGGGAGAGACAGATGACATTACATCCTTCCTGGTTCTTTTTTTTCTGAGTGGGTCATAAAACAGAAGTGAATGAGACAATTGAAGCTCCTATCCATTTTCTTAGGGCTTGTTTAAATGAGGATTTACTTCAGCTAAAAGCTCCTTAGAGCCGCTTAATTCTTCCAGGTGGAGTAAATTTCTAGGCCAGTAGTAAAAATTCCTTACAGATGTCTTCAGGAGGGTACTTAACCAGGTACCTTCCTGAAGAGAACATCTTGGATGCTTTCAAAAAACAGTATCAATTCTTAATGATGGTAGATTAGATAGTGGGGCAGGGCTTGGCACAGCATTCTTAAAGCCTTGGGAGTATTTGGAAGTTGCTCCTGTGATGGAAAGAGAAAGGGAAGAGGTGCAGAGCAGCTAGGGTGTGTGCTCTGGTTTTAAGGAATTAGTCAAAACAGCTCTAGCTGAAGTTTTATTTCAGAGATTTGGGCATCTTTCACTATCAATTAATGTAATCTCTTGTGGCACCATTCACTGCAAAATCCTTGTGAATTCCCTGGGTAGATCTTGCCATGCTTGTCTAATCCACGATGGCTTGGACATGTGGTACATCCAAGGGAAGGCCACACACTGAGCTTCTGCTTTTCAGCTGAAAACAAACCACTGTGAGAAGAGTTGGAGATTTCCCTTTAGGTCAGAATCTCCCACCTTCATTACAGGGTCTCTTTTCTGAAAATTCCTATTCTAGAAGTACCAGTCCTTTAAGGCATCCTTTAAATGTTCTGAGGAGGGAACCCCTATTTCCAAAATGAGCAATAATTATTTACTGGGTGTAACTGAGTGTGAACTGCCTGTCAGGCAAACAATATATGGTATGGGTGAAGCTGAGCCCGAGTGGGTCCTTGGATGAGAATTCCCTCTGGGCTGATGAACTTGGCCACGATGTCTCTATCTGGGCAAGATTCAATCCAGACCCAAGTTGGGGTGCTACTGTGGGCTCTCAGTCTGGGTGTACCAACCTCCCCAGACTGTCATGCAGATTTTAACACTGCTTTTGCTCTACAGATGGAAAGCAGCATTGAAATCTGGTGGGACATCAGCCACTAGGGTTCTGTATTCCTTGAAGGAAGAACCCAAGGTATTTGGTGAACAAAGTCCTGTAAGTGTTCCCTTGGACTTTGGTGTCACTGCTCATTAAGGACAGGGCCCCACACTGGCTGTGCTATTCAGGGGAATAGGATTGTAGGGAAATCCCAGCCTCTCCAAGTCCCAGCCAGCCAGGGAGCAGCAAGAACCTCTTGCAGTTTTGGCAGTCCCGGGAATGGGTCAGATCCATGCTGCCCCTGCTCTAAAATGCGTCATCTCCATCCAAGAGCCACAACTGCCCATCCCAGCGCTGTTCCGGGATGCATCTTCCCACTAGAGGAAGAGTTCAGATGCTTTGGAGTTCTGACTGAGAGGGAAGTTGTTTGCTGTTTTTCAAAGTACGAGTCCAGGTGTCCATGAGCCTCTGGAGAATCATTTCTGAACTGAAGGCAGAGCATTTAATCTGCTCCTTCCTGGCACTTTGTGATAAGGGTTACTGGGAATGGTGGTATTCAGTCAAAGGTTGGAATTGATGATCTTGGAGGTCTTTGCCAACCTTAGTGATCTGCTCAGCACAAGGGTTGAGGGTTATCCCACTGCTACAGAGGACTGGGTTGCCAGTGCTTGTCCAAACACACAGGGAAGAGAGAGGCCAGGAGCTCAGTGTGGGGAGCCAGGGAGGACAAGTCCTGTTATTTTCATGGAAATCATGTAGTGCTCCCTCCAGGGACATGGGACAGGGCATGGAAAGGAAAGGTCTCCCAAACCAGCGAGCTCTGCTGCTGCCAGTTCTCGTGGGGTGAGTCAGTCCTAGTAGGAGCTGGCTGTTTTTCACCCAGAGGCTGGTTGCACACTCCATTTGCCTTTCCCCTCAGGTTGGAGAGCTGAGATTTTTCCGATTGGTTTTGTTTGGTTTTTTTAGGCGTAGGTGTTTTAAAAGTAACATTTTGGTTCACCTTTAGAGTTGCCGTTTGACTTCCGTGTGGTAGCACGTCCTGATTAGTGATTAATTGCAAAGGACATGTTGTGACTCCAGCCTGTGTCCTGGGGTGCTTGTCGCAGCAATGATGCACTAGGTGATTACTCACTACCCTTAACCTGACAGCTGTATTTCTTCCCTTGACTGGTTGATGACCTTGGCCAGGTACGTGCGTGGTGGAGCTTTGTGTTGCTGTAGGACGTTGGGGATGTGCAAATTTCTCTTTCCCTTGCGTGACCTTCACTCCACCTAAGGAGGAGAAGGGAAGTGTTCCATGAACAGATGGAGCGTTATTTCTAGAGGTAGGTGAACAATGCAGAAAATTATTCATTCAAAACCCCTTCAGACAACTCAGGTGTTTGCCCTGAGATAGTATTGCAAATCCTCGTGCAAATACCTGCTCACACAAATGTTCAACCCAGCGATCTTGAAAATTGTGTGTGGATGTGACAGTCACCCAGCCCCGGAGCAGAACAGTGCCAGGGAACTTAATTGACCCATTAAGGAAATTAGGAATAAGCACTATTTTGAGCAGTAGTTACAGAACAGATAGTTTGTAAGCCATGTGTAGGCAAATCAGACTAAAAAAGCTTGTGAAGTTCATAGCAGGTAAAAAATAATAATGTGCAAACCAGTCTGCTGATGGAGAATTCACTGAGGAGAAAAGGCTGCTAAAATCGGCAAGGTTTGCTGCAAGTGCTTTGCTTGGCTCTTGGTGTTCTTTAATGAATCAAATCTATTAGCCAGGGAAAACGTCACATTGTCTTGAAGAAACAATTCATATTTGGATTCCTCTTTCCATGCATTTGGACCCATTTTAACAGAGCACACTAATTGTGCTGTGGAGATGATTTGGTTATGGCAGGAACGAAGCTGAGTTTGCAGCTCTAACTGTTGAGCTCCGGGGTGCTCAATAGGTATATGGGGAGAGATGCCTTTTAATTCCATTGCCTTTCTCAGTAATATTTGTATCCCTTTACTTCCTGTGCAGCTTCAGGAGGTGTTCTTGATCCCTTGGGTGCAGAGGCAAAGGGCCTGACTTTTGGGACTCAGCAGCCTCCAAACTGCCACTGCTGTGAGAGGAACTTGCTGTGGACCAGCTTGAGGAATCGTGTCCACGGCCAAATTTGTACACAGATGGCAGCGGGCTCACAAATTCCCAGTCTTCCTGACACGTTTTCTGATGCACAGGGAGCTGTATGAGTCATATTGCCCCAGCTATGGTCCTTTTGGATGGAAATTATGCTTTTAAATATATCCTGTGATGACATACAGCGGCATGGGCTCATTTGAAGGAGCTGCAATGCCAGGCATTAAGTTGGTTGGCTGCCATTATGTCCCGTGTTTGCCAACAGATAATAGACAAAGATACTTCATCTGTGGCAGCTTTGCCCTCTAGACTTCGCATAGAATTATCTTGGTGTGTAACTGTTTTCTCCAGCACCGACCAGGTGACAGTTTCCTTACACCAGGCAGCCAATGTGGCCCCGTGAGGAGGTGGAGTGGGACAGAGGGATGGTGCTTGCACGTGTCCTGTGCAGCATGAACTGGAGAGAGAGGAAGGGGACAGCTACCAAATGGGTAAGGTGACAGTGGTGGAGCCCCCGCTCATCCCACTCTGCCCTCCCCTGCCCTCGGGCAGCAGCAGTTTGCTCAGGCTGAGGTGAGAAACAACCCAGCAGTGGCTTGGCTCACTCTTAGCAGGTGCTTGGGTGGAGCTCGTGTTACCTGCTCCGGGCTTTTGGGGCTCCTGCCAGGCCTCTGAGCTCTCAGGGTGTGGGAGCAGTGCAGCAGCTGAGGGGATGGGAGATGGGAGCAGGACCCCGTGGATGCTTGTGGTTGCTCTCCCTGTGCTGCTGGGGTAACTCCTGTTTCACAACGGCTGGTGATGCCTTGAAAAAAAGACCTGATATTGCAGCCTTTCCACCCTGTTTAACTGGAGCTGAGGGGTGTTGGTCCAAGCTGTAGCCCAGCTGAGGGAGAAGGTTGTAGCAAGTGTCTGCCTTGAATTACTCCTGTTAAAGGAGACATTTCAGATGTGGCAATTTTCCATGAAATCTGAGAAGCCATCAGACGGTGACTCTCAGTCATTCCTGGCCTGAATTGAGAAAAGCAGCTTAGGGGTGGAAGGCTGCATATCCCTTTACTGATCTGGCCAATCCCTGTAATAGGCTTACAGGGTCTGATGGCAATCTGGGGAGAGTTCCGTGCATTTAATGAGCATCCATTCATTAACTTCCTGACGAGACAGCCTGTACATCCAGCCTGTCTGCTGAGCTCTGAGCAGGGAAGAGCCATGGCAACATAAATCAATTGGATGGGAATAAGAGCAGCAATCCAGATACCACCGGGTACCTCAGTGGTGAAACCCAGGGGGCAAAGGTGGGTGCTGTGGTGCAGCCCCCGCGGTGCCACCTCTCTGCCTTCCGCTCCCCGTGCCCTGTTTCCCCTGGCAGCAGGCAGGCCTTGCACCAGCCTGTGCAGCGCTTGCCACCTTTGGGAGTGATGCAGTGCAGGAGGCAAGATGATCCTGGGCCAAGCTCTGAGCACCGTGGGCAGCGAGCTCAGAGAACAAGGGGATACCACAGGCTTTGTCTCAACAAGCATCTCAAGGGGAGAAGCTGCTTTACTCTTACTCTTGCTTTTATCTCCTCTGCTTGTTTGCCCTGTCAGGAGCTGACGTGGATGGAGGGTGAGATGTGAGTGTGAGACGTGGTTGCTGACTTACCTTGAGAAATCAGGAGATCAGAACAGCAAATAAGGAGCCTGAGTCGTGAATTTATCAGTGTAATACATTAATCTGGACATTAATCCAGCCTGGGCATTGATTTGCAATAATAACAGCCACCGATTTCGAAGTTCCAAGTTCTCAGTGCAAAAAATATCTTCTTTTTAAATACAATTATGGCCTCTTACTACAGTACTGATAAATGGGAGTTATGATTATTGAGTCTGTTCTGAAGATGTGTTTAACAGGTTGTGGTCTAACATGACACAGTCCAGGGTTCTGCCTCACTTTTAAAAGGTGTTTCAGAACACATTGCAGTGCCTCAGTCACGAGGGGTTCCTTGTACTTGGCCATCCAGGATTAATGTTTCTAGTTTGTATCAAAAGCCTAATTTCCTTTCGTGGTTTTTAGACCTTGGCCAACTGTGTCAGCCTTTGTAGGACAGAGTATCTACACAGACTATCATGGGTTCTGGGCCTGTCAATTTATTAATTTCCCTGTGAATTCCTGGCTTTGGGTGAGGGAAGCCACTGCACTGGGTGGTCCTGGTGGGTGTGCCTGGGTGCAGCTGTATGTCCATGTCCCTTCATCTGTGTGTCACCGGCTTTGGGGTTGCTGGTGGCAGTTCTGCAGCTTCAGGGATTCACACCCCACGCCTGGGATGAGCAGATCCATGTGCTGTTCCCTTTGTGAGGAGCTGTGTTGTGTTAAGTAACACAATCCATTGGGAGTAATTTGTGTGATTTTCTCCTTAATTCCTTTTTGTTTTGGAAACTCCCATGCCCCAGAGTAACAGGTGATGTATATTTAAAAATAAATACCCTCTAAAGCATTGAGCACTCTTGCCTTCCTCAGAGCAAGGACAATTTTGTCTACTCTCCCTGCAAAAACCATTCAGCTGCTCAGATGAACTCACTTTGCCCACAGTGTGCTCTGTGAGAGACAAGTCTTTTGCTTTCCACTTTCAGTAAGGACAGGCTTTTTGGGTAAAATGAGTCTAGGTGTGGCATCGCTGACATTTCCAGTCAAGTCTTGCGTATCCACGGTGAAAATCCATGGTGTTGTGAATTGGCTACACCACAGGCATGGGGGTGCTCTGGATGATCTCTCTGTGCTGTGCCTCTGCACTGGGTCCCTTAGTCCAGGGCTCAGGGCTCCCCAGCAGCCTCTTGCCCCTCACTGGGGGCCCCAGAGCCTAATTGATATACATTTTGTAATATCCAGTTTGCTTATCTGTGTTTCTCCGCTCCTTGAGTAGCTGAGGGACAGCTGTGTCCCTCCTGCCCCGTGGGCTGTACACGATGCCCCGGTTACAGGGCGCGGTGTGTGCTGAGCAGCAGACTGGACTGGGGCTTCGTGGGCCTGGGAACACAGCTTAGGACGCCTGGCTGCTTCCCCACCCCCCAGCCAGGGCGTTAATCAAAGCCCAGCTCTGGCCCTCTGGTCAGGAAGGATTTCAGCACAACGGCAGGTCTTTGAGGCAGGTACAGAATGTGAGGAGTGCCTTCTGGAGGCAGGAGACTGGGGTTTGCCTGGGTATTTTAGGTTTAGATCTTGAGGAGTGTTTAGGCATTTGTGTGCTGTGCTGTAATGAGGGATCTTGGCCCTGAGTCCAAGATGCCAGGAGCTGCTCTGGCTCTGCTGGACAAAGGTGCTGTTTTCCCCTGAGCAGTTTAAACTTTTGAGTTCCACACCCAGTCGCATTATTTATCTGAGCTAAAAGATTATGGCCAGTGGTTATTTGTAATTAATCTACCTGACAGATATGCCATGAGGCAAGAGGAGGCTCGGTGTGCCCTGCACACAGAAGGGATTGGGAAGCAATTCCAGGGACACATGTGCCGTAAGAGCCAAGGCTCGCTGTGCTCCAGAGCCAACTCAAACCTGCCTGGCCAGTGCTTTACTGGGGTGACTCTGCCTTCTCCTCAATGCTGCCAAGGCTTTATAGGCACTCTCAGCTCTCCAGTGGGTCTGCATTCCAGCTGTTGTTATTAATAGGAATAACATGGGCAATAACCATAATAAGGTGGAAAATCAGACTAATCCCATCCCCTGGAGTCTGCTACTGTGCCCTGTCTGAGGCCGGGTGATCTCCTGCCTGCCAGGTGATACCTCTTCAAGAAAATGTGAACCAATGAAAAGCAGAACAGCCCAGTCGTAATGAACCTTTACATCTGTACTTACTCTCCACCTTTAGAGGTCTATATAAACCTTCCAGCCAAGTGCGACAACCTTCCCCAGAATATGGGGCTATCTCAGGCTCTTGCTCCAATCAGCCTCTTTCAGCTGAAATCCAGCCACTGGTTAAATTCATCAAAGGGCTTGAAAGCAGAAAGGGAAATTCTTTGACTTGTGCTTAACCTTCGGGTGATTGCTCCTCTTCAGAGAATAAGCAAATCAAGTGGAACTGCCCTCCCATTTGTTTGGTGAATGAGCCATGCAGAGACCCACTAAGATTTGGCATTATTCACTTTGTATAATTTCTGATGAGAGGTTTAAAAATAAATCCACAATCAGAGGGACTGTTGGGAGATTATGCAAGAGTGAAGTACAGTGACGTTTTCTTGTACACTTCCTTTTGTCTGCTCCTTCAGCTCAGTGACCCTGTGGGGAAAACCACAATGAGCTGCTGGACTGAAGCACAAGGTGCAGAACCCAGCATCCCCTCCCCTCCTTGCTCCCTGTCCTGCTGGGGTTCCTCTGAGCGCTGATTTCTTTGCACACCAGCTCTCTGTATGTCCTTGTTTGAAGATGTTTTAGGTCTGGAAAGGCCTGGTGAATACAGTGGGAAATTCTGTTGTTATTTTACGGTGCTTTGATGTTGACTGAATGAAGGGCACGTCTGTACAAGAACAGTTGGAACAAATGGCATCGCTCACTATGTTTCTCCGTCTCCTCTCACAGCCTGCTCCTGTTCCTGCATCCCTCTGCTGTGGAGGAGTACACAGTTTATATAATGTTGATTTGAAAGGGAACTACCCAGAGCTTTTAGTTTTTACTGTTAGGACTGTATTGATGCAGAAATAAATGATGTAATAGAGAGATATTTCCCATCTTGAGATTATTCATATTGCTAAAGTCCTGAAAACTTTGAGGTACCTGAAATTTCCTAAGGAGATGGTGACCAGTGGTAGATATGTTTGGGGGTTTTTGGGGAAGGTGGCTCTTCATTAAATGCATTTTGGACTAGTGGGAAGCTCTGTGCTGGAAACTCAGTGCAGAATCTTGTGGGTTAACGATGATCATTTATCCCTGGAAGAGGTATGGTCACGTAAGAGTGGTTTGAGTGGCCAGTTAGTGCCCCTTTCAGTCTCCAGGGACCACAAAGTCCCTGATTCCTTTTGCAAGTTGGCTCATAAGAAGCCAGTAAGTGCTGATTAGTTGAAAACGTTTAGCACAATTTTGCAGTAATGGCTGATTTCACTCAAACATGTTTAATCCTTGGCTGCCTCACTGCAGGCAGGGGCTGAGGGGGAGCAGATGTTCTTTTCCAACTGTGTGTCCTGGCTTGGGAAGTGGGCAAAGTCAGGGAAAATGCACCAAATGCATTGGAGGCAGAGGCTCAACCGTCCCCCCAAAATAGTCTTCCAGACCCTTTGCGGGGTCATCGCTGGTTCGTGGCTCACAGAGTTAAACCCTGCCTGGGAGTTAGAACCCTTAGTGCAGAGGTCACTTTGTAAATGTGCTTTAGGAAACCATCCTGGGTGGGCTTTTCTGATCAGGATGTGCTATGGATACGGGCTGTGAGATAAGAGGAGACGTGGTATGGGGGCTCCGCTGCTGCAGGAGGGTCTTTCCTGGCATCCCCCTTCCCCTCCTCTCCTTTGGCTCCAGACCTGCTCTAGTAACAGGGTTAGGCAGAGTGATTCCACCAGGTCCTGTAACAGGGAGTTGTTCCAGTTATTTCTTCTAATTTTTATTTTCCTGCTTACTTCGACAGGGAGAGTTATTTTTTCTTGGTAGCAGGCATGACCAGAAGAGAAAATTGCAAAATCCTGAGTCAAACTACCCGTTTTTACCTCCTTCCTTATATTCCTTGGAAGCTCCCCCTGTGGCCAGTCCTTCTCCTTTGGTTTTGGAAAGCGTGAGGGAAGAAGGAAACAGTCGGGATCATCAGCCAGATGGGCCTTTCTGAGCTTTCCCAGTGCTGGTGGGGATACTCTTCACATCCCTGCCCTGGCCTGCCCTGCTGGGCTGGGCTGGCACGGCACTGGTTGGGACTTGCAGAGTCCTCTAAGACCCTTTATTTACTGGTTGTTGTTGTTGTCATTTTATTTTGGCAGCACCTCTTAATGTAATTCAGTAGTTCCAGTGGCCACGTTCCATCCTGGAAATGACACCGAACTAGAAGAGAAAGCAAAATCCTCATGGACCTTAAGCAGGAATGATTTAATTCCTTCTCCCTGAAGGAATTTCCTTCCTCCTTTGCTCACTGTTGTAAAGCACTCACTGTTGTAGCTGAGTGTTGGGAGTGCCTTAAATAAGCATCTGCAGAGGGAGGGTTTGTGACTGAACTGTTGGGGGTTTGCAGGGGGCTTTGGTAACCTGTGGGGAAATTCCCTGGGAAGGCTGAAATGTGTGTGATCCTGGTGATACAGGGAAAACACCTGCTGTTCTTAGTGTGTTCCAGAAATGTACCAGCTGTGCATATAATTAAAGGGAGCGTTGTCTCTTTTCCCTTCTTTCTTTTCCTCATTAAGTCAATCCGTTTGTGGTGCTGGGACATGCACCTGTGTGTCCTGGAATTTACCTTTGCCCATTCCCAGGTGTTTGCCGGGAGGTGAGGAAGGGCCCAAGGTAAGCAGTGACTCTCCCAGGAGTTAATCTGCCCACTGAGAAAGTTTTTTCTCCACCCCAGAAAGTGCTGTGGTGTCTCCTGTAAAACTGGCGACATTATTCTCAGGTCTCTTGTTCCAAAATGCTCCTGGCCAGTTCTGCACTGATGTTACGTGGTGAAAGAGCCAAGGAATTTTCTCCTTGGGCTCTTTAGTTTGAACAACTAACTGACAAGAATAATTGATTTTAATGGGAACTAGAACTTTCACCTGGAAGACAAACCATGTTCGGGGTATGTCAGACCAAATATACTTCTCACCTACTGCATTTCTTCTCGGTGCCTCCCTCTGCTCATGGATAGGGCACTTTGCCCAAGTATCAGTGTCCTCATTGTTGTAAATTTACAAGGCTGAGATTTTGTGAATTCTCCTGATGGCCACAGAGAACATAAATTTATCTCCAGCAACCTTCGCTATACAGAAAACTGCTGTTTGATATTTGACTATTCCTACTGTGATTATTATGGTTAAATGCAGGTCTTTGTTACCCCGTTTCAGTGATGGCCACATTGTAGCTGGGATGAATGTAAGGTGCTGGAAGTGCAAACTTCTGCATCAGCCAGTTAAGCACGGAGAATGGTGATCTCTAGGGCGCGATTCATCTGACTGGAAGGGGGGTGGCTGAAATAGCCCAGATGAATCCCACTCCAGATGTGTCTCTTCGCTGAGTTAAAAAGGACTCCAGATGAGTGTCTGAGCTGCTGGGTGGTAACACTGTGGGAGAAAAGTTCCTTTCAAGGTCTTTTGGCTCTGGCCACAGCGCTAAGACCCAGCTTTGAAACCGAGAGATGTGAACTTTCTGGAGTGAAGAGCTCGTGTGTTGAATTCTCTCAGAAAATAATATTTCATGCTGACCTTTCTCCAGTTCATCATCTCCTGCTGCTGCAGATGTCAGGTCCTGTCTCCACATCCCTTCCCTGAGAGAACTGGGCAGGTCCACAGATGCAGCAAGATGTCTGGCAAGATAAATTAAACTGGATCTTTTAATTTTAGGCTCTGACAGTCTCTCAATGGACTCAGTGCGCGTGATGGCTGGAACTCCAGTTCTGCCATCCCACTGCCATCTTTTTTTAACAAGCTGAGCTGTGTTTGCCTTCTGAAAGGCCAAGGCTTGCTTGCAGGATTCCTGGCATGTGGATCCCTTCCTTGGGCCAACAGTAAGGACCGGGGGCTGGGAGGGACCAGCCAGAGGGGCCTTTCTTCTGTGTGCTGGCACGAGAACCAAGGCCTTAGAGCCTTTCTCCTTGAGATCAAGAAGCACCTCTAAAGCCTCCCCAGGTCCAGACATCCCCTGAAAACACTTTCCAGAGCTCTGTGTTAACAGCAGAAAAAGGCTGGGGTGTCACCCCCCTGTCCCTCTGCAGTCCCTGCCAGCCCTCAGAGCTGGGATTTTGTGCCTCGGGCTCGGAAATGCATTTTTGCAAAGTAGGCGAGGAGGGTTTAAAACACACTCCCTCTGAAGTTTGGTTTCAGTGACGTTTCTGTGGCAGTTTGTGCCCAGAACTGCCTGTGTGTGAAGTGACAGCAAAGTCTATGTCAGCTGAAGCAGAAGCAGCAGGAACAGGGCTCCTGCGTAACAGCTCCGTTCCTGGTTCCTCATCACTGGAAAACAGACTAAAATACCCAATGGCATTAACAAAAGGAACACGTGTCAGGCCAACCCGAGTCATTTTTTGACGAGAAAACTGATTTTCCAGCCAAAGAGAACGTACCCAACTGCATTTACTTAGATAAGCTGAATGCAAGATCCCAGTGAGCCATGGGTGGGAGGTGGCCAAGGGCAAAGGGGGACATGTGAGGTATTACTGCAAGATTTCTGTGACACTGGAATAAATATTTCATGCTGTTTCACAGATCTCTGGTAAGGTCTCTTTGGGAATAGTGTTTGCAGATCTGGTCATCTGTGTTCAGGGAAGATGCAGGGAAAGTACCTGGAGGCCTAAAAGGGTTGGCGAAATGCCTGGGGGAAGGAGGAGCTGTGGGCCAGGACAGGGCTGGAAGGGCAGAATTTGCTTAACCTGGGAAACCACACTTGGACAGAGACCATAAATACTGCAGAGAGGAAGCAGTGGTGAAGGTGAAGAGCTCAGTCCTGACAGAAGAGCAGATGCCTGTTAATTGGTCTTGAGTGGGGGTTTCTTCAGCTGCGGCGTTTCATCCCCTCCAGATCTGTCCTTGTTGTTTAAACTGATCCCTATTTATGAAAAGATCCAAAATCCTCCATTTAGAGTAGAGCAAGGGGTGGTGAGGAAGCACTGAAACATGTCATTACCTTGGCTGAGCACTGGAATCAGAAATCAGTCTCTGTAACTGTTGTTTCTCCAGATGTAGTTACCCTGCTTTGCTGAGCCAGGGCCCAGCACTGGGATGAACTGGGAGTCCATCACCATCTGGCTCCAGGTGCTGCTCACTTGGATGGGACCCTCTGGTGCCCAGCTGCTTCCAGCTCTGTATCCAAAGCCCAGGCATGGGATAACCCCGCACTAAAGCAGGAGATGCCTCTGCCGTGAGTTCATCTCATTGCTTGACTCTTCAGGGAGAGCTTGGCACCAACCTGGGTGTTTGCTGTCTCATGTCAGGGGATCTTGCGAGGCTCATGTGTCCCCTGTGTGGTACAGCCATGTTTCTTTTACAGATGATTTTGAATTAGAAAGGATGATTTGTTGAAATGAAATTAGGAGGAATAGTGTTTTACTTTGCTGCAGGAACAAGAAAGGCCCTCTGCCTAGATCTGTCTGGGTTTTGAGGATGAAAGTTAAGCCTTGTAGGCCTTGTTGCTTTATGTACAACTGACTAATATCTGAAGAGCTGGAACTGCAGCTCTGATTGTCCCAAACCCAAGGAGTGTGATTTCTTAAAGGAAAGCCAGCTCAAGGCAAATGGTAGATCAGGTCCTTTAATCTGTTGACTGGATTAACTGTAGGACATGAATGTCCTTTTCTTTTTAAGCCAAGAACCCTCAAGCAGTACTAGAAGGTTCCCTGCAAGTTCTCAGTGTGCAGGTCGTGGTTAGCAGGCGTTTTGGAAAGCCAGACTTAGGAAAGAGCCATTAGGAGCTCTGTAACCATTGCTTCTACATTTGGATAACCACTGTGATGGGTCTGTGTTCTTCGTGTTCCCGGCCTGAGCTAAGAGGACACTGTGGCTGGAAGAGCCTCGCCATGTGGAAGGTCTGTAATGGTCTGTAGTAGTCACAGTGCTGAGCTCTGTCCTTGTGAGCTGGAACTGTGACTTGGAGGTGAGCCCAAGACCGTGTCCAGGGCATCTCAGTGGCAGAATTAATGAGAGAGGTTCAGAATGGCCCTGACAGGCTAATAAGCATATGGATGAAGGGTGTGTTTGCTGGGGCAGCCTCACAGCTCAGTGCAGAGTTCCTGCAGTGGGCAAAACACAAACACAATTTCCTATTCTGTCAGAAACGCGCGACTGTCATTCAGGGGAGCAGTGGGTGTCCCGGGCACGGATGGATGGTCTGTCTGTGCAAGCACAGGCAGCAGTGTTTGGATCAGTCCTGCCTGCCAGCATTAAGTGGGAGTTTCATATCTATCTCAGCACCGAGTCTGCCAGAGCTCCAGGAGGGTTTGGATGATCCTCTGGGGCACAGGGTGTGACACCTGGGGATGGGCCTGTGCAGGGCTGAGGGTTGGACTGGATGAGCCTTGTGGGGCCCTTCCAGCTCAGCACATTGTGTGGTTGTGTGTGATTCTGTGAAACTCGGTGGCTCTCAGTGAAAAGATCAGGTTTGTGCCATGGTGCTGGCCCAGCTCCGAGGCTCCACACGAGTGGTGTGCTGTAGGTTCTGTCAGACACCACTGTGGGCTCAGTCCAGTTTCCAGCAGGCAGGTCTCTGCTCTGTCAGCACAGCCAGTGCCAGCAGGTTTCCCTGAGCTGGACTGTGCCCCAGGTCAGGTCTGGAGCAGGTTGCTGGAGTGCCACCGTGCCCTTCTGAGCTGCTGGGGAGCTGAAGGATGTCAAAAGCAAGGAATGTCAGTACATCACCAGCACTAAAATGGGGAACTTCCACTTAAAAAAAAATAAATGTATTCTTCTAGTTACATGTGCTGCCTTTGCCTGGATTTGCATGGAAAGCCTCCTGAGCCTCTGACATTCCGACTGAGCAAACTTGCTCTGAAGTGAGAATTCCTTTGCAGGACACCATCGCTTGGTTTTGTTCCATTTCTGGGAAGTGTGCATTCTGCTGGTGGAATTGTCCCTGGAAGCCGTGTCCCTGCCAGATGTGCATGCTCCTAACACAGTGTGGTGGTGGGAAGGAGGTGGTGCTGCTGTCCCAGGAGCATGGTGGGGAGCAGGATGGTGGGCTGTGGAGCACAGCCCAGGTGTGAGGGTGGAATTGCCGTGGATTGGGAAGGAGGGCAGTTGTTGGCCGCTGGCTGAGCGCTTTGCTGTGTCTGCTGCTGTGCACGTGCGGGCGTGGGGATCAGGACATGCATTGACTGTGGTTTTCTGTCTCCCAAGCTGATCAGTGGTGGTTCCATTGTAAGTGCTGAGGCAGTATGGGATCACGTCACCATGGCCAACCGGGAGTTGGCATTTAAAGCAGGAGACGTTATCAAGGTCCTGGATGCTTCCAACAAGGACTGGTGGTGGGGTCAGATCGATGATGAAGAAGGATGGTTTCCAGCCAGCTTCGTGAGGGTGAGTGACTTTCCTCTTTTTCCTGCTGTAATGAATCACTGCTGATCAGAGCATCAAGGAACTGAGCTGTTGCTGTGTTTGTTCTGCTTAATTCCACTGTGTCTGTTTTCTGTCAAAAAATGGGGAGCAAGGAAGGTTTCAAAAGAAATCAGTGGGGTGGAGGGAGGCTCTGGTTTCCTGTACTCTCGGGATATGGAGTTGGCCTTTGCTGTGTGTCTGCTGTGGCCTCCCTCCTTAAGCAGCTCTTTGTAAAACCAGTTCAGTTTTGTGGGGCCTGCAAGTAGATGGTTTGGTGGGGCTTAGAAGTTCACCAGGTTCAGGGGATGCCCTTGGACATGTTCAGGACCAGGCTGGACAGGACTTGGAGCAGCCTGGCCTAGTGGAGGTGTCCCTGCCCATGACAGGGGGGTGGAACAAGGTGAGCTTTAAAGTCCCTTTAAACCCAAACCATTCCATGATTCTGGGGTCTGGATGAGCGTTGTGTGGCACAGGGAGGTGTCAGCCCTCCTCTTTTCCAAACCACTGCTGCGCTTTGACTCTTCAACAGTTTTGGGTGTAAAATTACTTCACCAGTTAGTCTGTGACCAGCTCTGGTTATTTTTATAAGGAGACAAAGAACCATTTTGTCTCTGTTTTTCTGCTGTAGCAGGTTTTCTGTCCCACCCATCTCCAGTGACGATCCAGCCTTTTACAAATGAGGAGGATTTGAGCGTTTATTGGTGTTTTTTTGCCCACTATGTGACAAAAAGTGCAAAGGGATAAGAATATGCCCCTTCTGCTATAGTCAGCTCCTGCCCCATTCTTTGGGTGCTCCTGAGCCTTCCTCAGGGAGTCAGGGTCACCTTTGACCTTCTGCACTTCCCTGTCCTCTCTTCTGCCAAGGGTTCAGGAGGCAGGATCAGAGATTGAATTCAGAGACTGAATTCCTTTAGAAGCTTAGGAGATATGGTTCAAAAAATGAAGATTTCTTTTGCCTTGCAAGACTCTGTGAGATGTGACTCTTTCCCACCCTTCCCGGCCATTTGACAAGCTCAGCAGTGGCCGGGTTGGACTGTTCTCCCTGAAACATGCACTGAAGACATTCTGCATGCCAAGGAGATTCCATGTTTGCTTTGGTTCTCTCTCTGTCTCACCTTCTTCTCTGAACCCTCCCTCTTCTGGGCATCCCTGGATCATCAGCATCTCTCTGTGATCACTTCACCTGGGAAATAGCCATGTGGATTAGGAAAATCGGGTAAAAATGTACAATCTGGTGTTTCCTCTGGTGTTACAGTGACCACCAGGGAGGAACCCAGACCTTTGCTTGCTGCTGCTTCTCCAGCAGATCATTTTGTCCCCTCTGATACTTGGGGTGTAGCTCTTGCGTCTCCCCCAGGACTGGCCAGTGCCAAGAGCGAGAGATCAGTGGCTGGAACTGGAGCCTGGGCTGCCTGAAAAAGTTTATGCTGTTATTCTTTCCCAGAATAATAACAATTCTGTGAGTCTGAACGTGCAGCCAGTGGAGGCCACAAGTCTGGAAAATGGATTTGTATCAGGTGTGGTGGAGGTGAAGACGTTCCTGCAGAAACACTCCCACCTGTGTCACTAACACATCTCCTCTGCTGCAGCTGGAAGGGCTGAACAAGAACAATCTGTCTCATTATTTTTGCTTGATTTGGAGACTAAATGTTGTGGGCCAGTTTAACTTCTCAGTGCATTGCCCAGTGCTGTTTTCTTTGTGATTCTGAGGATAAGATTTACACCCCCTCCCCTTTTTACGTGATGTCATAAACATCCTGTTCATGGGAGGTTTGAGAACAGTCTGCTTTTGCACTGCCCTGTTTTCTGAAAACACCACACCCAACAGCTGAATGAGCAAGTCCCAAACCCATGGATCATTCAGCTTGGCTGAACTCTTCCTCCTTCCCTACACTTTTCAAAGGCTGGGAGAATGGGTTTAGAAACTGGGAGAAACAAAGGAGAGGAGGGAGTGAATCTCAGACTCTTGTCTCTAAAAGTGACAAGTGATCGACGTCCTGGAACAAACCTTGGTGCTGAGCGTCACGGTGGCCTTGCCAGGCAGCTTTCCTGCCCCTTCTGTCCAAAGTCACAGCCCTGTGGCTTCACTTTTCTCCAGTGAGATCAGTCCTTCCATCTGCTCTGCCAGAGGCTGGCTTGGCTGTTCCACCTGGGAGACATTGCTGAGGGTGGTCTGGGACCAGCACCTGCCCTGGCCCAGACTGATGCACTAATAAAGGGGAGCACTGCCTGGCTCTGCTGCCCTGAGTGAGAATTAATATTCAAAAATAAGAACTCTGGCCCATTTTGTCCACAGGTCTTCAAGGGAGGCTGGAGGGGAAGATTTGCCTCCCGTGTTTCCAAAGCAGCTGAATTAGAACTAAAAGAACTGAGAGAAGAGCAGCTGATGGTTCTTTCATCATGAGGAGCCTGGGTTTTTCTCTGGTTTATTTTGAGCCATGATGCCAGAAAACTGCCTGATTTAGCCTTGGTGGTTCTAGTTTTACTTGCAAAATAATTGCTTTTCTTTATATTTCTCTTATGCAAGTACCAGGAGGAAAAGAGAATAACAGCATGTTGAATAGCAGAATAGGAATAGCACTCAAATGAGGGATGTCAGACAGACCAGACAGGTATAAAAACAAATAGGATTAATTTTGGGATATTTTAGACTTCAGGGCTCTTGTAACAGTGGCTGCATCAGAAGATCACTGCACAGTTGGGTTCCTCTGAAAGTCCTTTGGTTCACTTCTGAGGACAAAACTGGGCTGCAAACCTAGTTTGCAATGACATGTCTGACGCTTCTTGCTCTCCAGCCAGATCATCTGAAAACCTTTGGCAAAGCACTTGGCACTCATGAAATCTCATAGCAGGAAACTTCACATTTGCAAGTGGAGAGGAGAACAGGAACCTGCTGTGATTCCATTGGCCTCCTTTACACACAGAGTCAGGGGGTGGCAAACAAAAATTCCCTGCTCATGCAGGAGTTACTGTCTCCGTGCTCACACCCACAGTCATCCTCTCAGTAGCCTGGGACTTGGCTGGAAGAAAGAGGGAGAGGGGAAAGCCGTAGAGTTTTGGGAGCGCAGCAGCTCTCAAGGAGAAACTGGATGATGAAGCAGTGCTTTTTGGGGGAGAGAAAAAGCACAACATAAGAGAAGCCAAATTTGGAGTTCTTAAGGAATGGTCATTGGTTTTTGCAGGGAGCTGCTGCACTCAGGGAGAAGGTTATGAAAACCCATGAGTCGGAGAGGAGGATAAGAACTAAATTTAAGGCTCAGTAATGAGCTGAGTTTAGGACAGGTGAAGGTATCTGTGCTGTATTGTAGTGCATGGTCTCCAGTGATCCTGGGCACCCACAGGGTGCAGCATCAACCCCGTGAGCAGTGCATGGTGTCTGAACGGCCTGTGAACTTCTGTGGTCTGGCAGGTTGGGAGGTGCAACTGGAAAACCAGCAGGAATTTTAAACAGGAATTTAAAACTTTGAGTTTAAAGTTGTAGAGGACAAAAACCCCCATGTCCTAAGTTTTAGAGCTGAGTTTACTGGTCTGTACCCTCTGAAAAGATTAGAAATTAAGTTAAACTTGATTCATCACTAATTCGTTGAGTTAACTGACTGGGTTGATATCATTTAAATACAGCATACCAACTAAAACTCCCCTTTCTGGGAAGCACAGGATTCTTACAATTGCTTGCAGAGCCCCCCATCATCATCCCAAACAACCCAGGTGAGACACTCCAACCACAGGAAGTCAAATGGCTTTGTGTTTGGGCTCTGATGTATTCCACTGAAAAAGAAATAAAAAAGGCAAAGCTCATGAATGTTTAGTGCAGTGGAACCTTCCCACAGAGACATGGCAGAGTGCCCCTGTCCTGGGCAGAGGGAGGATTTATTCCTGTGGGAAGCTCTCCGTAGTCTCTTTGGATCCAAGAGGCAGACTGAGTTTCCAGAATGTATTTCTTCTCAGCTCATCAGCAGTGACCCTCCTTCCTTACGTTACAAAGCCAAGGTGAAGAGCAAAGCTGGGGCTGAGGAGGTTTTACTGCAGCTGCTTGCAGTGCCTGAGTTGTTGTGCAGAAGTGAAAGGTCCTCCCGAGGCCCGAGCAAGGAGGGTGTCTGAATTCTTTGTGTGCTGTATCTCTTCCAGGAGAAGTTGCAGGGGTGGAGGAGAGCAGCAGCATGTTCTCTCTCACCATTGCCTTGGTTCCCCCAAGTGTTGTAATTTTAGATTGATTTTCCTGCTGAAAAGCTGCCTTTGACCCACTTTATTTTCTGCTCCTAAAGGAGAAGTGCTGGATAAATTGGAATGAGCTTTTAAGGTGCAGTGGAGGAGGAGACTCTAAACTCAGAGCCTTGTCCCAGGGCCTGGCAGCTCGTACCTTTATTGACTAGGTGGGTTTAGCTTTTACTGTAGGAGTTGTGACTGCTTTGTACTGCAGGTGTAATTCCAAGAGCCAGCCGCGTCTGCTGCTTCTTGCCTTTAAAATCTGATTGTATCTTGATACAGCAGCTCATTACTTACCTGCTCTCTCCTCTGCTGCAGTCCCTGCATTAGCATTTCCTTAGCATGGATGGCAGTGGCACCAAGGTGAGATTTCCAGAGGAAAGAGGGTGGTGCTGAGGTGGCATCACCTGTTGGACGTGCAGAGCGAGATGTGCTGCAGTGCCTGCTGCAGTCACTGCCTTCTAAAGGAGATTTTATTCTCCCGTGGCAAATCCAGCATAAAAATAGCTCTGGTGGAGGTCTGGGTGCAGCCCAGAGACAGGATGGGCTGCAGAAGTTGGGGTTTTTTTAAAGGCAAGCAGCATTTGAGCCCCGAGTGCTGCCTGTGCTCCTGCAGCCGCTGGCACCGCCGCAGCTTGTGCCACCCAGCCAGGTCACATCCCTCGGTCCCCACAGGGGCAGGCACTGGCACTTTGCCCTGTACAAGCTGCCTTGAGGGTGCAAAACCAGAGTTTTGAGGCCGTTCTTTGAGTCAGGCAAGCCAGGCACAAATCTTCACAGCCCCTCCCCTGTCCCCTGCCAAGGGGGTTGTGAGGGAAGAGCCTTCCCCTTCCCAGGGGTCTGCAGTGAGCTCTGAGGTTTCACTCCTCCCCGTTGTGCATCCCATGTGCCATCACACAGCAGGGGCTTTTGGTTTTTAGACGGTGGGGAGAGCTGAGCACTAATTCCTAGTATTTTGATGGATAAAGCAAAGCGCTTCCACTTTATTTCAGTGTCCAAGACATTTTTGCTACGTGGTGGTGCTCCAGCCCCCAGGAATCTGTGCATTTGGACTGCAGGAAACAGGGCATAAGCACAGGGCCGGTTCCTTGGAGCTGTTTTTGTTCACATTTCATGGATACAGAGCCTGAAGCTGGTCCTATCGAATCCCCTGCTCTTTCCTTTTCCAGAAATTAGGGTATTTCACACCTTGGGTAAAGGGAATTTCTGAGTCTGGGAATGGAGAGTTTTAGAGGGGAGAGCCAGAACTGGAAATATGTTTGCAGGAGGGAAAGAGGGAGTATCCAGGAGCCTGTGAACTGGAGGAAAGTGAAGGATGGTGAGGCTGGAGGCAGATTACAAAGGGAAACAGTCAGACTGCAGGAGAAAATAGTGGTGGTACCACAGGAGGAAAAAGAGCAACTTGCTTCAGCCACTTTTCTTCTACTGACAGACATCCTGTTCCTTGTCCTGGAAGAGGATACAGGGAGGTGGAGCATCCCCCCCCAGCCCCACAGCTGGCTGTGCCTGCAGAAGGGCAGGGGGCTGGGCCCCAGGGGAGCACACTCAGGTCCTCACCCCTCTCTGAGGGCAGGGAAGGGGAAACACCTCTGCAGAGCCCAGGCCAGGCTGTGCTCCCTCCTGAGGGCAGGGAGAGGCTGTGCCTGGATCTCTGGAGTGACACCAGGAGACTGATGATGCTTTACTTATGCAAAGCTCTGCACCAGGAGCCCTCCCTGATTGCAAATAAGCAAGTGATCTCCTTAATCCAGTGCCAGTCCAGCGGAGCGGGAATGTCACACAGGGCATGTGGCTGCGAACAAGGGCACAGCACCAGTGAAAACCAGCTCAGGGAGGGGGGGAATGGGGCAAATCCTGCTGAGCAGGGCAGCGTGGCCAGGTGGGAAATACTCCTGTGGTGCAGTGGATTTCTGGAGGGTGCTGGAGCCTCTGACACTCCTGAGCAGTTGTAGGGCCAGTGACACTATAACCCACTGTCTGTCCAAGGTGTTGGTGAAGCCTGGGCTGCTCACACTGGTGCTGGTTATAAAAGCACTGGTGAACAGATTCCCTAGAAGGGCAACAGCTCTCTGGAAAGATCTCCATGTGTCAATAATCTGCCACATTATTTAATTGTGAGCTAGAATCCGGAATGGCACTTTATCTGCTAGTTTTCTCCTCGCGAATATCCACTGGAAGGAGATTAATAATCCAGATGGCTGGTAAAATGTTTGTTTTATCGTGGTTTCTGATTAGCATGAGATGATCAGTCCTCAGTGCCTATTCAAGTTAAAATGTCCTCTACATGCAGTGCATGCACTCAGCAGGGTCAATATGCAATAACTGCAGGTCAGCTCATGCTGGACCAGTGCCATTGGGTGATTTTATGCACCATTTGGGTATAGCTGCAAATTGATGAATCAGATTTATGGAATTTTATAACATAGATTCACAGCCTGCTTTGGGTTGGAAGGGACCTTAAAGCCCACCTAGTCCCACCCCCACTAACCCAGGTGGCTCCAACCTGGCCTTAGACACTTCCAAGGATCCAGGGGCAGCCACAGCTCCTCTGGGCAACCTGTGCCAGGGCGTCCCCACCCTCACAGGGAAAAAATCCTTCCCACTATCACTTCTCACCCTGCCCTCTGGCACTGGGAAGCCATTCCTCCTTGGCCTGTCCCTCCAGGCCCTTGTCCCGAAACCCTCTCCAGCTCTCCTGGAGTCCCTTTAGGGTGGAAGGGGCTCTCAGATCTGTAACCACCCTGTCAAAGGTCACTAAATTTGCCAGGCACAGTTTTCCCTCAGTGCAGCCACGTTGACTCTCATGAGTCACCTTCTTGTTTTCCATGTGCCTTAGCTTGTTTTCCAGGAGGATCTGCTCCATGAATGTGCTGGGCACTGAGGTGAGCCTGACTGGCCTGTAGCTCTCTGGGTCTTCCTTTTTTCCCTTTTCAGAAGGATATCAATCACACAGAGCATAAACTAGCACAATGCAATGATCAGCTCTCCCTGGCTCCCAGAACTGGTCCTTAGGGAAAAGGGGCTTTTTTATTTGACTGTTTCCCTTTTATCTGCCTTTGCAAGTTATTCCATTACGCAGGAACTGGTCATGACTTCCCAATTAGGGTTGAATTTTGAAATAGGACTGGGAGCCTCACGATAAGCCTGTTCCTCTCCACGTGTACCGTGGCCTTTCAATGGGAAACATCATACAGGATGAACATTATGCAACTTGAATTTTTTCCCCTCTATAGTTTTTGTTGGTTTCTTTTAATTAATTATTGACACAAAGCATTTGAAATGGCTCTCGGGGCAGCCTTGGTTGTTTTGATGCTGGGCCTTTTTCATGGCATGGGGGAACCCACACAGTGCTGGGTTATTTCACAGCCTGGGATATCTTGCATTGGAGAGGTGTTTAAAGGGACACTGAAGGCTGATTTATTGTTGTAGGGTTGTTGATAGTTGGTAAACAGCTGTGGTTATTTATCCTTAAAAATCCAGTGGCAGTGGATGCACTAATTTAGTCTGCTGTCCCAACCCCCTGTCTGTGCCCAGCCGCAGCCCTGGAGTGCTGAGGACAAGACAGGAGCCTCCAGAGCCTGTTTGGAATCCAAGTGAGCAGCAGAGCTGCCAGGGAACTGACGCCCCATCTCTGCTCCCTGGAAAGCCCCACAGGAGCTTCCCACGAGTGGCAGCCACCCATCCTGAGCTGGGAAGGCTGGGGAGATGGGGTGAAACTGGGAGAAAACTAGAGTTAAGAGGTTTCTTTTATAAAAAATAGAAGTATTTGCACTGGGAAGAGGGTACATCTGTGTGTTTGTGTCCAGTGCATGTTGGAAAGGTGGGGAGGAGATGGACCTTTTCCCATCAGTGGGCTCTCAGCTGTTCTCCACAGGAAGGAGGTCAGGCATTTCAGACAGGAGAGCGTTTTTGGGAGAGTCACGCGTGCCTGAAACATAGTGAACACCCTCCTTACAGGTGATTGGGCTAAAATAGGAACGCTGCAGAGTTTTCTAAATCAACTAAATATGACATTTAATAAGTTTCTGGGCAAGGCCAGTGTCACCCCCGTTTGCTGTTCCACCCGGCTGTCGCCTGCAGTGCCGGCGCTGCAGTCGGAGCGAACGGGTCACTGAAGCAGAGAGGATCCAGCTTGGGGTGGTGGCACTGGGACACGGGACACAGTTAACTCTTAAAGTGCCACCTCCACGTGTCCCAGCATGTCCCAGCTGCTCCTCAGCACGGGCACAAGAGGATTTGAGGGCCGGAGGTGCGAAACCAGCGTCAGACCACAGGTCTGTCTTTGCAGGTCGATGCTCCTGAATGAGTACAAGAGCTTGGGGAGCCCACAGTGATGCACTGAAGTCCATATTTCAACGTGTGCCCGAGTTTGTCTGTGATTAGCCCTGGTTTTAGGTGGGGAAAGCCTCCTCCAGTTCCAGGGACTGGCCCAAGGTCAGTGGCGGAGCTGCCAGTCTGCCTCAGCTTTTGTGAGTCATGGCCCAAACTTCGAAAGATGCCCTGGAAGAATGACCCAGGAATTTCAGAGAGTTTTAGGGGCTAAGACAGAAAGCAGGAGTGTTTGAACAGCACAGTGGGATTCATCCTTCCAGCAGCTGAGGCTGGAGAGCATGGGGTGGGAGGCACCTTCAGCTTCCTCTGGGCCTGATAAAACTGTTGCATTTGTTTCTAATCTAAGGCAGAAGTCATCTAGACTAGAACTGTGTTTTCTCTCCTTTTGGGAACGTGAATCCTGGCAGGAAGGAGCAAAAATTTCATTAAGGAAAAAGTCCAGACTCCTGAGATTCGCAGATGAGGAAGGAGGGAACGTTCTTGCCGTTCACAAGAGGCAGACGGAATTTGAGAAATCATGGAAGTTCACAAGCTTGCTGTTTGCCTTGGAGTTTCAAAGCCTTTAGGATTCATGACTCAAGCTTACACGCACAGTTGTTACAATTAGATCTTTCCTCCTTTTTGTTTTAAATAAAAATTGAATTTGGTAACTTGGTAACAAGCTGTTCCAGTTGGGTTTGGGAAAGCTGCAAAATCCCTTTGCATAGGAGCAGGAGGGTAGAATGGGAAGTTATTTTAAACTTCAGTCAACAGGAATTAATACCCACATTAGTCCTGCTTGATTTTCAACATTAGTTTGGAATGCCGGGGAAGTGCCATGAGGACACGCCTGTCATGGCATCCTGTGGCATTCTGTCCTTCCCAGGTCCCATTTTCCCTTCTGAGGGTGTCCCCAGGTTTTCTCAGCAGAGCAGTGGGTGTCACTGGTACCAGTGGATTGTCCCCTGAGGTCACTTACATCAGCATGGCCAGAGCTCAGCAGCAGCACCTGGGCATTTGTTTTTCAGCATAACCCACACTTGGAGTGTTGCTCTTCCTCAGTGTACCCAAAACCTCTTCCAGAGCAGAGAGGGGTTGCTGGGAAGCGCCATGTTTCCTAACCAGCTTTTGGGTTCTTTCTCGGAACAAGAGGCATGCTTCTGACATTTGTTTCAGTGTGCCAGGAGAGGTTTTCCATGCTGGATCCCCTATATTTGAGCGGGATTAGATCCCTGCCTTTGCTTGCAGTGGCTCTGCCAGGCCTCCCAGTGCTGATGGAAATCCTACAAAGCCCCTTTCAGAGATCCACGTGCAGCCCCATAACTGGGAGGCAGCAGGAGCTAGTCTATGTTTGCAGCAGATGGCACGATGGAGGAATGCCCTGCAGAGCTGCTCCCAGGGGTGCTGCAGCTCCCAGCGTTCCCATGTCTCCAGACTGGCACAGCAGGGCCTGGCTCAGGTCACTGGCCTGCCCTCTCCCTCAGCTCCAGGCCTGGTTTGGCCTCTGTGAAGGCTTTGGCACATCCCTCTGCTCTCCTGATGTGCAAAAGGAGGTTCCACGTGTCAGTGCTGGGGGCAGACAGGGCACGTGGGCGGAGAAGGCGGGATGCTGGATCCATCCTGGCTCTGCCACTGGCTCACTGGGGCAGATGGGCTGCCCTGGGATGTACCTGGCACTGCTTGAGCACAGCCCGGGGGCAGCAGCTCAAGGCAGGGCTGGTGGCCCAGGGCAGAGGCATTTTGGTGTTTAAATGGGCGTTGCTGCCCTACACCCTCATGTCCAGCCCCCAACAGCTCCAGACACTGGGCACACTTGGGAACAGGGCAAAAAGTTTGGCTTTTTATTGCTTTGGGGTTGTTTTATCCCCCAAGTTTGCAGCAGCATTAACATTCTACTAGAGAAGAGGTGGGTTTGGGGGTTTATGGCCTTTAGAACTCACAGTAGGATGGCAAAACGTGGGAGCTGCAGGAGGTGGTTTAGCAGAACACTATGTTGGTTGGGAAAGCAGGGAAGGAGTATGAGCAGGTTTGGGGGTTTTTACTTCACTAATTTGCAGGAACACTGCCCTTTACAATCTGTTTAAAGCCTAATATAAGCTGAATAATAGGAAGGTATGAAAAACTATTAACACTGAAGGGAAGCCTGAAGATCAGGTTAATGATGCTGTTAGTTCCCTATGTGCTGTGTGTGTGGACAGTTCCACTGCTCACAGGTACATGAATTTTTAGGTTTACAAGTCCCCAGTATTTGGGCTTTAAATGCTGAGGAGAGAAGTTGCTTGATTTCCATCATAGCTGAGGTGATCCATGTATAAGACAGGGATGTTTCTGTCAGCTTTAAGCTGTATTTAATGTTTGTTTACAAACTACCCTGAGCCCAATTTGAGTCAGAGTTATTTTAGGCAGGTTATATTTGGGGGAAAAGGTAACAGAAGGAGGCCCTTGCTCCGTATGTTGTGTGCAGAGCACAGGCTTGTTCAGAGACACAGACTAGAGAGAGTGTTAACTTTTAGTTTGCAATTTCAGTGTAGGTTTTTTATTTGATGATGGAAAGAAACTTCAGTGTGCTGAAAACAGAGTGGTACCTTTTCACCGCTTTTTGTAATTATTCCAGTGTAGAGTATTCAGTGCTTGACACCCCATCCCAAGCTGCCCTGAGCCCCCATATTTTAGGAGACTTGCTCAGTGCTGTCCCTGTGGGTTGGGGATCCCAATCTCGGGATGCTGAGAGGGGGGATTTGCCTGAGTCAGAAAAGCTGTTCATGTGAACTGATGAGGAAATCTGCTGTGAAATGAAATCAATGCTCACTCACAAACCCTGGCCTGGGCTATTACAGAAACCCCAGGAACACAGCCTGGTGCCGATGTGCACATTCATTCGCATCTCTGAACCAGACGCATCTTGACCTTAAATCAGTCACCTGGAAAGGGCTTATCCCTCCTTGCAGAGGATCTTCCTGTTCAGACACACCCCAGTTGGAGGTGGGCAGGAACTAGCACAGCAGTGCTTTACACCAGTACGTGCAGTTCTCCTTAGACTGGTCTGTTTTACACTTGTCCGTCTTGCTTTGGAGCACTTGGCAGCATCCAGGACTCAGTCACCCTTTCACGTGATTATTTGGTATTTGGGATCAAAACAGCCAACAGTGGCAACCCCTCGTTATGGGCAGGGCTGGTCAGTGTGTGGGCAGCCTTTGGGGAACCACAGAAATGGACTGTGTGGGCTGTGAGCTGTGTGGACACCCCTCTGGGCGCCGTGGATGTGAGGAGGGAGCGGACCTCCCAAAAACCAGGCAACCCTGACTTGTTGGCTCCTGCTGCTGCTGTGAATAAGCCTTTTGCTCTCCCCTCTGCTCCTCACAGCTCTGGGTAAACCAGGAAGATGGGGTGGAGGAGGGGACCAGCGACGTGCAGAACGGCCACTTGGATCCCAGCGCCGACTGCCTGTGCCTGGGCAGGACCGTGCAGAACCGCGACCAGATGAGAGCCAACGTCATCAACGAGATCATGAGCACCGAGCGCCACTACATCAAACACCTCAAGGACATCTGCGAGGTACGGGGCCGGGACCCTGGGGGGCTGTCCACAGGGAGGCTTTGCCTGTGGGCTGTGACCCTGGGAGCTCAACAGGACACAGTGGGCTGTTAGGAGAGGTTTGTCCATGAGTTATTTGGGAAAAAGCCACAGTGTGTTTGAGTGGTGTGTCTATAGAGGAGCAGCATCTGTCGATAAGTATTGATAGTTCTGAGAATTTTCTGCTGGATCTTATAATTCCTTCAGTTTGTATTAACTAGAAGTACAATTTCCTGCCCTTTGTTCCATACCTCTTTGACTGAAACATGATGAGGTTGAGAACCTTCAAGCAGTCCTCTTAATTAAAACCCAATGCCATCTACTTTTGAACTTGTGATTGAGGAAATGAGGTTGTAATTAAACCAATCAGTTACCCATGTCATCTGTGCCTCTCATATCAGGTTCACAATTTCCCCTGGCTCAGGATGGCCCCCAGTTGCCTTTGCTTATGGTGAGACTGATGGAAAAATGCTTGCACCATGAGAAATGAAGTACGTTAGATTTATCCAGTGGAAGGGAACCAGCAAACAAATGGCCTTTAGTGACTGACCCCACTCATCCCCAATTTCATTCTTCTTCATGATGTTGCAATTAACCTCTACAACCCCTTTCACACAGGATTAGTGCCCTGAGCTGAGCCCGGTGTGCAGAGCGGGTGGTGCTGGGTGTGCAGGACAGGGAGCGCACAGTTGCCCTGGAGAGGGCAGCAGGACAGCTTGGGCATTCTGTGGAGAGCATGTACTTATCTCTGAGAGGCAGAAGTTTGCTAGCACTGAAATCAAAGCCCGTGGATGCCTTTCAGCTCATCCCTTGGAATGTTTAGGATTTAGTGAGCCTGTGCCCAGTCAATGTGGTGAAGTCCCTTGTGGATTCTGCTTAGAAGAATGTCTTCCTCCCTTCCTACTTGCTGCTTGTCTCTTGATGAGGCAGAGCAGCCATCCAAAAAGCATCTATGACGCTTTTCAAATATGGAAGTGTCTTGGGATTTCGATTTGGAAACAAATGAGCTTAATTTCACTGTGCTATTTCAGTCAGAGAGCTTTGCATTGGAGAAGGGAGGAACTGCAGGCACTTCTCCACATACCATTTCTTTTTTTTGCATTTGCACTTTTCTGTCGAAAAACTGAATAAACCTTAACTTGCATCTCCAGCCACATCACTGTGCTTCTGCCAAGTGGGATTCTCAGGAGCTCCAGCCAGGTACAGCTGCAGTGACATCCGTGGAGTGACACTGATTTATGCACCTAATGGTGTGTCCCAGTTAGGAGAGAGATCTGGAAGGCTCTTGCTTTGCTCTGCGTGATACAAAACAGTATTGAGGGGATAAATCTTACCTCCAGGTAGAGCACCAGGAGGTGATTCAGCTGCCTCTGTGAAGGAAGGAGGGGGACTGAGATGGGCATTCTCATCTGTGAAATGATGGGGCTGTGCCTTGCTGGAGAGAGCCTCATTGTGCTCAGTTTAATCAGAGTGATCCCTTTGCCTGGAGAAGGCTCGGAGACAGCTCCGTCATCCCGGGCACTTGGACACAGCGTGACTGAAGATGCAGAGAGTGGCTGGCTGGAGCTCCCAGTGCCCCTGATGGATAACAGAGGTGTGATTTGTGCCTCAGGACGGGCAGACACCACACAACGCCCGATGAGCTGCAGGAGTGCTCTGACAGTGGCAAATTCCCTGCTTCCCTTGGGTCTTATTTTAGGGTGTCAGGCAGAACAGCAGCGATGTGAGGCATTGGAGGGGGTGGCAGAGGGGCCCTGGCTGGGTGACAGAACTTGAGCCTGATTTAGTGCTGAGTTTAGCAGTGTGTGGTCATAGTCTTGTTGCTGAGCTGTAACGAATAACAACCCTAATACCAGAGAGGCACTTTAGGATATGTTGTTGTTACCGAGAACAGTGATTAGGAGCCCTCCCATTTCTCTCTTCTGCTTCAGAATGTATTTCCAGTACCTGCTGCTGAATTATCATACACCACGTTATTACTCATAACGCCCCTGGCACGAGTCTGGCCAAGCCAGGAGCTCAGGAGCTGGCAAACACCAGGAGGGAAATCACCAGTGCAAGCCAAGGCCTGCGGGAAGCGGCTGCTTGGAGGGAGCTCCCCATCCCAGCAAAGCCCCACTGTCCCCACGGATGGTGCTGTGCCCTCACTTAGGGCATGAAGGGCTGAACTGCTGCTGGGTGAAACACTTCTGTGGAGATTTGTACTGGGGGTAAAATGTGGAGTTTGGCTTGGACTACATCCACTACTATCAGGAGTGGATGGATCATCTGAAATATCACCAAAAGGAAAAATTGGGATTGTTCAGCCTGGAGAAGAGAAGCTTTGGGGTGACCTGACTGGGGCCTTCCAGGACCTAAAGGGAGCCTGCAAGAAAGATGGAGAGAGACTATTTACAAGGGCCTGGAGTGACAGGACAAGGGGGAATGGCTTCAGACTAACAGGAGACAGGGTTAGATGGGATATTGGGGAGAAATCCTTCCCTGTGAGGGTGGGGAGGCCCTGGCACAGGTTGTCCAGAGAAGCTGTGGCTGCCCCATCCCTGGGAGTGTCCAAGGCCAAGTTGGACAAGGCGTGGAGCAACCTGGGCTGGTGGAAGGTGTCCCTGCCCATGGCAGGGGTGGGACTGGATGGGCTTTAAGATCCCTTCCAACCCAAACCATTCTGTAATTCTAAAATGTTTCTGTGAAAAGAAAGAATAAAGAATGGAGCCTTAAGAAATACCCAGCAATAGGAATGTCAGGGTTAGTACTTAATGCTTAGAAAAGTAATAAACTACTAAAAACGAGGTTTTTAGGAGGGGTAGCAGTAACCAGCTTTACTGGCAGGCAGTGCTGCTCAGCCCTGTGCTGTAAAGCACCACATCCTCCTCCCAGGAGACAGTGACAGGACAAGAGGAAATGGCCTCAAGTTGTGCCAGGGGAGGGTTAGGTGGGATATTAGGAAAAATTTCTTCATGGAAAGAGTTGTAAAGCATTGGAACAGGCTGGCTGGTGGAGTCACCATCCCTGGAAACGTTAAACGAACGTGTGGATGTGAGACTTGAGGACACGTTTTAGTGGTGAACAAGGTGGTGGTGCTGGACTTGATCCTAGAGGGCTTTTCCAACCTTAGTGATTCTGTGATTCCCTGGACGTGTGGCCATCCCTGGACTTGAAAAGAAACCTGCTGCCCCTGGGGTTTGATCCTGGGAGGGCACAGGGTCTGTCCAGGGCAGGTGCTCAGGCAGGACAGGAGCCTCGGGGGGAGCAGAGCGGCAGGGAGGGAGGTTGGTTTGGGGAGTGCAGGTGGAAGAACCAGAGGCAGAAGAAAGAGGAGGTTGCCAGGCTTTGAGAAATGAGCAGGATTTGGACCAGCAAGAGGGATTAGGAAGACACAGCTCAGTTTAAGGAGGTGTTAGAAGGCAGAAGTGACAGGGCTTGGATGGGAACAGCGAGGCAACTGAGAGATCAAAGGAATCCTCCATGTTACAAGCCATTGGGAGGTGGGAGGTGGGAAAGGGCAGCCAACTTCCAGTGCTGCATTCTGCTCTTTTCCAAGTAATTTCGCTTTGAATTTATTTTTTAATAATGTCGACTGGATTCCACCTAAGCCTTGCCTTGGTGCCAGGACAGCTCCAAGTGCCGCATGGAAAACATCCTGGTTGCAGCTCAGTGTGTCAGGCCGGGACCGCTGTGCGGGGCTGACGAGACAAGTCCCCACGTGGTCTGGAGCCTTTAGCCTGACTCATCCTCGGAGATGGATGAAAAGCTCTTTCTTGTGCTGCCTCAGAGCGAAGCAGCATAAAACCTGGTTGGCAGCAGTGGTGCCCTCCTTCAGAGGCCCGGGGCTGAGGAGCTGCCACTTCCTTGGTGTGCCCAGTCTGTCCTCCGTGGATACCAGACTGGAGGGTGACTGCAGAGAGCTCTTTGGATCTGTGCTGCATATCTGTGCAGCCTGTAGCTGTCTTTCACATCCTGCTTGTGCACACCTTGCTTTTCTGCTTTGAATCTGGCTGGTTGTTGCCCTGTTGAGGAACAGGCTTGTGTTCCTCCAGGACTTTGTTCCATATTTTAGTGCAGTCACAGTGCCTGACATTCAGTGGTGGCTGTAACAGGTATCTGAGTAAGTGCTGTAGAATCCTGGCACCAGACATGACTCTGGTTTGCCTCTTCAGTTCAAACAGTCTCAGCTTTGCTCTTGTGCTTATTTGGGGTATGTGCCTGTCAGTACCACACTCACCTGCATGCTCTGAACCCTGCACAGTGTTTTATAGCCCAAGTGGTGCTATAAAAGCTGAGGGATGGTTACAGGGCAGTGTAGACAGCCCCAGAACAGCTCAGAGAGGAAAGAAACTGGAATATCCTCATGGCTGCCTTTGAAGTTACAGCCTGCGGTGACTGTTACCTCCTCGTTCTCTCCTTCACCCTCAGACAGGCAGCAAGGATGGATGGATGGATGGATGGATGGATGGATGGATGGATGGATGGATGGATGGATGGATGGATGGATGGTCAGCCCAGCTCTCCTGACTGTCTCTAAGTCCACTCTGGGGTGAAGGAAACTTAGCACTTAACCTCCAGCAAATACTTTCCAACTTTGGCCTATACTTCAGGGACTACATGGAAAAGTACTTTAAAGAGAGACAGTTTGGCAGCTATTTTTAGGTATTCATTGAGCAAAACACTCTCCAACATCTGCTCATCAGTCAGCTATCCCTTCTCTGAGCAAACCTGACGGGATGAGCAGAAGGAAGATGACATTGGTTTATGTAACAGAAGTAAATTTAGTGGAAAAACTCTGCAGCAGCCTTCTAGCTGCCTCTTGCTGCGTGTTATATATAAATCTTCAGTCTCCCTTTTCCTGCTTGTGCTGGAAACCACCCATCCAATGGCACTGGCTGGATAGAGAGAATAAGGCTCAGGAACTCCACACATTCCTGTATTTTCCCTGTGCTTTTATAGATGCCTGTGCAGAAATGTGCTGCCTCAGCTTCTGCAAACACGTGACTCTGACAAAGTGATGAACCAGCACGGGGAGGATGGGAATAGTCAGGGAGGGAGTCCCAGCCAGTGGCAACCCCAGGGCTGAGAGATGTTCACAGGAATCAGGCAGGGAGGGATGTCACCGAGCAGAGTGGGAGGGGAGGCTGCTGCCTGCAGCCAGCCCAGGGCGGGCACAAGTCCCAGCACAGGCGGCTCGTGGGCATCGCCAGCACCACCGGCACCGGAGCCCTGCCAGGGACAGCCTGGCCCGTGGCAGGGCACAGCTTTTTCTGTGGGTGTTTGCAAAGCTCCTCTGAGATAAGCAGGTAAACATGAGCAGCAGCACAGGTTGATGCTCTGCATCGTTTCTCCCGAGTTTGAGTTCTGGTTTGCTCTGCGACCGTCCAGCAGCGTGGGAACCAGCCTGCTCCCATTCCTCCTGGCCTGGAAAAATGAGAGAGGGAAATCCAGGGAAATGAGTCATCAAGGAGCTCCTGCAGGAGGAGAGACCTGGATTAGGAAATGCAGAAGGTATTCCGTAACCCAAGGTGGAAAAGCCAGGAAGCTCAGGGTAACGGCATCCTCCGAGCTAAGCTGCACATCACAGGGGTTGGGTCCTGGCCAGGTCGGCTAAAGTTGCATTTCTCATTCATGTGTTTGAGGTTCTCCCCACCAGGAACCACATGGTGAGGCTGAGGGACAGTTTATTACAGTGTCCCCGTGGTTCATTGTGGCCCAGCAGCTGCGTGGCACCAGCTGGCACTGTGGGTGTGTGACTAAGCATCCTGACTTCCCAAATATAGCCATTCCACTGGAGCTGCTGGCTTTTTCTTCCCTTCTTTTTTTTTTTTATCTTCCTATATAATAAAGGCAAGCAAAGTAAGCAAAGTCATCTCCTGATGATCCCCATGTTACTTCTTTTCAGTTAAGAGGCTGTAGAATGGACCAGGCCAGTTATAGCACGAGGCTTGGCCTTGCAAAGTTTCTGGTCTAAATCATTATGGTGGGACTGCATGGTCTTAGAAATCGTTCCCAACCTTAACAATTCTGTGATTCCATGTTGGGCATCCACACAGGTGAAGCACAGGAGGATGAAGTGTTTTGCTCAGTGTCTGTAGAGCCTTCCCACCCTCCCTCCCACCCAACTCTCCTGCCCAGCTTGGTGTTCCCTGCAGACTTCCTGAGGGTGCACTCAATCCCCTCATCCAGGTCATTGGAAAGAAATTGAACAGAACTTGGTAAAGAAATTAAACAGCTTCCTTGCCCTGATTACTGTGGCTAAAAGGAGAAATCAGAGTTGGGTAGGTGCTCCAACAGCCCCTTGCAGCTTTCTCTGTAACACCATTTGCCACTGAAGAGGACATGGAAGCAGGAATGTTTGTAGGAGCTGCCCTGGGTGTCAGGTGTCGGAAGGCAGTGGGTGTGGAAGGAGCAGGCCTACAACACTGGAACCCCCTCTTTGGAGCTGCCAGCCGGATTTTGCTGTTCTCTGCAAATTGTTTTTCTTGCTCCTTGCAGGGTTACTTAAAGCAGTGCCGGAAGAGGAGGGACATGTTCAGTGATGAACAGCTAAAAATCATCTTTGGGAACATCGAAGACATCTACAGATTTCAGATGGGCTTTGTCCGGGACCTGGAGAAACAGTACAACAACGAGGACCCCCATCTCAGTGAGATTGGACCGTGTTTCCTGGAACACGTGAGTGCTTCTGGCATTTGGTTTGGGACTTTTGAGTTGGTTTGGGAATGGGGGGCTGTGGGTGGGGGTGGGAGGAGAAAACATCAGGAGGCAGGAATCACTCAGGGTAGCTTTTGCACATCACAGTGTTCTAGAAACATACCAGGGACTACTCCGTGGTACCTTGTGAGATATAGAGGAGGGAGAGCTTGGAGCATACAGTTGGATAGCCCCCAGTACATCTGAATCCCAGCACCTTTTCGCATCCACCCTTAATCATGTTATGTAGGTGTGATGTCTCACGTACTCCCCACCTTCAGAATGTGTCTTAAGCCCACTCCTAGGCCTCCTGGTCATGTCATGGGTGAGCAGAAGGTTGGAGGAGGTAAGAAGGTTCAGAGAGGTGAAAAGAGGCCTTAATTGTACATTACACAGGAAAAGTAGAGGAGAGCAGATGCCTGGGCTGTTTGCTGGGGCCCTGAGCTGCAATTGCAAGGGATGAAACACCCACACGTCTTCAGTTGCCCAGCCCATCGTCCTGTTCCATAGCCATGGACTGCAGAAGCAGATAAATTGGCCAGTGTTGGGAACATGTCAGGAAATGTCGGGAAAACAACAGCCCTGCAGTTCAAGGCTTTCCTTGAGGGAGAATGAAAGGTGTTATCAGAGCTCACAGGTGCTCCTGGGCTGCAGGTCCTGTGCTGGGTCAGGGCTGAGCTGGCGGCAGTTCATTTCCTACCAAAGAAATTCCTGACAGACGTTCCTGAAACTTCAGCAGGGCATCCTTGGAGGTTCACAGTGTCTCTTAGGCATCACTGGTCCTGTCCTTGAAGGCAGATTTCCTTCTGAGCCAGGTGCATGAGGTGTTAACAGGCTTTAATTGGAGCCTGCAATCTCTGCTGCTCCTTCCAAAGCAGCATCACATCCCACCTCTGTGCCCAGATGTACAAAATCTTGGTGATAATCAGTAGCTAAAATGTCATGACTTGAGGCTGTGCTGTCAAGTCATTGATAGTGACAAGAGTAAGAATTGCTGCTGCTGTTCAGAGGAAGATCTGAGTCTTGCCTGTCGCCAGACAGGGGCTGAAAGCTGGCTGATAAACTCCTGATAAATTATCCCTGTTTAGCCATTTGGGGAAACTGAGGGATGAGGATGGTAAGATCCTGTCCATGGATCTGCAAAGCATTTTATTCCTCATTTGCTTCAGGAAGGGAGAGCTATCAGTGCATGGCTCAGTCAGTGGGGCTGGGAAGGACACCAGGCCTCCCTTGTTCCCAGAAGGGCAGGTTATTTGGGCCCTCAGGGACTGAGAAATAAGAATTGCTGGGCAAGTGTGTTTTTACAAGATAAAGTCTGTCCTTCTGTAGTTTGTAAGGCGTTGGCCACAACCCAGTGGAGCATCTCAGGCTGGCCTACAACACCTGGGCTTTAGCTGGGCAGTCTCAACCTCAGTTTAATTCGGAATGCTGGGCAGTCAGGTTGTGTCCATCTCTCTTCCAGTGAAATCTTTCTTTGAACTTCCATTGCCTTGTCTGTGTGGCCCAGATGAATCAAGCCTGAGTTAAGGGTAAGGGCAGATCTATGGGCAGTGATGGCAGAAAAAGGAAATTCCAACAAAATTGGCCCCAAAAGACTTGTTAGACCAGTGCAAAAGGTGGAGGGGGGCACATGTGTGAGTGGGTTTTTTCTTTGTTTTTCCATTCTTTGGTGTTTTCTGGCTCTCTGGCCCTGGAGAAATCCCCACAACAGTTGGTGCCTCAGGGTCCCTGTTGGTAAAGAGAATTTCAGTCATACCCAGCTCCTAAACACTTGCCAGATGCTTCATGATCTTTCAGGAAAAGAGCTCTAGAAAGGTTGTCATCTTGTCTTAGCAAAATCTTTACCTTTCCTAATGAAAATGCCATGGCACAATTTGAAACTGAGAACAGCCACAGGGTTCACAGTAACCCATCTGCACCTCTAGGATCTCAGCCATGTGTCAGTGTGCGGCCACAGCCTCTCTGAGCAACCCATGCCAGGGCCTCCCCACCCTCACAGGGAAGGCTTTCTCCCCAGTCTCCCATCTCACCCTGCCCTTCTCTAGCTGGGACGTATTGTTGGCCAGCTGGGTCACCTGCCTGATGTGTCCCTGTTCCTCCACAGCAAGATGGATTCTGGATCTATTCCGAGTACTGTAACAACCACCTGGATGCGTGCATGGAGCTCTCCAAGCTGATGAAGGACAGCAGGTACCAGCACTTCTTCGAGGCGTGTCGCCTGCTGCAGCAGATGATCGACATCGCCATCGACGGCTTCCTGCTCACGCCGGTGCAGAAGATCTGCAAGTACCCCCTGCAGCTGGCAGAGCTGCTCAAGTACACGGCCCAGGAGCACAGGTAACACCAGCCCAGGGCACGGGGGGGCTGCCAGTGCTCCTTTCCACACACAGGGCTCGGGGTTTGCTGCCCAGCTCCTCTCTCGGTGACATCCTTTATAAATGGAAGCAGGGCAAAGGTTCAGCAGACAGTTAAAGCTTCTCAAAGCACCAATTCTCGATGGAGCGAGACTCATCTCTGTTATAATCAGACATGTGAACTAATTACCCTTGGATGTACTTTTCTGATGCTACCAGTTACACTAGAAAAATTACCTAATTAGCATTCAGTGGTCCAAAAGGCTCATTCCCTTCTCCCGAGGAGGACCTTGGCATGCAGAAAGTGGAGGGCCAGGATCTGCAACTCCAGCCTGAACGTGCTCCGATTTGGGCGGAACTCAAAACCTGCTCTGCTTTCCAGCCTGATCCCATCTCTCGTTTTGCCCTGGGGCTTGGGCTCAGAGGAGCACTCGCAGTTTGGTTACTTCCCAAAATTTCCAGGACCTCTTCTGCTGCTGCTGCGGGCAATCAGCCTGACTCCCTGACAGCATAAATCAGCAATAGTAGCTGTGATATCACTTGTGACTTACTGCTGTAAAAATAAGGTGAAAGAGGCATCAGGCCCTCTAAGAGTAGATTTGCTCCCACCTTGCCAATTTTCTTTCTTTTTCCAAAACCCATTTAAAAGTAGGTGCTTCTGAGAACAAGAAAGATAACAGGTGTGTCAGAAACACTTCTTCGTTTTTCCCCAAACCCACCTCTAGAAGAGCAGAGATGTGATATGGGCAGAGTTGTACTGATTTGCATCCATGAATTTGAGTGATTCGGGGTGCCTAAATACCCAAAGTCACCAATTTGGTCATGCCTTTGGCTCTAGATACAATTCTTGGTTTTCCCTTCTTAACAAGACCAAAACAAACTTGGAGTGGAGTTGTGGGAACCTTGGGGTGTCAAAAAGCAGCTCTGGGATCCCAGAGGTTGTGAGTGTTTTCCTCAGCAGCCACATGATGACCCACAGCACCGGTGGGAGCTCAGAAGTGGCTTCACAACGGGAGGGCACGAGCAGCCTCGGAGAGGGGAGCTCTGTGTTTAAGTTATTTGGTGGCCATACCAAAGGGGATGTGGACAGTGTGATTACACAAGGGTTGGATTATTTTGGGAGTGCATTCCTCTTCCCTTTGGGACGTTTTAAATTCACCATGTTATTAAGTATTCACATACAGTCACATTCTGAGGAGACTTGGGGCTCCCCTGTGGTTAAGCAGCAGTCAGTTGATTCAGACAGAGAGCTCTGTTTCACTGGATTGTGTCCATGACAGGACACAGCCATGGACATTTCATTTCTGGTTTCTCCACGTTCTGACAAGGGAGGACAGGGTGATGTTTGCTTACCTTGGTTAGAAGGAGTAACCCCCCCAAAAGCTGTAACACAGCACGGATATGAAACCCAGGCTGCAGAGAGCCCCATGCTGTATCCCTGCCCTGGAGGAAGGCAAAACTCAGAGAGGCCCAGGATTCCCAGGGAGCTTCATCTAACAGAGGGACACGAAGTCTCTTTCTTTTTTTCCTTCCTTCTCGCTAACACTGTGCCTGCAGAGCTGTGGATCTTCCCTGCACTAGGACAGTAGCACCTAAACCTGACCACTCTCCCCCAAGTTTGCACATGGTATCTGGGAAGAATCTAGACTTGCATTCAAATTGAGCACTGGAAAGTGGTCACTGCAGCCCCAATAGAATTGACAAACCACTTATTTACCTTCATTTCATAGTTAACGGTATCCTATTATTACTTCACTGGCCAAATGCTTTGCTTCTGTTATTTTTTCTTTTAAGTTTTTGCCAGCTCTGCCACAGACATGGACTGGGAGCCCAAAAAGTTCAGTCCTGACTCTTTCTTCATTACAGCGTGAAAGAAAAACGTGCATGGGGTTTTCTCATCGGAATTAGGGAATTAGCATTGCCAAGATAAACCCAGCTTGGCTGGCACCGGCCCACTCCATGTGGAGGCAGGACGGGGGTGCTCAGAGCCTGGCTCCCTTCATTTGCTTCTTGTTTCGAGACTGGTTCATTTGAATTTTTCACAGAGCCACACCTGTTCACCTCTTAAAGATTTACTCCAGCTTAATATGAATTAAATATATGAAGGTCCTAAGTGCAGCTTATGGTATCCTGAGCGTTCCCATGGCAGAACTGAGCTGGAGTTAAAGAGTGTAGGAACATGTTCCATCAGGAGACTCTGTGAGGAGTGCGCTGTCATTACCCTCCCTTCCTTTCATGGGCATAGTTACTAGGAGGTTGTGAGTGACTGTCTGTAAACCCTGCACCTCTGCCTGCCTCTGCACATCTTCATGGCCATAGTGACTTTCCTGTTTCCCTGTAAGAGCTCATGGATGTTTTGCAGCTCACCCTGGCCCAGCTTCGTTCCTCCCATGCGCCACCGGCACTCCCTGCACACAGATGGCCCCACAGAGGGAGGCACAACAAGTTCATTGTGTATCATGACCACTTCCAGCCCTAGAAGTGCCCGAGGCCAGGTTGGACGGGGCTTGGAGCAACCTGGTCTGCTGGAAGGTGTCCCTACCCAGGGCAGGGCATGGAATGGGATGGGCTTTAATGTCCCCTCCATCCCAAACCATCCTGGGATCCTGTGATGGATATGTCAGGCAGCCCATTCTCTGTTCTCCTTTGCTGAAGGACCAGTCCTGCTGTTCTGGAATTTGTGGGATTTTTTTTAACCTCAGCTAGAATTTTGACATAAGAACTGAAGGAAAATTAAAAACTCATCCCAAGTTTTCATCCAAGCAAAACAGCAAGTAATCTTCTGTTGTATATCACAGTGTGAGTGTTGGGATCACATGGAGAAGGCATCTAATTCCCAGCATTCACCCCCATTTTAGCTGTCACCAGTGCAATCCTTAGCAATAATCAATAAAGCCATTCTCACTGCAGCTGCCCAAGATGGCAGTTTTTCTCATTAGTCAGCAATCAATAGCAGCCCTTAAGTTAATAATAGGTTATGGTGGCATTGTGGCAGCTGGCCTTGCCTGTCTTCGCAATTGAAATGAACAGTACAGCTCCTTGGAATGGAAAAGGAGGCACAGGGCAGAAATCAATAGCATTGATTTCAGCATCACTTTTTGAAAAGACTGATCATCGTCCTCGCTGGCCTTGGCAGGAGCCTGTTCTCACTCCGTGTTGCTGCATTCACAGGCCCATCTGGGGAGAAAGAAAGATTTTGCCCTGATTTGCTTACCTGAAATCTGCAATAAGAGTGAATTTCATGGGCTAAGTGCTCTGGGGCACTCTTGAAGCCACCCTATGGCCTGGGAGGTGCTTCGTTCGTTGTCCAAATGAAAAGTATTTTCTGATGTTCATTTCAAAAATGGAAAAATCCAGGCCCGGAGGCCCAGGCTGTAGAAATGTTCGGATTGTCTTTTAGGATGCCCTTTGGCTGAGCTGTTGGGTTGGTAGAGGCCAGGCTGTGCTCACTGCACCCACGGAACCAGCTGAGGAGCTGGGCTGGCTCCCAGTTCCAGTTGCAGTGAAGCTGCTCCCTTGCGATGCTCCAGACATGGCCGATGGAAAAATAGGGCTGAGTGGCAAACCCTTCCCATGTTTCCCGGTGGGGGATGGGGGGACTGTGCTGCTGCTGGGGGTTGCTGGACTCCTGTGCCTGTGTCATGGCCTCTCCATGTGTGTTCTCCACAGTGACTACAGGTACGTGGCCGCTGCCCTCGCCGTCATGAGGAACGTGACTCTGCAGATCAACGAGCGGAAGCGGAGGCTGGAGAACATCGACAAGATAGCTCAGTGGCAGGCCTCTGTCCTGGACTGGGAGGTACAGTAATGTGGTGCTGGGAACCTGGGAAAAGCCAGTTCCAGGCAGTTGTTGCATTATCCAACACCCTAGAGTTCATATCACAGCCTGGTCTTGAGATTCCCGGGACAGGGAAGACACATCCACAAACGTCCGAGTGGGACTTAAACATTAATGATACCCTAAAGAAAATCTAGGGTCCAGTTCCAATTTCATCAGTAGGAACCTGGAGTAACTGTTGTGATTGCAGTGGTGGTAGCAGGTGAGATTTGGATCAAACTCTGTGTACGTTCTGGCTCTGTGCTGTGTCACAGGGGAGGAAGTCGGGAAAGAGCCCTGGAAATTGTGACAGGTTAAGAAAATGGAGAAAATCCTTCGGGTGGATGCCTTGTGATTGAAAGCCGAACTGTTAAGCTGAAGTTAGAGATGGTATTTGCATTTTACAAATGGCTTCGCACTTAAAGGTATTTCTGAAGCAGCCCCGTGTGTAGTGAGGGTGTAATTAGGGAGCTGAGAGGCACAGGGAAGGCAGAGTCAGCAGAAGGATTCCTCACCAGCAGGCATTTAGTCTCTACATTTGTGGTTTTGGTTTTTTTTTAAAAATACTAAAATTATGTTCTCCTTTTCCTTTTGCCCCTGTTTTTTTTTAAGTCATTGTATGCAAGTAATCTGTAAATAGGGTTTAGAGGCAGACAGAGGGCAAATGTTGCTGTAAATCCTCCCGGTGTTGTCAGCGGTCCACGTGTTCAGTGAGCTGATAGTCAGAGTGATGGAGCAGCCTTCTTCTTCTCACAGTTGGGAAGATCTGAAATAACTCCGTATTCCAGTCACTGGGATCGTGCTATATAAATCAGTGTATGGGAAGAGGTGTTAATCATTTAATTTTATTGTTTTTTCTGGAAAAGATCTGTGAAGGCTGGGGAGAGAGGGAGAGAAATACAAGTGCTTCACCTTCTGACTGCATGTCCTCCCTGACTGAATTAGTTTCATTGCTGTGATGAAGGCTGGGTTCAACCCTGGATCTCGTGATAAAACACATAAATGCAGCAGTCAGAGCTGGGTTTGGAATTATGGTGGCTGGGAGAGCAGAGAGCACAGATGATGTGTTTGATTGGTTTACTACCAAGGAACATCTCTCACAGCTCTCACTGACACACATGCTCGTTTTGAGAATGAGGAAAACTGCTCTCAAGGAGGCACAGGACTATCAGCTCCATCATCGGCCTTCAGAGTGTGCCATGGGATGAGCTGATGGGGGTCATTTGTAAGAAATGTGAAGCCCCTCGTTGCAAACAAATCTCGATTAAGGGCAGATGAATTCCAAGTCTGTGAATATTCATGTGTGAGTGGAAAGCCAAGGTGACCCCCACATAGGATCTATGGAATAGCAGTTTCTTTTTCTCTTCCACTAGCTCAGTTGATAATTAATTTTTATTCAGCCATATCCTTGATAACTAATTCCTGCTTAGCAGTATCCATTCTTTATCCCCATCCTATCCCCAGGAAGTTGCCAACTCATTCTTCCAGGCCTTTTACAACTAGTCCAAATTTTGAGCACATTATTGCAGCAACATCCTTCGGCTTCTCATAATATAGCAAAGCCTGCAGTTGGTACTGGTGAGAGATGCTGTGGGAACACGGTGCTGCCCCAGGTCAAAGGAAGACACCCTTCCTGCCTCTCTCATTCTGTCTTTCGGATTAAGAGGAGGCACAGAGTTTCGATGAGAACACGAGAGGATGAGAGCTGGACCCAACAGAGGATTTCACGGCTTGATTCTTCCCTCTCAAGTAATTGTGAATCATCGGATCCAGCCCCCACTTCCCAGCTGTCCACAGAATGGCCAGAAGGATGCACAGAAACCCAGAATACCCAGAAGTGAACCATTGTGCAATGCAGGAAGAGAGTGGGAGAAATCAAAAGTGGTACCAGATGCTTGGATCCCCCCTAGATCTGTGCAGATGCTCTCCTTGGGCACTGCAGACCCCACTGCAAACCCAAAGCCCACGTTCCCCGGGACTCAGGACATTGGGGCTGACTTCTTACCCAGTCCGTGAGGGTTCACTCATTCTCTGTGCTTGGCCACTTCAGGGACCTCCTGGTGTGTGTCCCCAGCCTCTGCCAGGCTGTGGGCAATGGGCATTTCCAGTCTGAGGAGACCCCAGTTGGTCTTTGCTGGAGGACCCTCCGCGAGGGAGGGCCCCCCTATCAGCGCCGTGCTTCCACTTACCCACTGAGTGAAGTGCTCCCTGAAGCAGGGAGGGGAACCCACAGAACATTCCCCAGCCTGCTGTGGCCCCGTTCCTGCTCTGACTAGTGTCTGTACCCCAAACCAAAGCTTTCTGTACTCTTTCTGTCCCTCGTGGTGTCACACAGAGCAGGCAGTGGAGCGTCACCCGGGGTGCACAGCTCAGCCTTCCTGAGACACCTGAAAACAGCACTCAAAGGAAAGGAGGAAAACAAGAAAGCAGTCAGGAGAAAAAATTATCAATTCAGAGTTTTTTTCCCCAAAAGTCCAGCCAGGGCACAAGACAGAGGTAACCCCAAATTCCCACTGCATGTGGCACTTGGTCATTTATTTCAGTGGCTTAAATGTCTCAGCGCATTGAAATCTTTCATTTGGAGAAACACCTGGCTTTGCTCAATATCTTGAGACTAATGAGGCTGATTATCTGATTTGAAATTGCTTTTTCTTGTCTAAATTTACCCATGTTTTGTGATGACATGAAAAGAAATTGTTTTTTTTTAAAGAAGAAAAAATCCAAACCAAACAACAAATATTTAGTGAGTGAATATTTTAAATGTTGTTGTGTACAAAGTGTGTGAACATTGTTTTCTTGCAAGGAGAGGGTGTGTTTGGGAATGCATACATATTGCTGATCCTAAAACAAATGGGAAGAGTAGGGACATGTCCAAGCTGATTTAAGCAGGGGGATTTTACTGAATGCCGTGGAGCTGTGTCTCTGTGTTTCAGGAATCACTTTTATCCCTCAAGACTTTTTGCATGTTCCTGGGAAAAGGAATTTCAGGATGAGCATTTGGAAATATCCTTGAGGTAACCAAGGGCAGATGTTTTCCCCAAGAAATCATGCAAGCAGGATCTGATGGTTTAAATTGCCGTTGGGATCAGGACAGGGTGGCCTGATGTGAGGGGCAGCCGATAAGCTTTGGCAGCCAAGGCCTGAAGTCTTAAGGAATTATTGGCAGCTTTGGCAGCTGTAGACAAGTAATGACTGAGCAAAATCTTAAGGGAAGATTCTAATCTCACTGACTGCTGTAAATTAGAAATAATACCAGTCACTTTGAATGTGTTCCTGTAAAATTTGTGGGACCAAAAAGCCCAGCTTGGTCTGTTGCCACATACGAGTCACTTCTTTATTTTGTAACCTGAATTTCCAGTATATAAACAGACCCAGAGAGATGCTGCCCCTGCCTACACCAATCCTGCCATGCCTTTTGTGCCTTGAGCTGTTAGTGGTGCAGAATGTGGGGCTTCCACCACCTCCTGCCGAGCCCTTTTGCTGCCTGAGAGCTCTGGGTGTTATGAAGTGTTTCCTGATGCTCAGCCTCTATTTCCCTGCGCTCAGCGTCGTCCCCTCACTCGTGGTTAAATACCCTCAGATCAAAACAGGGACAGTGAAAGGCAGTGAGGCAAACCAGCACACAGAGGTGCTGGAGCAGGTTCAGAGCAGACTTCAAACAGGGCCCATCCTGGGCAGCCTTTGCTGCTCGGTCCCTTCTGCTGGTCCTGCCCTGTGAGAGCTGCACATCCCCAGGGTTAGTGGGCAGTAGCTGGAGAGATACACACACAGCAGTGTTAGAAAGACATTTCCATGAAGCCCAGCAGCACGTCCAAGTCCTTGCCAGTCCCAGTTTGGGCAGGGCTGTGTTTGCACCACACAGCTGAGGCAGTGGTACGTCCCTGCCTTGCTTCCTCTCTTCTCCTGTGCTGTGGCAGGAGCATGTTCACCTCTCTTCTGCCCTCCCTGTGGATCCTGTGAGGCTGTGGAGCCCTGGGGACCCATGTGCCACCGTGCACAGCTCCCTCTGGCTCTGCTGCTGGGCAGGATTTGCCATTTCCATTGGCCTGACTCCCGTGCCTACCACAGCCTCAGGGGCAACTGCCCCCTCACCGAGTGCCCTGTGTGGATGATGTGGAGGTGGAAAGCAGGTCTGTGCTTCAGCACACCTCAGGATTGCTCAATTTCCTGCCTTTTCACACAGCTCTTCAACCACATCAAAAGAAAATGAAGCAGCAATCCTGCAGCAGTCTCTGCCCTCATGGCAGCTTCCAGCAACCCTTTCTTCCCTTTCAGCCCTGGTTTTTCTCAGAGTAGAGATATGATGTGGCTCCCATTCCCTGGAAGGGGATCTGTGGAGGCCCCTGAGTCACTGGCAGAATGTTTGGCACAGGACAGGTCCTTGCTGATCAGCCTGGATTGGTTTTAACTTGTTATTTAAACAGATTACTTTACGTAGCTATCTGGATATTTCTACCAAAGATTCCCATGGGTTGCCACTATGACAGATTTCAAGAGTATCAAATTTACATGAAGGGAAAAATATATATAATTGAGATATATAATGAGCGCTGTCCTTTTAAATGTCTTCCCATTCTTGTTTATTTACGGGTCCTTTAAATCAAGAGTTGCTGCCCTTAATTATGTAATCCACAGTCGTTGGCCTCAGCCTAATATTATGTTAGTGAATCCAAGAGTGACATGAAAGAAAGCTGCATGTAACAACGTGCCGCTTGGAAAGCAGGGACAGCCTGATGAGAAATCCTCCTGGGAGAAAAATCATGTCAGGGACTGAAATACAGCCTTCTTTTTTCTTCTTCTTTTTTTTTCCCCCCCAGCAACAGAAGGTATCAAAACTGAGCCTGTTGAAAAGGACAACATCTCATTCATGTTCCTTTTTCTGATCTCTGAGTAGCCCCGGGTGCTAATCAGCCTGTCAGTCTCTAATTGCAGAACAGCAGTGTCAGGCAGGAGAGAGCACTGCTCACCAACTGGGAGCTGGGCAAGGGCACAGAATCTCCTCACAGTGCCCAGCAGTGAGAGCACAAGGGCCATGGCAGGGTGGGCTTGGGTGCTGGGGAGTGGGTCTGGTGGGCTCATGAGCATTCCTGAGCGTTCCCAAGCCCAGGGAAGTGTCTGCTCAGGGCTGGCTCGTGAGAGGTGGGACAGCTCCCAGTGCCCTGCGCTTCCTCGATGTGTGTCTGCTCCCAACACCCTTTGTTCCATGACACTGTTCAAACCCCTCTGGTCCCTGCCAGTTGCTCCTTGCAGAGCGTGGTGGTCGCTCCAGCACAACTGAGGGGGGCTGGGGATCCACATCTCTGAGGCAGCAGCAGCAGAGCTGACCCTGTGCTGTCAGTCAGGAGTAGCCCTGGGACTGTGTGTGTCACTGCAGGCTGGAGGGAGCATGAAACACTCATCCAACCCAGATCTGGGTGACCTTCTGCTCCCATTACTGCTCACGAAGGAGCTCTGCTGTGACTGCACGGAGAAGAGAAGAGTCAGCTTTCTGTTGGCTGCCCTTTGGATGCAGCAGGATATGCAGGGAGGATGTGTCAGTGTGTGCACTGAAAACCCTTGGTGCAGCTGGGGAGGGCTGATGGTTTTGTCAGAGGCTTATGGGACATAACTCAGGTTGGACAAGGCCTCAGGAGGTCAGCCAGTCTCCTCTTGGCCATTCTGCTGCTGTGCTCTGCTGAAGTCAGGAGAAATCTGCCTGTTCAGAGAAATAGAAGTTCAACCTCTTCCTTTTTTTAGCAGAGTTTCTCTTAATTTATATAAGGATATAGATGACCCAGCCTCTCTAGGAGTTGGGAAAAAATTGAAAAGAAAAAGGAAATTTTTTCCTCGTTCTGTACAGAATTGGAGGGATCCAGGCCTAGGACTGGGAGAGGCATTTGGGAAAGCCTGCCTGAATTCAGGCCCAAGGATTGAGGTGTGCTGGGGCAGCCACAGTAGCAGTGGAGCTGAAAAACCAACACGCCCCTTCTTGCTCTCATCCTGCAGCTGACCCCTGAGCCCCCCAAAAGGGACACCCCTCCTGCAGGAGACAGTTGGTGCTGTTCAGAGGTGTATGACTGTCAGGAAAAGAACAGCCTTTCGAGGTTCACTGGTTCTGCTGGAGGCTCTGGCTGGTGAATTGGCACAGCAGCCGAGGCTGGAGGAGCAGGCAGGGCTCTGGACATGCTGCTCATGGCCAGCCATGTGCTAGTCCCACAGTATTTGCAGTATGTGTTTTCCAATTTGCTAACCCAGCATGGGAAATCAGCTATTTCTAGCCTATAGACTGTATATATAAATTGGTTTTGCAACATAAGAAATGCAATACAAATCCCATCATTTTGGATCTGAATGTTTTTGGGTTATGTTGCTTGCAGGGACTACACAGTTTGGATTCAGCTAATCAAGTAGAAGTGCTTACAGAGTCGAGTCCTCTGTGTGTCCTCAGGCTTCAGATGCTACCACAGGAGTAAAAGACAAAACTGGCTTTCTATTTTTAGCAGCCAGCCTCTCCTAAGCTCGCACCCTCTCCTAAAGCTCCCATCCACAGGCTTGTGGGAATCTTCTTCACAAAAGCTCATGTTTAGCCAGGAAAGCCCATAACTTCTGGAGCCGTTGTGTCTTCTTCAGAGGCATCTTGTTCAAGGGCTTGTGCCCACCTGAGCTGTGGCAGCAGCACACAGGTCCCTGGGCTCTGGGCAGGAGGTGCCACAGCCAGACCCTGTCACCCTGCTGAGACAGCGTGTGATGCACAGCCCATCCCTCCGGGGAGTGACCCTCCGTGTCCCTGGGAAGTTATCCCTCGTTAGCCCTTGGGATAGCACAGCCAGAGAAGTGAGGTTGAGAGGAGGATAAACCCCTGGCTAGGTCTGTGCTGCAGGATGGTGATGCAGTGACTTAATGAAGTTGCTGTTGTCACAGGGCCCAGGGACACAGGCAGTCGCTTCCAATCAATGCTGAGAGGTTAATTACACATTTACCTGAACAGCAGTCTGAAATCCTCACCAAGAAGGAGGAGTAGGGGTGACTCTTGGCTGCTTTGGCACCTGCAGTTCTGAGCAGCACCAGAAGCGTGTGTCTATCTAGATCTCCCCCATAGCTGGCTGAACCTTTACAAGCTGTTTGCTGAGATTTTGGGATGGTCTTGTCCCAGAAATCGGTTCCAGTTTGGCGTCAAAGCCAGAACTGCAGTAGTTTAGGAGCCAAAACAAAACAAAAAAAAAAAGCTCTTCTTTTACTTGCTCCTGAATCCTGCTCCTTACCTTTCAGCTGGAGTCATCTGCTTCCTTCCGTGGTGTTCCACTGAGATACCCATAGGGCAGGTGGTGGTGAATTCACCCATTTTTAATAAATAGATTTTAATTAACTTTTTAAAAAGTCCAGCTCATTCCAATTAGTGGAGGGTGACTGCATTTGTTCTCTCGGAGAGTGGGAGAGAGAGCTCTGTGTTTTCAAGACCATCTGCTCATGAATCCTTAAAAAAAAAAATGGAGAGGAAAACAAGCGTTAGCCGGAGGCAGGGAAGGGTGAGGGCACTTCAGCAGCCAGCCGGGGAGGCCTGGCCAGCCGGGAGGGCCCGAGGCTGCCAGAGGAGCTGGGGTGAGCCTGACAGGTTTTTGGAGATGAGGAGCTCTAATGAGCTATGGGAGAAAGGACTTACATTGCCTGGGTGAGTGGGAGGAGAAGCAACACTCCACAGGGGTGAGTTCTGGCAGCCTCATGGGTGGGGAACTGATACCCCAGTTGACAGCTTTGAGATGTGAGATGGCTGGCCTGAGATCTCAGGACAAAAAAGGCTTTGGGATGCTTGTTTTAAAGGGAGAAGGTGCAGGGGATTGGTTACCCTGAATACAAAGTTCTGTGCTGGGCAGCAGGAAGGGGCTTCGCTTGCCAGATGCCACCAGCACCTGCAGCGAGATTAGGGTCTGGGGGTACCTGGAGGGGGGAGTGGGGACAGTGTCTGGAGCAGCTCTTTCCTCACTGGAATGTGAACTGCAGTGATTGTGCTTTGAGTGTCCACACTTACTTCATTTATTCTCCTTCCTTCACAGTTACCCCCTAACCCCAGTTTCTGGTCCAAAGGCAGATGGGGTGGCTTTGGGAGCTGCAGAAGGGCCATAATCTTACTTAATTATTGTTTCTCCCCAACCTGCAAAGAGAGGCGTGTCCAGTGCCCTGGCTGGGAGCAGTGGCTCACTCGGCCTCGTTCTCTGTGCCCTCCAGGGAGACGATATCTTGGACCGCAGCTCGGAGCTGATCTACACGGGGGAGATGTCCTGGATTTACCAGCCTTATGGACGGAACCAGCAGCGAGTTTTCTTTCTCTTTGATCACCAGATGGTTCTCTGCAAGAAGGTAAGGACATGGCTAAGGGCGTGCTGCAGACAGGCTTGCCAGTCCAAAGTGGTTTTTAGGGCAAGGTGGCTCTTTGCTGCACTTGCAGAAGAGAATGTGGATAGTACTGAGGAGGGGCAATCCATGTGCTCAGAAAACTGATTTATGGGATGGTGAACATACTGGGATAGAGGGATTTTTATGCTCATAGCAAATCCAGCCTCCACTTGTTCACTTCATGCCTTTTTCTCATGTGCCCCTTGTTTGGCTCGTTGCCTCAATTCTTGTTTTAGGTTTTGGCTGCAGCATGTGATCTGGGACTAGATAGCCCTAGAATTCCTGTATGAACTACAGAGCCTGGCACTTCGACCGACAGCTCAATTGCCGCATTGAGACAATGATCAGCAGCTCAGTCTGTGCAGGGTGTCTGTGCTGGCACTTGGGCAGAGGCATTTTAAGCCTCATCCTCATGTCTCTGCCGTGCTGGGTTTTACAGGGCACCTCTCTGCCACAAAACCCATGGAGAAGGTGGGAAGACAGTGCAGGATGCTGATGTGCTTCAGTGTTAATAGCAGCAGGTGAACTGTGTTTCAGAGCAGCTCTGTTAAGCAGCAGCAGCACAGCTGTGTTGTGTATCCCACTAAGGTGATCCCAGCTCATTGCCATCCCAGCTGTGCCACGTGAAGGGACAGAGCACATCAGTCCTGTGTGTGTGACAACCTGGGATTCAGTGACATTCAGTGCAGCCACACAGAGAACTGGGGAGTCCCCAGATCTGGCTTCAGTGGGAAGTGCAGACAGGGAGCTGTGCTCCTGTCACAGCCTCAGGGCTCAGGACAGGCTGAGCTGGCCCCACTCCATGTGCCAGCCCTCCAGGGAGGGCCCTGGCACCGCAGGAAGCGTGGGAGGCTCCTGACTCACCGCGGCATCACTGCCCGCTCGGCGGCCTGTGGGCAGTGGGTGGCACTTTCTTCTCCTGAGTCATGGTTGACTGAAATTTTGCCTTCTGGAATGCATGTGCTCATTTTTCCCCTCCTCATTGCTGTGCCTTTTACTCCTGGCCTGGCTCTGCACAAAAATAACCTCAGAGCAACAATAACCGGGTCCGACGGTCAGAGCTGGCACAGTGAGTCCAGAGGTGCACAACTGGTTTCAGTTTTAATCTTGACCTCCCACACTTTGATTGTGACCTGAATTTCCAATTCTCAAGGCAGCATCCAGCTTGGCTTGCACTGGGTCTGGTCCAGAGAGGTATCCGGGAAAATGGTGGCTGGGATTTCCGTGGTCATCAGCACGAGTGGAGAGTGTTCAGCAATTCACAATGGGCTGTGGGGGCCTGGCAGGCTCCACAGTATGAAAAAGCACTAGTGGGACACGGCTCTCCCTCTTTCTGCATGCAGAAGGCCCTTTGAGGGGGGTGGTGCTGGATGAGGTGCTGCACAGGGAAACACCTGGCAGATTGGAACATGGGGCCTGGGCCTTCCTGGCAGAGAGACCCTGCCAGGATCTGGCAGCCCTGCTGAGACATCTGGGACAGCGTCTGTGCCCTGAGCTTTGGGGTGACAGGGCAGAGGGTGGGAATTCCTGTGGTGACCCCACTGTCATGGGCATGGGGCTCAGACCTCGCTGTAGGTTCTTCTGCATCCAGCATCAGACTGCAGTTGTTATTTTTCAGTGTTGGGCAGGAGGGGAGATGAGGTTACAGCTGGACTCTCCCATGATAATGCTTTCCTTTAACTTTACTGAGAATGATTGTCCCAGTATGGAGTTCAGAGGGGTGTTAGCTCACATTGTGGAATCACAAATCCCACATAAAATAAATCTGAATGATTTTTAGCCTACTCTCCCTTGACCCTTGTGTCAGGCTCTGCTAAACAGATCCCAACAGGCAGGGTCACCTCTGCTTTAGAGCCAGAGCACCATGTCTTGGGGCTTTCTTAGTGAGGCACCATTTACCTCATGGTGTGGGAAGTTGGAATCAGCCTCTTTCAAAACCCCTGATTTGAAATTATCCTCTGAGGGATATGAAATATGACCCACATCCCCCAGAGCAGCTTTGGTACCACTTACGATGGCACATCTCAGTGAATCTTCCTCTTCAGAAGATTTGCTGCATTTGTGGGTTTTCTTCAGATATAATAAATCAGTGGGTATGATACATCCTTCATCATGACACAATCTATATGAGAACACCTTTTTTTTTTAAATTATAGTGGTTGAATTTTATCTCTTTATCAGTCAAAAGAGATTTTTAATAGAAACAAGGAACTAAAACTGATTCCTTATTTAAATATGCCACAGATGCTTCAGTTTAATGAAGGCTTGCTAGATATCCTGAGAGGCTCAAGAAGACAAGCACATCTTTCAAACAAGATCCCCCACTCCTCCAGGTCTTCATTGCAGTTACCTGCACATCCTCCTCACCTTCATTACCTGTGGTCTCCTTGGCAGATGTTTGCAGCTGCAACAGCTTTGTGCTCTTGCATCCCCTGGGAATGCACATGGGTCCCATGGTTGCAGAGAGGATGATTCGTGAGTTCCTGATGGAACACAGTTCTGTATCCTAAGCTGTATGGCAGTTCTGGATGTTGGTATTCTCTGTCATTCCCTTTGAACTCGATTGTCTCCAAACCTTGTTCCACAGTGGGCTCACAGTGCACAGGATGGCAGGTTCCTGCTCACGGTTTGTGCAGTGGAAGATGAGGACATTTTGTGTGCCAAACCTGGCTGGAATCAGCGTCCCTCCTGTAGGCCAGGGTGAGGTGTTGGTGTTTGCTGATATACCAGCAGTCTAGGAAGATGGAATATGAATTCCTGCACTACCTGGAAGAGAGCCAGTGAAAGTCAGTTTTTCTTTTGCTGCAGAAATTTGAGCAGCATTCTGGTCCCAACCCTCCAGAGTGCTGGCTGTCAGTCCCAGGAGATTCCACTGTGACCCTCATTGTGTTTGTACTGCTGCTGGTCCCCTGGGTTTGTATTGCTGTGCTGCTGGATCACTGCTGCACCCAGGCAGAGTGATAAAAAATTCTCTCTGTAGCCAAGGTAACAGCTCCTTCTGTGCCCCTTATTTCAGGTGGGTGCTCTCTGCAAAGTGACACGTCCCCCACCCCCACGGACGTTTGGGTTTGTTCACGGCAGTTTTGCTTTCAGTGAACAGCAAAGATTGCTCTGATTGAACCTCTTGGTGTCCTTTGTGTGGCTCCATGGACAAGGCACAGTACACATTCTCAAAAACCATCTTGTTTCTACCATTCTGCTGCTGCCTTGGGTTTGGTCCATCGGCTCTAGCAGCAGCTGGCCCAGGAAAGTTTCATCTCCTGTCGTGTGCCACCAGGATTTACCGTGTTTCTTTTTCCCACTGATCCATCCAGTGTTGCCTGTGTCTAAGGGACATGGTCTGTTGGCTGAGGAGGTATTTCTAGCATCCAGCTACCTGCTTTCAGCAGCAGGTAACATATTTCCAAATAACCCCATCTGCTTTGCTCATGTCCTGCTTTCCAAAGGCTTTGCCATCCCTTTCTGCTGTTGTCTGAGAATGTTTCAAGGTTATGGGGCCCTTTTTTTGTTGGACACCTGGCCGAGACATTTCTGTGAGGGAGGATAACTCCCATGTGATTCTTCCTGGCATTATCACCTGGTTGTTCCCTGCCTGATACACCTGCATGCCCAGCAGTAGTGCCAGCTCAGCCCTCTGGCAGCCAGGAGCTCGCTGATCAGCATTCACTCTGTTTACTGGTTGTTCCCAGATATTTCAAGCAAGGCTTCAGCACCTGCCTGACCTTTGGGAATCAGGGTGTGCCCAGATCCCTGCAGGCTGGGACCACCCCATGTATCCCGCTCTCTCTGGTCTCACACAGGGGGGTTGGGCTGAGAGCTGCCGGCAGGAGCAGCTCCTTGAACCTGAATGTCCTTGTTGTGTTCCCACTGGCTGTGTATCCTAGGATTTTCCCAAGGGCTTTTGCAGTGTGAGCTGATCCAAGGGTTTGTCCTTTCAGAGCAGTTGGTGATGGTTTGTTTGCCCATGAAGATCCTGGTATTAGTGTGGTCTTTGACATGACTGTGTTGAACTCTCTGACTCCGTCAATGTAACTGTCAGAAACTGGTCATTAATATAGTTCAGCTGTCAGGAGAGGAGTAGTGACACTGGTGGGATCCAGTGGCCAAGCTCAGCCCCTTCCCTGGCTGCCTGTGGAAGATCCAGTGCCTCAGGCAGAATTCCCAAATGCATTTCCATGAGCACCATGTCTGCAGAGACCTGGGTTGGGAAGATGTGTAATTACCGAGGGCCACATTCAGCTGTGCTTGGCAGGTGTTATTTCCACCAGTGGGGGTATCTTTAAGTCTTTCTTCCAAGCAGGAAACCTGCACTAAGATTTCCAAGGGCTGCATGCAGCTTGCACCATGCAGGCAGCTCTCACTGCTGGCAAACATCATGCAAAGCGACTTGGGTGGGATGATTTTCACAAAAACTGTTTCTGAGCTTTACAGATAAATCTCTTTGGTTTAGATTTGTCCATCAGAGACAGCACTGGCCACTTCCTGACATCACCACTGGATTATTTCCTGGTGGCAGGAAGTGAGGAGTTTAATTAGATGAAATGGCCATGCCAACTATTTCAGGCTTCAATAGGCTGAATGCTGAAATACCAGTTTGGATGCCACAGTTCCCGATCCAGAGCCCCTGGGAGAGCTCAGGATTCAGGTTTGCTTTGCAGAGCCGGGTAACTTCCAGCTGTTCGATTAACGTCAGTGTGAATTTTCTGCCCATGTCTCCTGAACCAGAGGGTGGGACGTTGCCATGTGCTTCAGGACAAAGTGGTGGCTTCTCCAAAGACACTGTTGATTGGATGCCCTAATGCAGAGCTGCCTTTTGGGAAGGCAGAAGGGCAGGAAGCAAGTCCTGGCCTCAGTGTGCCTTGCCATATGTGTATCATAGGAGAGGAATGCATATTCCAGCATGCTGACCATAATTACCAAGAAATGAAGGCAATCTTTGATGATGGCAGCATTAAAAGATGTTGCCTTAAAGGCACAGGGTCCACTTTCCTCATCAGCCTGAAATTGAGAGAGTTTGACACAGAGATACTTTAGATTTGCAAATCATGGTGCTTAACATCCAAGCCTGTGACACACAGCATTAATTATGATCACAGCCTGTTATGCTGGGGATGCTCGAGGTGCTCAGCAGAGGAGGATCTTCTTTTTTTCTGTTCTGGGTAATAGTTTGGATTCCCCCAAAAGCTTCCAGAGCGCTGTGGCATCGGGCTGGGAATGACAGCATGGAGTGTGAAGGGTTAACAGTTTCTGCACCAAATTCTGCTTTTCCTTCCACAATAGCCGAGCAGACCTTGATGATGCTCCATGTTTGGTGTTTTCTGACAGTGCAGAAAAATCAGTGACTACATGAAACACATTTAGTTTTCATTTGTGCTTTTTATGTGTCTCTTGTAATCAAGAGGCAATGCAGGCTCCAGCTTATGGTTTATTGCTATTGCTGTCTTCCCTTGAGCTCCCTGAGCAAAGCAGGTTGGATGAGAAGCAAAATGAGACCAGTTTTAATAGCAGTAGCCAGACAGCCATCCAGAAATAGCTGTGCTACAGGAGATGGAGTAAATAAAATAATCCTGTCAGCCTCCATTGCAGTTCAGGTTTCCAAGTGGTGAGATAAAAGAGACATTTCTGAGCCCTTTTAGTGTAAGAAGCTCTAGTTCCCATATCACTTCTGCTGGAAACACTGAAATAATTTCTGCACCAAAACAATGGTCCTGCTTTTACTACAGGCTAACCAGGTCTCACAGGACCAGCCCAAAATCTTGTTTGCAAACACAGAGAGCCCTGGGACAATTCTTACTACTCTGAAGTGGTTTTTTGACCCACAAGGAGCACTCTTTAACTTCTGCAGCACCTCCCACCCCTTATTTCTTCCTCCCAGTAACACAGATCTCCATGAAATGCCGTGTTTTGGGTCAGGCCTGGGTCCAGCCTGCAGCAGGGTGAGCAAATGGGTCCGGCTCAGGAGAGCTGCTGGCTTCTGCAGCTCAGGAGAGACTCAGTGCTGCCCTGGCAGGCAGGGCCTGCTGCTGCTGGACCTGGTGAGATTGCTGGTGATTGTTGGGGCTGTCCTGGGGAGGGCCAGGACTTGGACCTTGATGATCCTGTGGGTCCCCTCCAACTCAGGATATTTTTATGATTCTATGAGATGGGCAAAGAAGACACACTGCCTTGGTCGCAGCCCCAGAACAAAGTGTGAAATGAAGTTTTTAGAGACCAGTGACAGCCCCACTGCCAGACCCCTGTGCTCGTGCCCAGATGATCAGTCAGCGCTGTCTGCAGGCAAGAGGTTTCTGTGGGTCCTTAGAGCACAGCAAGGAGGTTGGATCCTCCTGTCCCTTGGCCAGCAGAGCGCTGGACACGAAGGCAAGTCCAGCAGATGATGGGATATAGGTTAAAACCAGTTATGAAACAGTCCTTCAGCTTTCAGACAGATGTGCTCAGGGGAAGAAAACCTTCCTTGTGACAGCCCAGGAGCCCGGAGTGCTCGGTGGCCCCTGGGCAGGGCTGTGCAGGCACCAGCCACGTGCCCTCAGCACGGCTGCACAGGAGGGTTCGTGCTGAGGGGCTGCCCTGACCTGAGCCAGCACCTGCCACCCCTGCTGGTGCTCCAGTGGCTCAGAGGGAGCAGAGAGGGAGGAGTGGGAGCCAGAGGGACCCAGAGGAGACAGCTGGAGGAGGGCAGGGGAAGGCTTTAAGCTGTAGTTGGTAATTCAGTGTTAAAATCCAAAAAAGGGCTGAATTTAGAGTCCTTCACAGTCTGTGTTGGATGGCTGGATAGGGATCAGGTGTCCCTCCTCCTGTGGTCATACAGATTTGCAGGATGCTCTGCAATATACTCTGTGCCTAATTTATCGCTCCCATAATTGCAGTGGGTGTAAATTTGATCCACAGACAAAACATGCAGAGCTGAAAATCTACCCCTCCTCCTGCTGTGGCTTTTCATCAGCACAATTTGAAGCCCCTGGGAGCAAGTTGGAAAGGCCAGAAGAGCCAAGTGACGTGGGTGCAGAAGGGTTTCCCATCTCTTCCTGCTATTAGTCCTTTGGAAAGGCACTCGCCCTCGCCTCGCTGCTTCGCAGCCAAAGGGATTGGGCTCGGGGTGGAACAAGGCATCAAAATGCCACTGATGTTCCACTAAATACATGGAACCAAAATAGCATTTCCACATAAATGCTTTCAGCTCCAGTCCTCCCCCTCTCGGATCCCACACTGCAGCTCCATGGAGCTGGCGAGGATGAATCAAACGTCTCTTCCCAAACTCAGGAGACAGACAGTGCTGAATAATTTGGCAGGAATCTGCCGACCTCCCCAGCACAGCTGTCCTTGTGCAGGAGGAGTTATGTAAACTGAGAGAGGTTTTGGCTCTCCTGGGAGGCTCCTTGGCCCGTCCCAGGAGGTCTGGTGGTGGTGGTGTTGGGGAGGTGGTGTTACATCCCCTGTTCCTAATACAGTCCATCCCTCCCCACATTTCAGGCTGTGCTGTGCAGGCCCCATCTCCCTGCTCCTAAAGGCTGGCTCAGCCCCAGCTGCTGTGTCCAACAAGCTGATACCAGGGCTCACAGTCTCTGGCCTCCAAACATTTAGCAGGCTTAGACTTGTTTTCTGATAGCAAAAAAATGGACAAAACCATTCACAAGGGTTCATTGAGTCTTAGGGTCTCATTTGGACCCAGGAGGGGCCTGGTTGGGCGATACACTCAGAGCTCTGGGCCAGTCTATTAGGTCCCTGTGTCACTGTCCTATCTCAAACTCAGCCACAGGAGGGTTAAGTTACATGAACAAATGCTACAGAAAGCTGCCCCCTTGGTGGTCATGAAAAGTAGGCTGGGCTGCCTTCGTCAAAGGGCCTCTTTAAGGTAAATTAGACTTTAAAAATGTAGGCTCCAAATCTTTTTTTAAAAAGCCAAAGGACGTTGAAAGCCCTTATGACTAAAGATACCCAAAGACATGGTAAAGTGGCAGCATGCCATGCTCTCATTGCTCACGGCAGGCTGGGCAGAGTGAAGATAGAGAGCAAGCAGGCAGGAAAATCAGGACAAATTTCAGGAGTACATTAAAAAACCCTGCTCTCTCCCTCTGCTCTGCAGGCACTGCTCAGGCCAGCGAGAAATCATCAGAGAGGGGTCTGAGCCCCACATCCCAGTGCAAAAGGCAACTCTGCCTTTTCCAAACTTCTGCCTTTCCCAAACCATGGGTTCGTGTTTGGGTGCAGTTATTATGGACCCTGGCTTAGTCTTTGCCCAGTTCCAGCATCAACCGTTCACTGCTCATCAACTCTTTCAGTGTCAGCTGTTCACCAAGGGGTAGCTCTTGCCTGTAGGTGGGTGTCTCTCCAGCCTCATCCTCGGATGCCCCTTCTCCCATGGTCTCTTTGGCTCGCTGGGCTCTGCCAGCTCTGTTCCAAGGCGTGGATAAGGCTGAGCTGTTCGTACATGGCTCTGAGCTGTTAGAGATCCACCATCAGAGGCTGCCAGTGCATCTCTCGCCCATTACTTACAGCTCCCTGTTGCTCTGTACAATAAGCAAATGTCATTATCCCCTGGTAGAGCTGGGGAAGAGCTGAGGGAGAAATGTCACTTCCCCCGAGGCCCCAGCCAGCCCCTGCCAGCCCCGGGGGCTGCACTCACCCAGCCTGGCCGATCCCTGCACTCACAGCTCATCATCTCTCCCCAGGGCAGTTTGAACCCCTTTTCCATTGGAATGTGCGGGGGTTGGTAACCAGGGACCAATAACCTACATATGCAATGAGAACCTTGTCATGGATGATTCTGTGCTTGGCATCTCCTCTCCTGTCAGCTGATAAGAGGGATCTAATGACTCACAGCTGGAAATGGCTCTTCCTCCATTTGTGTTTCACGGATGATTGGTTTTACGCATGAGAAGTGAGTGTGACCCAGCACAGGGTAAACAACAGCCCTTGAAAAAATGCACCATCCTAAAATCACAGCCCTTGCTTAAGGCCTCCCATCCACCCTTGCAGGGCACACACCAAGCAGTTAATAGGAGGAGTGTGAAATACCTGGACATGTTGCATGCAGAGCTCATGGGAACAAGTGACTGGGACCGGGTCAGGGCCTCACCTGTGCCCTCTGACAGGGGGAAATGTCCTCCTTATGTGCCCTGTGCTGCTTAAGGCCTTGAATAGCTTTCAGTTCTGATGTCGCATTGCACAAATGACTGCAAGTTGCTCTCCTTGTGATTACTGTTCTTTCTTCTGCAGAGGTTTGACTCGTACGGGGTCTTGCACACCCACAGTGTGCAAAGGCAGTGCCTGGCACGGGCAGCTCTGGGCTGGGGACTTGTGGCACAAAAAAGTGATGGACTAAAGCTGGAGAGCAGGAAGAGGCAGTACTGAAGACAAGTAGAAGTCAATGCCATAGTAAGAGCTACTGAACGCTCTGATTTACGGGTGCAGTCCTTTCTGCAGGTATCTGTATCCACTTCAGTAGGTGTGTAATTCATTGTGGAAGCCACATCCCAGATTCAGATCTCCAGGTTTTCCGATAGAGCTCAGCCTTGGTTTCCTTATGATGGTCACAAAGGAGATTTTTTTCTTCTGAAGTGACCTTTCCCCCTTCAGAGAGGGGGCAGGGTGTGGGAGCAGGAGGGAATGGCCCAGGCGGGTCCCACAGGCAGGTCCAGCCCCGAGCTCAGCACAAGCTGCTCGAGCTGCAAACACCAACACAGCCCTCAGAGAGCAGAACTTGGGGGGGGGGGGGGCTTACATAATGTGTCAGAACTTTGTTTTGTGCTCCCATCAAACACCACTTTTTTTGGCTTCATCTTTTCCTTGTGAATCCTTAGTACAGATTACGCGAACAGACTGCAGAGCATTATTCAGAAGAGCTTAATTAACCTCAGCGAGGAAAAGAAAAGGAAATCATAGAAGCTGTAGGGTAAAAAAAGATCATATTTAGACAAATAAGTGCAAATGACCCAGATGCATCAATTTCCTTTAGAGCCAGGCAAGGCAATCTGGATGCTCTGCAGAGACTGCAGGTCTGTGTCACTGCGGCTCCTGCTGCCTTGGGGCTCTCCCACACCGCCCCTCCAGTCCGTGCTAATCCCACCTGCTCTCACCCATCCCTCCTCCATCTGCCACCTTCCTCTCAGACACCGTCAAAATGCAGAGCTGGGAAGGACCCCAGGAGATCAGCTATTCCCTTCGCAGGATTAAGTATAGTCAGATCATCTCTGATGGATGTTTGTCTAACCTTCTTTTGAAAATCCCCCAGGAATGCCATCCCAAGACTTCCTATTTTCTCTGTTCTGGAGTTTAACTACTCTTACAACTAGAAAGAATTTTTTTCCCAAGATTCTAATCCTGTTCTCCCTGGTGGTAAATTGAACCAAACCACAATCCAAATGGAGAATAATTGATCACCAGACTCCGTAGAAGAGCAGCTGCTTTCACCTACTGGAATATCAACTGCACATTCCTTTTTGCTTATTGGTTACTATCTTTCTAGATTAAACAACTCCATTTCTTTGGCCTTTCCCCACTGATGAGATTTTGAGAGTCCTTTTTTTGGTCTTTTTTTGCCTTTCTATGTTTTCTTGCTCTCGCCTGATTTAACTACAAGAAATAATTTTGTGTGACATTCAGAACTGGGCAGTGTAAACCAGCCAGTCATCACCCTGACTGAACTGTGAGCAGGATAACAGGCACTACCGTGCTCACACAGCTAGCACGTACATGAAGGTACATTTTAGATGTTAATCATTGCTTCCTAATATGTTATCCCTGGGATAATCAGGAGCAGCAGCCTGCCCAGCTGCCATTTCTGTGCCCCACAAAGCCAGAGCTCCTTTCCACGGTGTGGCTGCTTCCATGGCAGAGGAGTGTCCATTTTGTGTGTCCTGCCTGCTGTGTCCTCCTGCCGTGCAGCTCCTGCACCGGGCTTCTGCTCCTCAGCCACGCAGCTGCCTTCCTTTATCTTCTTTTTGCTTGTTTGTCTCCACGTGCTGGGAGAAAGGACAGTCTTGTGCTGGACAAGAGAGTGTGGGGAGCCCCAGGGTCTGCTCCGGTTCCTGGCTGCACGCAGCAGAGAGCACACAAGCAGCATCACTTCATGGCCCGTGTGTTCCCTCAGTTTCTATTCTCTTGTCTGCATGCATAAAAAGCTCCTTAAAACAAGTCTTTGGCCTTGTTTGCTGTCTCTCATGTAGCCCAGAAGAATACCTAAATTTTATTGAACTCAGTTACAGTGTAAGCCATTTGAAGAGGCTCATGGTTCACTAAGGAGCTGAGTAATATCTGTTATTCTTTAAGAGCTGTAGGAACATAAGTGATAAAATATCCATGGATCAAATAATTATTATGAATCCCGTACTATGGGTATTAAAATTTAGTCAGTTGGGAAATAATATCCATTTATTGAGTGTTGGCAGGAAGAAAGGAGAAGTAATAATAGGAAATGCCCAGATATTAGAAATGACATTATCCAGTTACAGTTGTTAATCTGCTCTACGGATTGAACTTTCTGGAACCAGGTATGTACAAAGTGTCTTCCATGGGCAGGCATATGCTACTCACTGCGATGTTTAAGTGCTCTGCCACTCAGGGAGAATAAAGGGTCTCATAAATTCGGGGTACCACTGCTGAGGTTTGTGGTCAGTGAGTGAGGAATGTCCTTCTTTTGTGGAAGTAGGAAGGCAGTGCACTGTGGGGTATTGGGAGGGTGTTGGGAAAAGAGATGATCCCTTTCTCCTTGAGTCATTATTGAACCTTCTCCTCCTAATGACAGTGAAGTGGCAGACAGGAGCTTTGTGCCCGTTGTCTTTCCCTCTTTTCCCCTGTGCTTGCTCAGCGCTCAAGGACAAACCACGGCATCTCTTCCTCGTGTTCTCTGCAGGCTCAGGAGCTGAACCATTGCATTTCTCCAGCAATAATATTCTGTGGGGCCATTTTCTTTCCAGAAGCCCTTGCAGGATTCCGCTGTCTCCTCGTTGCTCCTTCAGTAACTCGCAGGCAGCCCCGTTACCTTCACATCCAGTGCTCAGCAGCACCTGCAGAGCTCAGGAGCCTCTGAGATGCTCTGCAAGAGCCTCAGCCTGGGAGAGGAAACAGATGGAGCAGCTCAGCCAGACACCTCCAAACCCAGGGACTGTCCTCTGCACAAAGCTGTTAAAGCATTCACTTGGCATTAGCTGTTGAAAATAACTCATAATGTTTTCTGAGTTAAAATCAGAGAGATAAGAGGGAAGAAATGCACCGAGTGTGTGTAGGGAAAAGGCCAACACACAGAGCCTGGTGAGAAGGAGGGTTGTGATTATTTATTCTTGTAATACCTTCATGAACAAATATACACAATCATGAGAGTTGCCTGGAAAAGTCCTGTGGATTCCACCTCACCCGTGTCATCACAAGCACGGTCTGTTCATTTGGTGTTCCGCAGGTCCTCTGCATCAGTGGGAAGGAGAATGGCTGTTGTACAGCTCATTTAAGGAGCGCATCTTGGTTCCTGTGAGATTTGGGGTCAGGTTTTTTTGAGAGTGTGGTGGAGATAAATGTTATTTCTCCAAACAGGCCCCAGACTCACATTAAACACGGTATGTGGTGTCGATTGCATTGATCAGGTCCTGTGTGACACACTTAAAGCCTTTCCCAGGCACAGAGGGAAAGAAGCAATTTCCCAAGTTAGGACAAAACAGAAATGATATTCTGTTGCCTATTCAGCCTTTTTTTATGTTTTGGAGAGCATCACTGCTCAAGAGTCTGCACTAGAGGAAGGTGTTTGTATCAGAGGTTTGTTAATGGAATTTCCCCCCAGCATTCCAGGGGAAGGAGTCAGGATTTAAAGCTTCTGGCCAGTGCCCTGTCTCATGAGAATTAATACTGTCTGGCAGATTCATGAGCAAGTTTGCTAAATAAATTATGGTGTAGAGTTTATTTTCCAAGATTAATTTTTTTTTAAATTATACCTATTGCTTATCTTTAAAAAACCTCACTGCTAAATATTATTTGAGTAAATAAATGCTGTACATTGATTTCATTTTTCTTCTTAAATGAATCCTTTGACATAGATTTATCTTTAGATTTATCTTTATCTCAAAAATCCAAAGGTACTTAGGTTACATTGATTTAATATACCTAAATATTGGCTTTTGAGAGTGGTTAGAGGAAGGAAATCTTGATTGTGTGTTGCTGAATTTGGTGTTCTAAATATATGTGCCTTGAAACTTGAATCACTTTGTGTGGTCATGACTACAGAATTAACATTTTTTTCTGAGGATCATCTTTTGTTATCTGCTCCTGTGAAGACATGGAGATGTGGGGCCAGTACTCCTCTTAAATCAGTGTAACTCAAGAGTAGTTCTAGTAAAGGCAGTCCAAAATTTACTTTTTCCTCCCCCACATAAAGAAATAAGCTGCTGCTCAACAACAAGGAGTAACCAACTGAGGAAGGAGAGGAACGTGAACAGGTTTGGTTGAAAAGGTTATAAATATCGAGGGGAAAAGAAAATACTAATCTGGATCAAGAGGTAAAATCCAGGGTGTAATGAGGCAGAGATAGGTTAGGAGTGCTTTAGCCTGAGAATTGGAGTGATTCCCCACCACTGAGCTGTGTGTGAATGGGAAATGGGTTCCGGGGAGAAGGGGCAGAGACCTGTGTCCCCTGGCTCTGGGCATGTGTTTGGAAAACAGATCTGCGCTACCCAGCCGGCACTGCCAAACGCGCCTGCACGGTGTTTGTACACCTGGCTGGCAGCACGGCAATCCCCCCGGCCAGCGGCCTGAAGCTTATGGTTCTCGTCCTGTGGAACAGAACTCCCATCATGGGAAATGATGGAAGCCTGTTTCCTGCTCAGAGGCATTTCTTCATGCCCACAAGCTGAATTTTGCAGCACGAGGATGTGTGTTTTGTTCTTCTCTGCCTGTGATCTACCCTGTTTGCAGGAAATGTGTTCGCAACAGGTGAGGCTTGAAGAACCTGGCCAGGTTGCACCATTATTTCTTTGTTTTGTTTCAGCTCTCCCAGGAATTTCCTGCTGATCTCAGGCTCTGCAAGCATCCCACAATCAACCCTTTCTCCTTTTGTCTCTGTAGGATCTGATAAGAAGAGATATTCTCTATTACAAAGGGCGCATAGACATGGATAAATATGAAGTGGTGGATATAGACGATGGGAGAGATGATGACTTCAATGTCAGCATGAAGAATGCCTTCAAGCTTCATAACAAGGAGACTGAGGAAATGCACTTATTCTTTGCCAAGAAACTGGAGGAGAAGTTACGATGGCTTAGAGCTTTCAGAGAAGAAAGGAAGATGGTAAAAGAAGATGAAAAGATAGGTGAGGAATATGGAAATGAATCTGAAAGGAGATTGTTGGTAATGTTTAATTTAGCCCCAGTGGGTGGAGAAGCCGACATTTTTTTGTAGTAGAATTACAGTTCAGTCTGACTTGGTTGCTCTCACAGTCATAAACAGGTCTCTTTCCAATGCAGTTACTGTTATTTTTGGCCCTCCATAAGCAAATTCTGCCCATAGCTTCAAGCCTCCATGGGTATATGGGAGAAGGAAGTCTTTGGCCATCTGACTTCAGTGTCTCCTGGCTGCACCACTCTGCTCTGGTTATGTCTCATGCAGAGTGGGAGGGCAGCAAAGTCAGTGACTTCCCAGCCATGCTCTCCCCTCGCATCAGCCCCTAAATTGACTGTAACCAATGTCAGTTCAGGCTCAGTTTGTTGCTCAGCTGTAAAACACTGGGCATATTTATGCTACTGTATAAATAATAATGGGTCTAATCTTACTTTTCATACAGCCCGTGCACAAGTGAGATTATAAAGTGGCCTGTCCTTCCAAGGCAGAGCTGCTTTTCAGTAGAACACACCCGTACATTCAGCTCACCAGGCCATCCTTGCCCGCTTGGGGCCTTCTATGTTTGCCCAGCAGTGCAGGGCATCCCCCCCACCCCAAAAAAACAACCCTGAGGCTTTGTAAGCAACCTTCTGAATTGTGTTTGCCGTGTTCCCTTTTCCAGGCTTTGAAATTTCTGAAAATCAAAAGCGGCAAGCGGCAATGACAGTAAAGAAAGTCAGTAAGCAAAAAGGTAACCGGCAACACGCTCTGTGCCTGGTGATGTGAGGGTGGAGCGGGCTGGGCTGAATCCTGCTGGGTTAGGATCCAGCGTCCCCTTGAACTTCCCCCTCCCCTGCTCTTTTTTTATAAAATACCGTTTGTGCTTTGTATCCTTTCTTAATGTATCTGTGGGCCAAATTAATCTCTGGTCGAATGTGCTTGAAGCCAGTGGAATGGCACCAGAGATGAATTTGATCTCGTGTCTCCAGTCTGATGTCCAGAAGCTGTCCCTGGGGGCAGAAATCTATCTCAGTTGTTTATCTCAGGCTGAAACGGGAGTGAGTGCGGAGGTGTGTAGGGGTTCTGCTAATTCCCAAAGTCTCCCATTAGCAAAAAAAGAAGGATGACTAAAATGCTGGAATTGGGGAGGGAGCTACCCCTTTCCTGCTTCTGGAAAGGGGACACTCTTGTTTCCTGGGGCTACCTGTAATTTTTTAAGGACAGCACAGTAGCACCAGCTCTAGAAATAAAGTGTTTTAGTAAAGACATTATATTTCTTGAATGTTAGATTCATTTCCCCACCCAGGCAAGGTACAGCCAACTAATCAGTGCCATGCCAGGTATTAGGCAGAGTCTCAACTGACAAAGGCCAGCGTTTATTATCTCTGGCAATAACTCTTGCAGCTACAGGTTTGGAAATACTCAACACAGAGGGAAGGTCAGAGAGGTCATCTTTCAAGTTCTCCAAAGCTTCACTGTGTCATAGACTTATCAATTCAGTACCAAAGTTCCACGGCACAACTAGGCCTATAAATGGGTTTTGAGAGAACTCGTTGCTGCTTGGGCTCGGGTCAGTCCCAGGCAGGTTTGTCCCCGCTCTGTGCAGGCAGTGGGGTTTTTTTCCAGAAGTTGAAGGAGCTCTTTGCTTTCTGCCTCACCTGTCGTTGTCTACTGGCTTTGCTGGTCCAGTAGTGGTTTGCCAGGCCAACTGTAAGCTCCTTGGTTTGCTGTGTCTCTCCATTGTCATTAGTCTTCTCCTCTCTACTAACTTCCTATGTCGTCTTCTAAGATGTTCTCTAAAAACTCTCCTGGCCAGATTTTCTGAGCTCAGAGTGTGCACACCCCAAACCCAGGCCCAGGTACCTCACACGGGGTACCTGTGCTTCAGGCAGGAGTGGCCACTGAGACCCCCCAGCTCAGGGTCTCAGACTCCCCCTCATCACCTGCATGTTTGTCCCCCAGCACGGAAACAACCACAGGGGTCACGGCAACTGGAAGATCAGAGAATCAGACTTGCATGATTGCCATGGCAAAACCAGTTTAAATTATTACCTGCTGTTCAGTTAATTATATTATTAATTAATTAAGGTATTAATTAATAATTGTACTCTTCAGCCATTAAGGGACACAGTTCAGAGGTGCCTGAGCATGCCTACCAGTGTTCCCACGTAAATCACTGGACTTGCATCCTGACAAATACAATACGCCCAACAGGACTCTATGTCTTACACAGCAATTGCTCTCTGTCTTCTCTCTTTGTCTTTCTCTCTCTTTCTCTCTGAGATGAAAAAAGAGGGGTTGTTATCTTAGGCTTCTTGGACTATAAAACTCATTAGCTCCTAAAACACCAGTCAGCATTTCTTTAGTGAAGAACGAGCTTAGGCTGTAGGACTGGCAGTTCTTTTTGTGAGATTAAGTCCTCGAGTCAGACAGAAGTTCAGTCACATCCCAGCACCAAGTTGAGCGCAGCCTCGTTGTTTTTAAGACACGGAAGCTGAAAAACATCAAATAGGGTCGTTAAAACAGTAGCTCTGTTTGCTTTGTCCTGCACTGTGGTGATCATAGCCCAGTCTCACTCAGATTGATTAAGTATTAACACTTGAAGGTTTTGCTGAAAACTCTTTGGTTTTGTTACTCTGTGGTTGGTCTTGTGCCCAAGCCTAGAGACTGCTGGAGCAGGGAGCTGCTGGCACTGCTCAGAAGGGGGGGTAGGAGGAAATTCCTGAGAGCTGGCTTTTAGGGACTGATTTTTTGAATCTTGCCGTATGCATTTTACAGATATTGACAACATTTTTTTTGCCAAGATCTTGGCAGGCACTTAGGACTCGGGCTTGAGAACAGGCAGAGAGGTGTGCCCGTGCCAGGGGTTGCTGCCTCTGCCCTCCACGGCACGACAGGAGCATCAGAAAGGGCTTTAGGTCAGTTTTGGAGCATCAGTTATACCTGGAAAGCAGTGAAGCCCTTCAGGAGTGGGAATACTTCAATGGAACTATTAAGGCACTGAAATGCAGGCTTTGCAGGATGGTCTCAGTGGCTACAGCAGGGCCTGACAGCTCCACAGCCCGGCCCGACGTGTCACAAGCTCTGCTCCCGCGTCAGCGGGTGCCTATTACAGACTTGTTCCTGGATTATCTCAGCTCTTCCCTCCACCTCTTAAATGGGAAACCGTGGTAATTCCCCTGTCACAGAACACTTAAGGAAGAGAGAAGAGCCGTGAAGGAGGTGAAATGGAAAATGCAATCAACTTTGTTAGAGGTGAAGCAGAAAAACATTTTTCAAATAGTATAAACTGCTGCTTATTTCATGCACTGTTGTACCACACCTCCCAGAAGTATTGCTCTCGAGCTGGCTGGCATGTGTTTGAAGAGGAGGCATTTAAACCACTGCTGGCTGCAAGGGAGAGGCACTGCGAGCAGCTGAGAGCAGCAGAAGGAGCCTTAAAACTGCTTTTTGGACAATTGGAACCTTTATCCAGGTGACTAAGTGGGAACACAACTCTTGGAGAAGTTTTTAATCCCTGCCTGAGGGTCCTCTGTGGGGCCCCCTAGAAGCAGCCCCCTCCTGACACTCCTGTCTGCACAGGATGTGTGCAGGGCCAGACTCCCTGCCAGATCCACTTAATGGTACACGAGGTCAGATTTCAGCAGCATCCCAGGATTTGCACTACTTATTGGATTGGGCAAAACGTAATGGCATTAGACCAGGTGCCTTAAGACAGCATTAAACCAATTTTTGGCCTTCTTTAAGTCCATTAGATATACAGTAAATGGGTACCATTGGCTCTGCACCTCACAGACAGAAAAGGGGTGGTTGCTGTTGGGGTTTTTTTGCATTGATTGTTCAAGATTTTGCCTCTTAGTTGTTGCCCTTTAGCTTCCTTCAGTGTCAGTGTGGGAGCTGGGAATAGAATTCAGTGTGGTATCTCCTAGAAATAGTAAAGTAACTAGAATTTATTTGTCTTGACGTAACAAAAACAACAAAAACCCCCACAGCCCCTTGCAGGCCACAGGCAGCCAAGTGTGCAGGATCTCTGCAGATAGTCCAGGTCCCGCTGAGAACATCCACTGCCTGTGCTGACATGGCAGAGGGATGATGGCATTGAGTTGTGCTTCCAGCACTGTGCTTGTTATTGACTAGAGCAGTGGAAACAGGTCCAAAGTTCCTGTGGAAACAGGTACCTTGTAGATCTCCAGTCCATCCTTACCCACAGGTTAATCCAGGGTGCTTTTTCCTCTCTCCATCAGTGACCTATTCCTCAGCCACTTACCATCTCCCCCCAGGGGTTAGTGTTTGCAGCCTGCAGGAACACTCAGTTCCCTCCCTGATACCTTCCTAATGCCCAGCTCTGTCCACCTCTGGTCCCCTGCAGGACAGGGATATTTGCTTATACTCCTAGAAGCTGCCAGCCAGGGATGTCAGGGAATTAGAGGCTCTCCCAGGAAGGAGACTCCATTCTTAAAGCACCATTTCCCACCAATGTTTTCACTTTGGAAAATGAAATATCTGCTCAGATTTGGAGAAGTGACCTTAGTGTGAGCTGGGAGGATTTCCCACCCCAGGAGATCTCTTCAGCCCCACACTGTGAGCCAGCTCCTTCATGCTCTTCTCCCTGCCCTATGTGTTCCCCTCTGCACTGTGCACAGCTTCCCCAAAGCACACACCTTCAGCCCAGACGAGCCTTTAGAAGGAGGGAAGCACAGATTCAGTCAGGATCACCCTGTCCCTGAGCTGAGAAGGGTGCTGTCACTAAACGTGCCACACACTTAGCTGTGCACACCCAGCAGGGGTTAAATCATCAACCAGCATGAGCTGCTTTGGCCTGTCATAAAACACCCTCTGAATCACTGGATTTTCCTGCTAATTTCTTCCTGCCTGATCACTTGAGCTCACAGCAAACTATGTCATGAAAACCCTGACCCAGACATGCAACAGCTTCTCTCTGACTTCTCACACTGCAGCACCTGAAGCTCTCCCAGCACGTGTGCCCAGCAGAGCCGGGGACTGCCCCTTGGTGCTCCTGTGCCAGCTGGCAAGGGCAGGGCTCACCGGGTGACAGGGACTGTTGGTGCCTGCCGCGGCTCTCCAGAGTGCTGAAACCTGTTTTACTGCATCTTGCTGACAAGACTGATGTGGCTCTGCCATGTTTCCCCATCCTGTTCACGCATGTAGGCACAACCTCGGGGGATTGCAAGAGCCTGAGCAAGCATGGACCAACCCTGGAAAACAAAGAGGGGCATTTGCATTTTCGGATAACCAGGGTCACTTCCCGTTTTTACAGCACAGTAGGTGAAAGAATGGAGCTAATCATGTTCTCAGGGGGATTTCCCCATGGATTCGGGGAAATCTCAGAGCTTACCCCGTTTCTTGTAAAACCCAGACCCTGCCCACTGCAGTGCTCGTGCCGTGGGTCCACAAGCACCATCCCACGGCAGCACAGAGAGTGTGCTGCTCGCTCCAGGCATCAGGAACCCAGCTGGAGGCAGTAATATCCTCTGAGAACCTCAGATCTACAAGGCAAATCGGGGGTAAATTCTTGGCTGGGAGACCTCTGAGGGTGGTACAGTGACTCTGCTGAGCACATGCTGCAGGGCAGATTTTTGGTGAGGTGTTAATGGTACTCATTTGGGAGCCCAGATCTCAACATCAGTGTCAGGTTGAGGTTCCAGCTGAAATAAGTTTGTCAGCCCAGGTACTCCTGCACTTCAGTTTGGTGAGGGTTCCAGGTGAGGGGCAGTGCTGCTCCCCAGAAGAGGCAGCTTTTCAGGGTTTTCATGGCTGAACTGATTTCCTCCTATCAGTGAAACCCAAGGAGTGATCTTTGTGATCAGCCTGTAGAGTGCTGGAGGAGAGAGAGGCTGTATAAACACAGGATGGGATAAATTAGTTTTCACCTGGCTTTGATTGATGAAGCCCCCATATCATTCTTGTCTTGCCTCGATTAGCTTTTCTTATCACATGAGGAATCATTATCTGACTGTCTGCTCTAATGACATCAGTCTGCAGTAACAGACTGGATAAATAGACTCAGGAAGGTCGAGTTACCTCAGTGTGTGTAGGTAGATACTGTGGTTGGCTGGGGAACATCCAGGACATGAGATGACTGTTTCCTCGGTTGGATTTCTCAAGCTGCAGTCAGCCCTTTTCTCTTCCTCCTGAACAGAGAAGTGAGGTCAGTGGTTAGAAAAGGGAGCTGAGGCACATTCTCCTCACTGGTACTATCCCATTACCAGCCTGTGTCAGACTGTTGAGTAAAATCCCCAGCTGTGTGAAGAGCCATGGCTAAGGCACCACCCAGATTCCTCTTGAGATGAGCGAATATGTCAAAAAGTGAGTTGGGTGGTTCAGCAGGAGGTGTAAACCAGTCCACAGCTGCTCAGGATAGATCCTGTTCATCCACCCCACCTTCTGCAGGGCTGCAGTCAGGGAGAACTAATACCAGACACATCAGAGTTTGCCAGCCCTAAACCTAACAGGGACCTGGTGAACCGTGCTTTGAGATCCTCTGTTGAAATGTGCTGCAGAAGGGCAAAGGGCTGTACCCACTCAGCCAGTACTGCTTGTTTCTTTACCTTAAGCTTGTCGCTATTGCAGGAGTAATTTACACCACAATTAGTGGTCCTGAGGCATGTCCCTGGCATCCCCATGTTACAGTATTCAGGAGAAAACAGAATTTATGGGATTTTTGAGCATGGCTTCTGACAGATGCAAGGTGGCTGAGCTGCCCTTGAGCTCAGAGGGGGTGGAAGGTTCCTCAGTGCAGCACTGCTCCCTTTCCTGCCAGCAGCACCCCCTCAGCCAGTGCAGAACCCAAGTGTGGATCAGGGCACTGTCCCCACCTCTGGCCAATGGACAGTGTGGCCCCTGAACAGCTGGGTAGAGGAAAAGTGAAATAGCTCCTTATCAAAGGGTAAGCTAAAATCTTACAGGTTGAGGATGGAAGAAGCAGCTTGTAAGGCTATTTCCATGGTTTTGTGGAGGAGATCTGTGTGCACTCTGTGTGTTGTGTGAGCTCTGGGAGGGTGCAGTGTTGTGTCCTGCTGTATGATCCGTCTGCACGTGTCCGTGGATTGCCTTTGAGTTAACAGCATGCTCCTCAGTCTTCAAGTGCTACTGAAGTCATGTTGTAACCTCAAGTAGAAGAGACACTTTGGGGGGGAAAAAAAGAAAAAGAAAAAACCCACAAAAAATAGAAGGGAAAAAAAAGAGACAGTTTTAAGTCTTTTTAATTGTTTTCTTTGGAGCTGAGGAATCTGAAAGACTCCGAGTGACGCTGCCTAGTGCTAAAAAAAGACTTGATTTCAACTGCCAGAGCAGCATCTCTCTTACCAGTTTTGTCTAGCCAAATTTTAAATCCGGGAGTTTTCTTCTTCTCATTCTGAGCAGCTCCCCACAACCCCGCTGTGCAGCTGCAGCCACAGTGCAGAATTATGCATGAGCCAGCAGAAGGAGCTCCAGGTCTGGTCATGGGGGTAGAGCTGCGTTCTGACACAGCTGTGCCTAGAAATCATTACTTATCTATCGATTCTTTCCCTTTGTGCTTTGAATTCTGTCTGCCACACAGCCCAGAATTGCCTTGGAAAAGAGCTTTGCTCATTTCTTTCTGTTCAATTGCAGTGGAGTTATAGCTTTGAATATTAAAAAGATATCCCTCAAGAGACAATTTTGCACAGCGGCCCCAAGTTCTGATGAGGGAACAAACCACTTCAGTGCAGAAGAGAAAAATACCTGCCTGCCTGCTTTTTTCCCAGAATTGCTCTTTCTCAGGAGTTGAAGATGTGCAGATTAGGTGAATCTTCCCCCCTCCCAGCCCTCAATTTCTGTGTTCCACATTGTCAAGAACATGGGTTTGTTAAAAAAAATATTTAAAAGCCATTCTTGGAGCACCTCAAGCTATTGCAAAGTGCTGTCTCACAGTTCCACAAGGAAGTAAGTTCTGGAATTATCAGCCTGACTTGCCAGAGCACAGTGGTTTTACGTGCATGCCCCCACACAGAGTGATGATGCATGTCACTGAGATCCATGGGTTTGGTGGTTTAGGCCACTGGATAAATATGATAAATATGCAAACCTTCAGCTGCTTCTGCAAGTAGAACCAGCCAGGAGCTTTTGGCATTCATCCAGCCCAGATGTTAATGCCAGTAGCCCAGATGTTAATGCCAGTAGCCCAGATCCTCACGCAGGGCCACACGTACGACTGTGAGGAGAAGTGTCTGAGGTGCTTTACTGAGGGAAGTGGCAGTGTGTGCATGGGTGTGTTTGAAGCAAGGATAGACATTTTCCAGGAGTTTTGACCAAAAAGGCTGTTTTGGGAAAGAACTGTATGGGGTTTGCTAGTGATCTGGCCAGGGGACTCTGCCTTTTTTCTCTTCAAGAAGACGGACTATGAATTCCATTCTTTGCAGTGTAACTCCATCAGTGTCAGTGGACGTCAGCCAGACTGTCCTTTCTCTTCTTCTTCAGCCTTCCAAGTGCATAACATTCTGCTGATCCAGGAAGTTTTGTAGCATTTCTGTATGGCCATTAAAATACATTAGTTCACCCTCCACAAATTGGTTTAGGGACACTGAAGAGCTCAGCCCAGCTCAGCTGCAGCTCAGGGCCAACTGCTACTCTGCAGCCACAGGATGCCAAAGCCATTGGGCATGTCTTAATGTGGGGTTAAGGGCTTCCAAAGCTTAAACCAATTGCTGTGTCCTCCTTAGTAGCTCTTTTCTGTTGTAGAACGTTAATTTTGGTGGCACAAGGACTATTTGCCTTTGAAGTAAATCCTAGTCCACTGGTTGACCAAACCAGATTTATTTCCCATCTCTAGCCATGTAAGGGACCTGTGGCAGATCCTAACCTTCCCACAGATCCTAAAATCTCTCACCAGTCTCTGCTGGGATAATTGGCCAAGGCACCAAGGGCTGGTGGCCTCCAGGAGAATGTCGACACTCCTTGTGTGGGTCTGGGGTTAGAGTTTGTTCTCCAGAGCAGACTCTGCAGCTGGTCTCACTGTTCCCACATGGACCTGCCTGGAGCAGGAGAGTGGCAGAAGAAGGGATGGAAGGGATGGGCAGAAATGAGCTCAGGCTCATGCTCTGCCCCTGTGGGACATCATCTGCTTCAGTCACACAGTGTGATAAATTCGAACTGCTGTTCGGGACCTGCCAACCAGCAAGATACAGAAATTGTGCCAGGTATCCCAGGACAGCAAGGGCTCTGGGGCTGCCCTCTGCTCTGCAGGCCTTCTGTGGGAGACAGGAGCTTGGGAAGACTCCCTGATGAGTAACTATTCCATCGTGCAGATACAAGCACAGAACATCTCCAGGTTGATCTTTTCAAATAAGTTTGAAATACTAACTGTGATGAATTTGTTAAAGGTTCGTAAGGATGAATCATGGAGCACTTTTTGTTCACTGCAAGGATCGATCTTGGTTACTCCCTGCAGTGGACAGAGATAGTAAAGAAGGAGAAATGAGCCTTTTGAGGATTTTAACCCTTGATTCCTAAATTCTACAGCGAGGGGAAGCAAGCTGATCCTTTTTCCTAAAGACACACTAAAGCCTTAGCTTGTACCCAAAAGAGGTCCCGAAGGCCAGTGCAGCACCATGTCAAAGCTGTGTGGTGAGCTCCGTGAGTGCCCCTTGTGAGGCTTTTCCCCTGTATGTAAGTGCCATCCGTGTGCAGCCGTCCTGTGCCCGGCCAGCCTGGCCCCAGTGTGTCTGTGTGTGAGTAGGACTGCGAACCGCATTTCTTGTGCACACCTTGCTGGTACCTGGGTGCTAATCACCATATTTTGCCTTCTCTAGCACCTTCCCAGCCGAGGATCTCAAAGTGTTTTACAAACATTAATTAATTTAGCTTCACAACCCTCCTGTGAGGTAGGTGGGTGCTGCCATCCCGCTTTTCCAGATGAGGACCCTGAGCCGCTTGGGCAGAGTCGCCTTCGCTCCTGCGGTTAAAGCCGGGGCGGGCGGCGGCCTCGGGATGGCCCTCGCGACGCCTGCACCCCGCAGAAGGAAGAGCAGTTCTGCATGCAGCAGAGGGGATCCAGAGAAGGCCAGAGCTTACAGCAGCCTGCTCCAGAGCCCTGCTCCTCTCTCCTTCCTGCCCTTCTCTGGAGTTGTGGTTTGCAGCCGGTCACGCTGCCCTGAGGCTGAAGGAGGGTTATCCCTCATCAGCGGTGTTGTGGGGAAGGACATGCAGACTGTGTCACTGTGCCCTGTAGTCTGTGCTACACACATCCCTTCTGTTTCACTTCCAGTCACCCAGAGCTGCCCTTTCCACACCATCCTTTACAACAGGCTGCACAGGCCTCAGCTTGCCGAAGCCCCCCTTTCCATGGGAAAGCTGTAAGGGCAGCATCCCCTCTCCCCATTCCTGCACAGGAGCTATGGCTCACCTGTGTGGGAATGAGAATCCAGACCCCAGAGCGTAGCCTTGCCAGTCCATCCATTGCTACCAGTTTGGCTTGAGCAGAGTCAGCCTTTTCTGTGTTTCGTGCAGCCGTTTTGGGCTGAAGCCGGACTGGTGAATTCAAAAAGAACCCTATGGAAAAGTCCTAAACCCTTCCTAGAGCAGATGACGATCTCCCTGTGTGTAGGCAGATGAGCGTAGCCATCCTGCAGAGCAGCCCTGCTCTGCCCCGGTGCGGGAGCCGGTGCCGGGCGGTCCCCGGGGTCGCGCTGCTCGGGGCTGGTCAGCGGGGCGTGTTGGGCACAGCGGTGTCCAGCTCCAGCTGGGAGGGAGGGGAAAATCGAGCTTGGAAGCAGCAGGTGTTAAAGTGGAGTGGGTCGAACGCCGCGGTCGCCGGGCTCTGTCTGAGCAGGAGGGTGCACGCGGCCGCGCTCCTTCCGTCACACAGGACTTTTCCATGAGGGCGGGCACAACTCTGCCCATACAAAAGTAATGGATCTTTCCCAAATCTTCAGGCCTTGGTGTAGCACAGGCAGCCTCGGAGCTGAGAGGTCAGGCAGCGTGGTGGCTCCGTAGATTTGCCGTCTCTCGCACGTCTCCCCGGTGTTTGGGACCCTGGTTATGAGTGATAAGAGGCGATAGCATGACGAAGAAAGACTACTGACCCAATTGCTCTTTGACTGATCTGTTTCTTTTTCCCCCCAATCATCGATGCAGGTGTGAGCTACTCCAAGTCGGTTCCTCCAGCCTACCCACCACCCCAGGATCCATTAAATCAGGGACAATACATGGTGACAGATGGCATATCCCAGTCCCAGGTCTTCGAGTTCACCGAACCCAGACGCAGCCAGGCACCATTCTGGCAAAACTTCAGCAGGTTAACACCATTCAAAAAATAATACCTAGAGAGATGGAGAATTTTAACTTAAAAGAACTAAAATTTAAAAATAAAAATAAATAAAATTATATTTATAGATGGACCTTTTTTCGGAGAAGCACTGTTGCAACTAAATATATATACATATATATATATGTATACACACATTTTAAAAATAATAATATATACATATATGTATATATATAGAAGGACCAAAAACTTTTTTTGTTGTTTTTGGGAAGTAATCTGCTACTAGATACTAGGAAGCACCAATGATTTTAACCATGTGACCTATTTTATTTTATTCCATTGGTCGAACATCTGTTGGTTGTTTTTTTTCCCTGTTTTTCTTCATTTTCATCCTGGTCGTCATTGGCATCCCAGAATGCTTTCTCGCTTGTGTGACTCCGTCATGGAAGTTCCTCATGGACTACATTGGTGTATATTTTCTTTGATTTTATTTATGGGGGGGTTGTTTGTTTTTTGGAGTGCTGGGAGGTCTCTGCTCCCTCTCCCTCCCTCTCCGTCCCTCCCTTGGCTGTCCCCGGAGTCCCCGTTCCAGTGAAGACGTAGCCCCTTTCCCTGTCCTGCATTCCCTGGTCTGACTCGTGCCTGTCTGGATGTGCTCCCTGTGCTCCCGCTCCGCTGCGCAGTATTTCTCTGGCTTTAACTGTTTTGTTGTGGGCAGGTGAAACCCAGCAGAAGGGGAAGCAGCTACTTAGGAAGTGAGAGATGGGTTTTCTTCAGTTAATTTTTTTGCATTTTTTTTAAGCACTGTCTTTTTCTCAATTCAGTGTGATTTGTTCACACTTGGAGTAAGACTGAGAAAAGAATATCAGGGGCTTTTCTTTCTTTTGCGTTGAGCTTTGTTTCTGTGGGGTTATCTTTGATTTATTTTCTTTTCGAGCCGAGACGTGACTCTGAAAAGCCCACTCCTATCTTTGTTTTCCATGCAAAGATAAAAGCTTAAAAACTGATGGCTTCATGCCTCCATCGCAGCTGGAGGAAAATTGGCTACGAGGCTCCAACAAATGGCCAGTTTTCTGTCTTCAGGAACTAAGGTCCCATCCTTGGCCACACTCAGCCTGCACAGTCCTGGTTAATGAACCACTAATTGCCAAAAGTGGGGACTCGCTGCCCTCACTGCCTGCTCCACTCTGAGCATCCCAGATCCCCAACAGGCCTGAGCTGCCGTAGAGACCCGTTAGTGGGAGGATCCGTGGAAGGGCTCAGCTGCTGGTAAAGCCCCCGAATTGCAGGGGAGCTGAGAGCTGCCCTTCAGGGAAGAGATGGATGTGACCTGAGAGGTGTAGCCGTGGTTCTGTGTCCCGCTCAGAGCAGTGCTCAGGTCACCCCCCGTGGCTGGCAGAGGTGTATCAGTGTCAGCAGCTCTGGAGTCACTTAGCCAAACTCCAGGTCTCTTTCTCTCTCTTTTTCTCCCTCTGGAGATTCACAGCTCTGATTTTAAAGACACCTCCTACAATTTCAGCCTTAAGTACATTTGTTTGCAAGTGCAAAAGCTTATGTTTAAGCTTGTAAAACAAACCATTGTGCACGAGGATGATTTTTTTTTTCCTAGGGCAAATGAGACTGTTTAACCAGATTTAGAAGATGAATTTAAAACCTCTGCAGAGCTATTCTGCAAACTCCTTTGAAAATGTGGGATAAAGTGATTGATCATGGTATTTGTCATTTTCCTTTGAATCTGATACACCACATAAGCACTCCGGGCCAGTGACTGTGGAGATACATTTTTTTTTTTTTCCTTGCCCCTAAGAAATACAATGGGAAGAGCAGAGAGTGTGATTTCATTATTTCCACGGAGCCTGTTTTATTTCAGGGCATATTGCAAGGGTGGCATTATTTTTACCTAAGTCAAAAAATAATCTCTCGTATACTTTTGACTAATCTAGAAATTATCAATAACCAGCAAAGCCAGATTAGTGTTCTGGAGTGGAAAAGTGGCCCCTCTGTGACAGGCAGCAGCCAAACACCAGGAATTGCAGATAGGAAGCAACCCAATTTTATATCAGAAATTATTTTTATGCTCTTTTGTATCTTTGCATTTTTATGGTCAGATTTGAATATGGGAGACGTAGCAAATATTATTTTGTTTCTTTACCAGAATGGGTATTTAACGAAGTGGATGAGGTGCGTTCTCGGCAGTTAACTGGAATGTTTTACTCTTTCTGAATGGCTGGAGAGATGCAGAGAGAGAGAGAGAGAGAGAGAGAGAAAGAGAGAGAGAGATTCCAAAATGTTGTCAACATGATGAAAATTTCAGTTATTCCTTTGCCTTTTTAATTGCTTAGGGGGAAAAAAAAAAGTGACAAGCACATTAGTTAAGCCTGTTCATTTACTTGTTTTGTGCCTCAGAGAGTGAGAATGAGACATCCATAATTTTTATGAGAAGATGCTTCCTAAATATTCAGCACTAGGAAAAAAGAAACACCACCGCCACACCATTATTTGCATCATAAGTCAAGACTCGCTTGATCTGACAAGGCATCTTGTTGGACTCGCAGCTTCTTTCTTAAGTGGGAAGCCCACCCGAGCCAGCACTGCCCGAGCAGAGCAGCTGCAGGCGCGTGTTCCAGAGGGAAGAGGGGCTTGGCTCTCAGGCAATGGCATCCAGGAAAGCTCTTCCCCTCCATAAATTGCCAAAGGTGCTGCAGGAGATGGAGCATTGGCACAAAGAAGAACCAGCACTGGGTCCCACTTTCCCACCTCCTGTGGCTTTCCCAGTAGGGAGCAGGGCTGTGCTGCCGCGTGTCGGGAGCGGCGCGGATGCAGATTGGGGTGATTTGACTGAGCATCTGATAACAGACTTTCATTTCAATGCCAGACAGGAGGAACCCACTTACCATTCCATGTGCAGAAACAAGAGAGTTGTAACAAACTTAAATGTTTACGGTTTTCTCTGGCTGAATCTATATATATATATATATATATAAAAAAATAAAGATACCCTCTTCCCTAGGTAAATGACATGCATTACCCCTTGACCTAGACACTAGAACAGAGGATCTAAATTCAAGACTTTCGCCTCCCCACCCTCTCCAAAAAGTCAAACAAGAACCAACCTAGGTGCATCTAACAGTTGTAAATAGAAAATAATACATAGAGAAATATATTTGAAATTTGTTTCAGTTTCTGGATGGGCACCAGCCGTCCATTGCAATGTTATTGATAGTACACTGTGGTGCTTTGGGTTTCTGGTTTTGTTCTCTTTATGCTCTGTCATCTTTTCATTGCAGCTACATTTCAGGGAACATGTATATTTAGTAGCTATTGTAAGTTCTGCATGGCATCACCAAGCTTATTTTTCCTTAAGAAGAAAAGAAGAGTCTGTAGGAGTTTAAAGGCACTATGACGACAGGGACTTGTAGCAGAGAATTTAAAAAAAAAAAAAAAAAGGTTTTTAAAATTCTAGTTTGAAGCCAAATACTGATATTTTAGTGCTTTTGGGGTTTTAAAAGTAAGAGAAAAAAAAAAAAGAAAAAAAAAAAAGAAAAGGATTTTGGTAACCCAGCTGATCCGCACTTGCCAGTTTTATTATTTTGTTTATATTGGACTGTTTGACCCTGTCAAACAAGTGTCAAAGTTGTGTGTATAAAACAAAAAAAGTGTTTTAAAAAGTGTTGTAAAGACACTGAGCCTTATGAAAATATTTATGGAATTAAATAAAAAGAAGTGAAAAGGCATCTGAAGGCATTTTAACTCATTTTCCTCAGAGCGGTCTCACCTTCCCCCAAGGCTGAGCACGAGTCGCTGGGGTGGAGCCCCAGCCTGGCAGCAGAGTGGACACTGAGACAGTCGTGTGCCACCAAACAGTAGGATTGTTCTGGAAATATCCCACCTCCCTTACTCTGTGTCCTCCCTGTGAACTGAGCCAAGTGATTAATGAGTAGCTGGAGGTTCAGCACTGACAGAATCCCGCCCTGCCAGTGCTGGCAGGGGCCGCTCCAAGTGGAGCTGGGATCGAGACATGGGTTTAAAATGCTTTTTGTTCCTGCACTTTGCTCAGCTCCAGCCCAGACGTGAAGACAGCCAAGCTCTCCAGACAGACATCAGCAAAACATGCTGTGAGCAGCCCAAGATCCATGTGGAAGTAGAGCAGGGGGTGGGTTTTCCAGGGGAAGGAGCCTGGCCATGCACTGCCCTGCTGCAGAGGGCCGGACACTGGGAATGAGCAGGTTCCTGCACTGGGAGAAGGAACTTTATCCCTGAAAGGCCAAGGGCTCTCTCCAGACACCCGGTGGCATTTTGCAGGTAAGACAGTTGAGTCGTGTATGTCTAGATAGCCTAAAAATACAATTCTAACCAAGCAAACCAGGGTTATCCCAGCGTGGCCCAGCCGTGGTTGGGAGTGGTGTCTGTTGTCACATGGAGAAACAGGCACAAGGACCTCGGTGCTGTAAAGAGTTGCAGCCCGGTTGCTGCGCTTGCAGTCAGATTGCACTGATTCTCTGCTCTTTCCTCTCTGCCCTGTCGGGGTGAGGGATGGCCAAGGTGCTGGCACACAGACTGACCACATCTCAGCCCAGACAGATGAGGAAACCAGTCAGACAAGGTTGCCAAAATGCAAAACCCAAGAAGCTCTGCTCTGAGAGGAAGAGGGAGGCAGAGCTGTGGGGCCAGCGTTTTAGCAGGTTCAGGAGCAGGCTCACCCAGACCTCAAACATCACAGCTTCACATCTGCCTCCTGCTTCAGCAATACCCCCACAGCCAAGCTTTTTTTCTCTTGCTTCCATTATTGCTTGCAATGAAGAGGCCGTTGGTGCCGTGCTGGGGTTCAGCTCTCCAGATGATCCCGTTTCTCTCGCAGCTGGAGCCCCCAGGGAGCAAAGGCACAGCGCTGTTCCCAAGGAGTTCTGCAGGGGAGAGCACACCCAAAGTGCAGTTACATACCAAACCTCCCCTTGGAGAACTCCTCTCCTGCCCTCACCACTGCCTTTGCCGGCCAAAAGAACTGTTTGCCAGGATTGTGTGCTGCCCTCCCAGTTTGCAGGTGGGAGCTGTGGGGAAGGGGGGGTGCTCAGGGAGGGCACGAGCCAGGTGCGTTGCTCAAGGTCTGTAATGGACCCAAAAAACCCCTGACAAAGAAGGAGTGGGGAGGAAAGCCTGGCACCCAGCGTGTGCACTGTGAGCAAGAGCACCACCAGAGCTTACTCAGAGCTCCAACCAACCAACCTCCATGCCCTGCAGCCTGCTCCCACCCCGGCTTGCTTTCCTGGCGCTGGGAAGAGCACTCCGCGGCTGGGAACGCCGCTGCAGCTCGTAGCTGGTTGAGACTTCTGAATTTCATTTGGTGATGGGATTTGTTTGGTTTTAGCTTTCTCCCGCCACCCAGCATCCAGCCAGCTGCTGAGAACTCTGCTTGCATGAAACAAAAACCAAAACCAAAGAAACCCGACTGAAAGCCCTTTCTCTTGCAGGGGAGTTGGGGGTGTTGGGCCGTGTTCCTGTGACACCCCCTGGTCTGTTGTGCTGCCCCACCTGAAGGCACAGGGAAGTTGTGTGGAGCTGGCAGCCTCCATGGGCTCTGCTTGGGAATGGAATGGAATGGGTAGAGCTCTTAGGCTGATGTGTTTGTGACATGACAGGAATGTTGTATGAAGAACTTTGCACGTCTGGTTTATCCGTGTGTGTTTATCCATGGAATTACAGAAGAGCTTTTGCTTTTTAAGGAATCGGACTTCCAGTCTGAATGATGGTGCAGGGATTGTGCATCCCAGTCTACCCCAAGCAATACACTGTCTTGTTATTCTGTAGCTAAGAAGCAGCGCTGGGTTCTGCACTAAGTGCAGTGTGGCAGGTCTGCATCCTCCGAGGCATGTAATGCTCCTTCTGTGCAGGTTCATAAAGAACAACTGGAATTGCATGCTGCTGGGGATGCAGCAGGTATAACTGGCACTCTGAGAGTGTTGGTAAGTCCTGACCACTGAGGGTTTTTCACCTAAGGAAGGACAGGAGCTGTTAAACTGCAAATGTAATCCCCAAAACTGCAGGAACAATTTGTAAAACTGTCTTTATTTGTCTACACATCTTACCTTTGCTATGGTAAAAGAGATACAAGGTATTTCTTAAATGCTTTTAATGTTCACATCCTTTTTTCTTCCAGCTCTGTGTCCTGGTGAAGACTTGCACCTAGTCATTTCAGAGCCACAGTAGTTTGTCACGTGTGTCAGGTCAGACAGGGTCTCTGTGCTCAGCCTCGTCCGCAGGCTGGGCCGTGCAGCAGCCATGGCTCCAAAGTGTTTCCCTGTTCCAGGAGGGCCCATCTCCAAACCTCCCTCCAGCACCTCTCTGAACACTCCCCAGCCAAAGACAGTGGTGGCCAGTGCATTGTCTGGGGGACAGGGAGCACTTCCCTCTTCTTTTCAGTTTGGTCACAGCAGCAACAAAACCTCTGCAAGATGGGAACAGAGGGAAGGTTTATTTTTCATTTAGGAGAGTGTGTTAAAAAGTTCAACCCTTGCAGAAACACTTGTCTCATGAAGTAACAGTGCTTGAAGCAGTGCTCAGGTCTGGGGCATCTTGTAGAGTGTGTTTTACCTCTGGCTGCCTCTGCAGTCAGAGCTGGGGAGGGGAGCTGGCCATCCCCTTTTGGGTGGAGATGAGGCTGTGCACACACAAGTCCTGGACACACACACTGCCTGTGAGAGCAGAGAGCCACAACATACACAGCTAGAGCCTGCCTGGCTCTTACACCCCTTGTACAGCTGCAGGGGAGCAGAGACACATTTTTGCCAGGATCTGGGTCTTTCAAAAGAGATCATGGCACTAAACTGGCTTATAAATAACGTCTGAGAATTCAGGTTCCAAGACACTCGGTGCTGTCTTCCTGGCTGGCGCTGGAAGCGAGTGAAGTTGGCTTCAGAAGAGAAGTGTCACTCTTTTTTTCATCTGGAGAAGCAATAAGAGAATCTATTGGTAAATTTGCTTCTCCTCTTAGCTCACCTTTCCAAAAGATGTGAAGCTTTTATTCGTGAAGGAGGGTGTGTCTGTTTGCATTCAAGCTCTGCAGGTTCATAGGAAATCAGCGAGCAGCTGCCCCTTGCACAGCAGAGTCTGCCCTGGGTGGAAATGGTTTAGCTCAGAGACTGAAGAGGAAGCACCTCTTCCTCCTAAAGACAGTGATTTTAAAGGCAGGTTTTGTACAGGCTGGGCTGATACTCTGTCACATTGGGAACACTGCAGAGGTGTGAAGAGAGCAGCAGGTCTGAACAAATAAGTCATTTACAGAAGTGAGGTCACTGCTGTTATCTCAGAAAGTCCTTTGTCACTGGCTGTTTCTTCATCCCAGCAAGAGCTGCCCTCTCCAGATGAATGGTCTGAGCAGAGCTCTGTTGAGCTGGATTGCCCAGGTCATTTTAATGCCAGTTTTATTCTTGCTGACCTGGACATTTGATGGCTTTTCCATCATCGGTCACTCCTGTGCAGCCCAGACCACAGGGAGTTTTGAGTCAAAGGTATGTTAGCACGTCTGAAAGTGGAATTGCTTTCCACCTATTTGAGCCATCTCATTGGTTCTTTTGTCTTCTGTTTGGAAGCTGGATAAATGCAAAGAAGTGCCATTTGCTGTATTTTACTTCCTCAGCAGCCAGGCCAGTGCTTTGCCAGTGCCAAAAAAGAGCAGCCTTAGAGCACACTGCCATAGCTCCCCCTCCAAAGCTCAGGTGACAGGAAAGTGTGTGGTTTTTACAGAGTCTCACAGGTCCAAGACCAGTAAAGGATGAAATGGGCAAATTGCACTGATAGTGCCACTGTAAAAAACTGTCCCTTGCTGCCTTGTCCCACCCAAACTATATCATTTGTACTTTGTGATTTATTTGGTTGGTTTGGCTGGAGCCAAAGCTCTGTTGTGTTGGTGTCCACGCTGTCCATGTTGTCCTCCAGCTGTGGAGGGCCCTGACATTCCCAAGGGACACCCAGGTGACACAAAAGCCCAGGAGGGTCACCAAGAACCCTCCCTACTCTTAACAGAGACACTGGTGCCATCACACAGGGGGGCTGTGTGGGTACCCCAGGTGAGTCAGGAACAGGAGGGTTTTTTTCTCAACCTGTCAAGGGGAGCTGTAACCATGTTGTCACCTGCCTTAACAAACCCCTTATCCCACAGGCTGGTTTTTCAGGGAATCTGTGACCAACGCACTGATTTCCTCAAAGTTTCACTCCCCCACAGATCCAGGGCAGCAAGAGAGGAGTCCCTGGCCAGCCCTGCTGCTGCGGTGGTTTCATGCTATACAAAGGAAATCCCGAATCTTTGGACCAGGAAAAGAAAATAGCAGCAAATACAATAAATACCCGTAGCTGTGGTGGGAGCCCAGACGGGTGTCATGGTCTCTGGCTCTGCTCCCAGGATGGTTTGTGCCCGTTCCCTGAGGACTCTGAGTGTGCAGGCTCCACACAAAGCTACCAAACCACTGCCTGAAGGCACCTGCTGCTTGCTGAGGACAGTGAAGTGACTGCACAGGGGCTGTGACACCAAGGTACGTATCCCACCTGCAGCACCTGCCTCAGCCAGAATTCCAGCTCTGGGACTCGCAGAGTGGGCAGGATCACTGGGGGCAGAAGCAAATGGATGGAGAGAAGCAAGGAATGTGTGATGGCACAAGGCCTGGGGCTGCCAGTGCCATCCAGGATGTGCCCTGCTGTCCTTCCTGGGGTTGCCAGCACAGCCACACGGGCCTGAGTTTTACTGTCTGGATGTACCATTAAACAAGTTTGATTTTGCTGCCTGATTACAGAGTGGTTTCAGCCTCACACATCATTTAGGGGCTCCACTAAAGACACCCCTGGACAGGGAGCAGGAAGGTGGTGGCTGTGTGTGGATACAAGAGGGGTTTATGCTGGAGCAGGTGGTAACAACACTCACCTGGCAAAGGGAAATTGGGTGGTTGGGTTCTCAATTCTTGCACCCTGGGCACACTGACCTTGCTGATTTACCGGGGCACGAGAGACCAGACTGTGTAACTTGAGGTGGCGGGGGCTGTGTTTGTGTGGTCTCCTAGGGGGTGAAAAAGAAATCAGAGCATGTACCCAAGAGGCAGAACCAGTTCATTGACACTCCCCAGTCAGATCCATTTCAAGTTAGACACTGGAAGCAGAGTAAGGAGCTAATTTACGCTTAAGGAATAACCAGTGCCCCAACATCCAGAGATAACAGCCCTGGGAGAGGGTGAAAACCTGCTCAGTGCTGGGTTTTGTCCTGACTCTCTAATTCTTTTGGCTTTTCATGAAAAGGCATATTAGTAATAGCCAGTCATGTAGAGGGTTAAAGGCCATACTTACTGTGCACCAAACACAAACAAAAGCTTTTGCTGGAAGAGAAAGGCTGATAGAAATTGCTGTGGAAATGCCAGTCTGAATTCCAACACCTCCTTCCCCCCCTCACCCCCACCCCCCCCCAGTTACTCGTCTCTACTATTCCTAGGCTGGAGGATGAGAAATTCCAAGAGGGCAGCAGAAAAAGGGTGTTGCCTTCAGTGCCAGGCATTATTTATCCCTGCCCCAAACTGTCAGGACCTGTTGGTGACAAGCCTGTTCACCTGGACCTGCTCACGTGCACGGCTTCTGCCAGGTGTGCAAAGAGCTTGGAGACCAACAGAAACCCCGGGATGGGCTCCCTTTGTGCCAGTGGAAACAGATGGTTTAGATAAATAACCACGTCTCTGCAGTGTTTCCATCCAAATGTTGCAGCAGAGATCCTTCAAGTGGAACTGAGCATAAAGAACCAGCAGCAAAGCCAGACGTGGTTCTGTCCCTGTCTGGTCCAGCAGAGCACTCAGAGCAAACCAGGCAGATTGCAGGACAAGTGGACTGTAAAGAGGCTTAGCAATGAAGGCACTATTAATGGCATGGCCACACTTGTCTAGGTAAAATATATGGATCTTTTTTTTCCCCTCTTGACTTGTGGCTCGTAACGAATTAAAGCTGCTCTCGAAGTGTTGTTTGTGTTTGGCTCCCAAGAACACAGCTCAGCACTGGGGTCAGTGAATGATGCACTAGGGGACTGAGGTGGTGTATCAGGGGACACCATTTCAGATGTAAAGGAACAGAGAGGTGCAGGGCTTCCAAAACAAACACAGCCAGTGATCAAAGGGAGCCTGTGCAGAGATCAATGTCCTCTGCAGCCACGGGGGACACCTGGGGACCCCCCACAGCACAGGGGAAAGCCCCTTTATGCCTCATTACCACCCCAAACTGCCCACAGGACATTGGTAAGGACACACAGCAATAAACAGCAATAAACATTCCCAGCCAGATGGTCCTGGAGAGACTCACACACAGCCCCAAAGAGCCCAACCCATGTGTCCCCGGCCAGCCTGTCCCCTGGGCTGCCAGCTCACTCCTCCTGCCTCACAGGCTGGGGAGAGGCCAGATCCATGTTCTCCACCTGCTTTCCTTCCTTGTCTCACAGCCCATCCATCTGCTCCCTCTTGCTGGTCACCCTGTGCCTGAGCAGACACATCCAAGTCCCCTTCCCTTCTTATTTGCTTTCTTTCTATTTATTCCTTCTTTTAATTCCTTTCTTTCCCCCCCCTCACTTCCCTTCCTTTCTTCCTTTCCTTTCATCTCTGCTTTTATTTTAAATTCCCTTTCCATTTAATTCAGTCCTTTCTTGCTTCCCAGATACATCCTGCTTGTACAGCTTGTTCAGAAAACACCCTTGTTCTGTCAACACCCCGTGTTTCCCTGCTGTGACCAGCACTGAGGGTTGTAAATTCTTGATTACTGAGGTGGTCCACAAGCTCCTCTGCTTTCTACTTGCGGTTTTTAACATGTGCTGCAATTTTCCAGCAAAAATTCTTCTTTCTCATTACGTGCCAGGCAGTGACAAGAGAGAAACAAGGCTCAGTGTGTGCATTCATTTGTGACAAGGAGGATGCTGTAATGTTGGTGATTGGCCATTAGTTCTGCCATGTAGCAGCTCAAACAAACCATGAGTGAGTCGTTTAAACTGCAGCATTTCTTCCAACTGACATTATTTCTTGTTACTCGGGTAGTGGTGCCTAAAGCCCAGCACAGACTGGGAAAGCACTGCCTGAGTTGCACACATACAACCCCCTCTTTCATTTTGGTAACCAGAAAAATCAGCACCCCCAGGGGTGAGGGGTGTCCTGACCCTGCCTGGCACAGGGACTGCGACTCATCTCCCTCCTTACTCGCCCTTTCTCTCTCCTCACCCCCTGCCCAGCGCTGGAGTAGGAGCTGTTGAGGTTGCGTCTGAAGCCTGGATTAAGGACACTCCTAAATTCAGTTATTTGGGTCCAGTGTTTCAATTCAAATAGCACTAAAGGGCATAATTGTAACTCTTACAAATCAAGAATTAGTCAGCTGGAGCCCAGGTCCCAGCTAGCCAGGGCATCCTGAAATGCCTTGGGAGTGAGGGCCAAGCCAAGAGCACAAGAGCCTTTTATCCACTTCTGTTGGGTTTAATAATTTCTGTTTGCATTTAATAATTTCTCCTTCCACTGCTTTCATTCTCCTGCCAGCAGCCAGGGAGGTGCAGGGAGCACCTTATCACCTGGCCAGGCAGTGCCAGCCATGCTCCACAGCCTCCTCACTTCCCCCTGTCTCTGGAGAAAGTTGGGAGATACAGGGCCCTTCAGCTTGCAGGGCTCTTGGCTTTCACCTGCAAACTCCTTTCCAGCCCACTCCCTGCTGGATATCATCTTGGATCCTGCATTAATCATTGGCCTTCTCCATTTCCAACTGGTGCATCCCCTGCATCCAGTTCTCAAGCACTGGCCTGTGCAGACCCAGGGCAGGTTTCCAACAACATCTGCAAAGTTCCCTCCTTAAAAACCATCTCTAGCCATGGTACAAAGGCTGTTCTCTCCCGCTTTGCCTCCTGAGCATTTTCTTTCTCTCTTTCGTCTCCCAAGTTTCCATTAAGCAGTCCCAGGCAGGCATAGATGTGTTCTGAGCACTGCAAACTAGCAGTGACCCAGGCACAAGGTTGAAGCTGCTATTACTGATGGTGGGAAAGGGCACCTTTTCCAGAGCCTGGCGCTGCTGAGCGGCTCATGCACGTGGCACTTTGCAAACGACACTTGTAAGCTCCTGATCCTAAAATAAAATAATGATTTAAATAATATATAAAATAAATAAAACCTGAGTTCTGGTGCAGTGAGTGCACAGCCCTGAGCAACCAGGCAGGAGCTATGAAAACAAAATTACAGCAGAGAGGGAAAAAGATGGATCTCAAACGAGACAGCAAGCAGGAACCCCCTGAGGAAAACTGGTTTAATGGAAGGGATGAGACTGAGCAAACCTCCTCTATGAGCTGCTGAGAACCAGACAGACACAAATCATCAGTCAGAATCACTTGGGTTGGAAGAGACCTTTAAGACCCAACCTGTGGCCCTGGCCCACCTCTCCTCATTCCCTGGCCTGCAGCAGTGGTTTCCCCCCATTTCTCCCATGGAAGGAGTCTGTCAGCAGTCCTGCACAGCCAGCTCCAGGTCCTGTGGCCAGAGGGAAATGCTGTGTGTTAAACAGGATCCCTGGCTGGCCACAGGAGGGAGGGCCCAGTTACGCCTTTGGGAAAGCTGCTGGAACTTTATTCCCACCAGGCAAACCCCTGGGAAGCCAAAATGAGCCAAATCTGCAACAGCAGCACAGGAAGAGCCTTCTCCAAAGCCCACTGAATTACCTGGGAATTAATGAGTTAATCAGGCCAACATCAGGATGTAATCTCAGTACTTTTGTCCACATTCTGAACTCTGCTTTCAATTTTTTGACTCATCTGCATGAATCATTCCAGCATTAAGTCTCTCCTCAGATTTCACTGCAGATTTCCTTCTTTCCTTTCACCAGGCTCTCTTCAGTGTCTGCAAACCCTGGGATACAGGGGGACAGACCAACTCTCACCTCTGGGCAGCTCATCCTTCACTCAGAGCTGGAAAGTGGGGCTTTGGTTGAGCTCCTGAGGCTGCTGAGAAGTAGGGCTGTGCCAGGGTTTTGTTCTTGCTGGATACCCACCTATTCTCAGTTTCATCAAGGTGATGTATCAGCTGCTCCCCTTCATCCTCACTTCTCTAAAGCCAATCAGAGTTTCACTGTTGACTTTCAGGACTTCAGCCTTTCTCAGGAAATCAAACTCCAGTCCAAGCACCACGGGTACTTCAGGGCAGCCTTACTGAATCCTGGGGCGAAAGCACACCTTACACTAAATGCTCCACAAAGAACAAGGCTGCTTAGGCAGCAGCATGGCTCAGGAAGGATGGGATCTCAAGTGCACTTTACTGAGCTAAAAATAAGTTTATTAAAGGAAAACAAAGTCTACATCCAACAAAGATGTGAGAAGGATAAGGGCAAAAAGATGAATCCACAACAACACAGGAGAAACTCCTTTTTCCCCAGACTGTGGGTTGAAACCACAGAAGGGGTGAGGTTCTGCTACTGAGAAATAAGAGGTTGTTAGGAACTGAGTGCATTATAAATAATATTCTTAGGAAACCCTTGACTGCAGCCAATCTGAGAATTGAAAGAAAGGGCTCCACCATATGAGCTTCACTCATCGTTGTGCTGGGTTCTTTTACAATTAAACTCTGAGCTTGGGGCTGTTCCTCCAGCCTGTCCTTAACCAAAGCCATCCCACACTCGGGGCACATCCAAAATGAGTCCCACTGTCTGAGTAAGAATTGCACAATCCAGCCACAAATGAGCAGATCCAGAGCACGATGCTTGACATTGTGCAAAAGTCCTTAGTTCCCACTCAGAAATAAAGCTGGTCTGGAGACCAGAACTTGGCAGAAGAAGTGGAAGCTCAAAATAGAATGTGGCTGCTTCGGTACCGAGAGTGCTGGCTAAATGATTTAATTAGCTCGTGTTAATGAACACTAAATTTCTAATACTCTCTCCTCCAGATTTTCATCTTGCCAAATGTAAGGATAATGCACATTCAGATGCCTGAACTCTTCCTAAACCCCAAGCAGTTGGAAGCTCCACAGCAGCAATAATCACGAGTGCCAGCACTTCAGTCCTTCCTCCCTCACCAGTGCAGGTTGTTCCCTGGCAGCACCCACAGAAACACAGGCTGAAAAGCCATGGGAAGAAACAACCCTGGTCCAGGGTTCATGGTTTCCATTTTCACTATGCTCAGACCTTTAACAGCCCGAATGCAGCCTCATTTCAGCCTCAAACTGATTTCCAAAATGCAGGGTTGACACGGAGGTGACCCAGACTGCCCGGGGAGCCAACAGGAATCCAGAAAACACCCCCGGGGGTGCAGTGGGGAGAACAGCCAGGCAAGGAAGATTGAGATTTCACTGCAGTGAGGGCAACACCCATTTGCTGTCAGTGCTGGGCCTGCTCATCCAGCCTCTCTCCCATCAGGAGGAAGGGAGGACATATCCATTCCTACCCAGCCACTCTTTTTCACTAAAATATGAACTCATCTTCACTTAAAATGGGAGGGAAAGAAACTGTTTTCTTTCAAAGTGGGCAATCTGCATTTTTTTTTCTCTTTCTAAGAGAGTCATTTTTAACTTCTGGATGTAGGTTAGACTTCTAGAGAGAAAGCAGGGAGAGAAGAGCTCTTCTTCCCCAAGAGCAGTGGAGGTTTTGGCTTAAGATGACCAGGCAAAGATGCTGAGAAAGTGATGCCAAGCCGTTAACTGCTCCAAGGTTAACCTTTGAAACTATTCCCTTTGTCTGCTGCACTGCTGATTTTGCTTTCTCAACTATACATCTGTGTTCAGAAAAACACCTGGAAATATCCCCCAGAGGAGGATTCACAGCAGAGGAGGAGCTGTGTTGTAGCCAGAGCCTCTTGAAATCAATACAGAAAACAAATACCACTGGAGTGTGTTTTTGAAGGGAGACACACTTGGTATGACAGCAACTCCATTTCATTTCTATGCCCCAATTCTCTCACTAGAAGTGATCTGTGGCAATAAATTGATGAGGGGTGTTTTGACAATAAAATAAATTCACTGAATTGAGTTGCTCCCTGTTTCTTGGTTCTGACTGCCCCTTGTTCTTAAGGGGGAAAAAAACATTGCCCGTTTCTTCTCCAGAGTACTGGAAATGCAGAAAGTTTGTATTTTCAATGCATACTAAATTCAGCAGAACAGGAGAGAATTTGATTTTTGCTTTCAGGCAACTTGTATCAGTATTTCCATTTATTTGTGGAAGTGGCAGCCTTGCCTTCCCTACTTCTGCTTTGTATTTTCAGTTCATAAAAGGCAGATAAGAGAGACTGCTTTTAGTGCCTGCAAACTAATTTTGCAAAATCAATTAACACATTAATGAATTAAAGAGTGTTACCATTTCACATTTCTTCTTCTTGATAATGCCAAACAGCCAAATTGGAGGGCAAAGATGTTCACAGTTTGTTCTTGCTGGGAACTTTGCTAATTATTTTTCCTACGTTGCTGTCCCAGGAAATGTCATCAGCCAGGGAGGGGGGAAAGTACCACACAGGGCTTATTCTCCGCATGTATGAGACTTGGCAAACCCAGGGAAAAGGGATTCCAAATGGGAACCAATAAATCAGAGCCCTTCTGGGCCTGGTTATTGCCCAAAATGTGGAATCATAGATGCTGTTGAAGAAAGCAGCTGAGGAGCAGGAGGAAAGGAAGGAGAATTGACTTGGAAGCAGAGGCAAAATATCTGTCCAGTGCTCTCCTAAAATATCTTTGCCATACTAATGAATTCTACATTGAGTAAGTCAGAGGTGAACAGGGAGAAGGGAGCAGAGCACAGGGAGGGCTGAGGAATTCCTAATCCAACCCAGGTATTCCACCTATTCAGTTTTCTAATGATAAGGCTGCAAAATATCTGGTGAATCATATTTCCCTTCTCTTTCCATTTGATTCTCATCCTGCTGGGGTGAGCAGTGGGGCCGGGAAACCAGACTCACACACGAGGTTGTTGCTTTGTTCTTACATTCACGTGGGTTTAGGGTTTGCTGGGGGCAGGGGGATTTTTCTTCCCACAGTTATGATTTAAAATAAATAAATAAAAACTATTTAAATGCTTAGAAGAGAGTTGTTTCCATCTAGATGCCCTGATCGAACTCACCGAGTAGAGCATCCACAAAGGTATCTCAGCTGGAAGTAAGATGCAAGGAATCCAGAGGGATTTCACTGTGTGACATCATGTTCACTTCAGTGGATACACATCATGCCTGTTACCACACAGACAGCAGGACCACTCTCTCTGAGACATTCCCAAGAGTCAGTGGCAGCTGCAGAGACCCCCAGAATAAACCCCTTTGTCCACCCCAGAGCTGAGGATCAGACCATCCTCAAGGATAAAAGTGTAGGAGTTCCCTTCTCCATCCAGGAACTGCCCTCAGGTCTCCACTTTTGCCAAGTGCCAGATGCAGAGAGAGCCAGGGGCTGATCTGGGAGAGGCAGGAGGTAGAGCAGAAAGGTGTCTGAGTGGCTGTGGGGAAGGGAAAAGGGAGTCCAGTGGTGTTTAATTTCTCCCTCTCTGATTAAGACTCTTCTCGTTCCTATCACAGTTCTTTTAAGTGGTTTGGAAGGTGGGAATGGGGGAGATGAGACTTCCAGTAGCTCTTTCCTAAAAGATGATGGCTCAGAAGAAGTGTCATTGGGGAATTTTGATTGAAAAATCTGCATAGTGGATTTCACACAAAATAACAAGAAGAAAATCAAATACCTTCATGTTGGTGTACCACAAGGGTTAGTTAGCAAGGACACACCTGCTCTAAAATGCTGCCTAAAGAAAAGCACAGGAGCCAGATTCACTCCAGGACAAGGAAAACACCTGCAATTGTCTTGTAAATCCTCCAGCTCTTACCAACCTTGCATTGTTTTACGTTCTTCTTGGGATCTTAGATTGCAAAATAAAACCTCAACGGTCCATATATCAAGAATATTAGCAAAGAGAACATCAGGACTTCATGCCAGAAATAATGCTTTTAAGGCCATAATTTGCAACATATGCCATTATTTTGTGGTACTCAGTTCAGAAGGCCAAAAATAAAGACTTTTTCCCAGTCCATGCTGCAGCCATTTCCATTTGCAGTGGTATGAAAAGCCAGAGCACCAGAGAAACACTGCCCATGTGGTACAGGGAGGTGAGCTGTGGGTGGGGGGACACACACTGCCCTTGGCAGCACAGGAAGAGGAGGGCGGTCACAGACAACACATTTCCCTGGCTGGGATATTTAAGGGGTGCAAGCTGTTAATACTGACATGACGTAAAAGGCAGCACAGAGCTACAGCTACGAACAGTAAAATGTGGTACAATGGAGATATCACACAGTCAGGATGCAAAGGAGAGGCTGTGGGACAGATGGGGGGAAGTGCTGACCACCTGCAGTCACAGCAGGACTGTGCTCAGTGCTTTGGACACACTGTGCACCAGCTTTTTGGGCTGCCTGCAACCTTCATGGAGCATCTGACACATCAACTCCCATCCCATCCAACCCAGCCCGTGTCACACATCAACTCCCATCCAACCCAGCTCCTGTCACACATCAACTCCCATCCCATCCAACCCAGCCCGTGTCACACACCCACTCCTGTCCCCTCTATCCCATCCCCTGTCACACACCCACTCCTGTCCCCTCTATCCCATCCCCTGTCACACACCCACTGCTGTCCCCTCTATCCCATCCCCTGTCACACACCCACTCCTGTCCCCTCTATCCCATCCCCTGTCACACTCCCACTCCTGTCGCACCTATCCCAGCCCATCCCACACTGACTCCAGCCCGTGTCACGCTGTGTCCAGCCGTGCCCCAGCGGAGCGTTGTCCCGATCCCTCGGGGAGCTCCATCCCGTTCGGGGCTGTGTCTGGAGTAACACCTCCCACGCGGGGGGGGCTCAGCTCCCCCGGCTATTTCGGTCGCAGCGGCAGATGGAGGAGACAGGTTGTACTTTGTCAGGAAACAGGCTGGGGCAGCAGAGGAAGGGTGTGATCCCGCCTTACAAAGCGAGGAGCTGTTCCTGAGCCGGGTAAACAAGGCTAAGGAACCAGGCACCATCCTTTGTTTTACAGGGAAACAAACCTGATCCTTCTCACCGCTGGCCGAGCTGACCATTGCAGGTGAGCTCACAGCCAGCCTGCCTCTCAACGGGGCTGACACTCAAGGGTTAGCACAGGCCTGCTTTGATGCACATAACAGAAAATAAAAATAAAACCATTTTATCCGTATTTAAATCACCTGTTCTCATCATTATGTAATATCAGCATTATTTATTTTAGTATTATTATTCAGTAGCAGTTTAATATCAGTATTATTATTTAATATAATTATTATTTTAGTGCTATTTTCCAGTATTGTTTTAATTTAATATCAGTACTATTTAATATCCCTATTATTATTTACATTTCGTATTATTTTCAATATTGTTTTAAATTATTATTATTAATCAGTTTTTAGCAGTATCATTATTATATTTATCAGTATTTTAATCTGTATTTTGCAAGGATTAGTGATACACGGGATGGACTCAGAACCCCAGGGGTGAGGGAGCACCACATCAGGGAAGGGGTTGCCAGGCTCCCAGTAAGATCAGGTTCGAAGCAATCTGTCAAAAAGACCTTTTTTTTTTTTTTTTTTAAAGAAAGAATTGCAACCTCCCTCCTCCCCCCGGAGGTTTCCCAGACACGTATGATGTAATACATGTGTACAAAACTGGACCGATGTGGAGGGAAATGATCCCAGGTGCTCCTTTGGTGGGGAGGATCCATCATGTGTGCAGAGATTTCCTTCTCTCCATCACCCTCTTTGAAAACTAGATTGACATCATGCTCATTGCTCCACAATCAGCACTTTAGCTTACTCAGGAGAAGTATAAAAATGTGAGAAATAGTTAATTAAATTGAAATTTAATTCATGAAAAATGAACTGTGAAGCAAAATGGTGTCCATGACCCCAAAGTTCTCAGTGGGCTAAAAGCAGAGATCGTTGGTGCTGCAGCCAGACAGGCACAAGCCCTCATGGAAACCTGGGAGTCAAGACCAGGTCCTGCCCTTCCCTCCCAGTGGGAAGACTGGGACAGAAATGCCTCCACGCACACAGACAGAGGCACAGCAGGAGCAGCAGCAGCCATGGAAAAAGAGGGTGGAGGAGGTGAGAAAACCCCGCCCAAAATAACGAGGAGTAGCACACACTGTACACCAACTCACACCACGGGCCCTAGAGATAAAATGTTTCCATATTTGTCAGAAAACGATGAGGAATCTGTTCTGGAGGCTGCTTTTACCAGTCCACCTCTCCACAAAAGTCACTGCAGAACAGCACAAACCACAAAGGCTCCAGGCACCAGTAACTGCAGGGACTAAAAGGTACAGGAGGCTGCAAGGTCAGCTGGGAGGTTTTGGGGGTTTTTTTGCCTTGCATCTATTTTATACATGAGGGGCACAGAAATGTCCTAGCCATGTTTCCAGCCAGGTGGGACAAGGGCAGGTCACAGCCCTGCTCATGCACACACAGAGATCCTCACTGAGCCCCTACAAAAGATGCTTCCCAAGGAAATGAAGGAGAGGGAAAGTACCATGGAGTTTTTTGTTGTTTGGTTTGGGTTTTTTTCCCCCAAAAATAAACCCAAAAATAATTGCCTAGAGAAGAAATGCAAGATCCAATCCAAGTCCTCCAAACAAGAGGAAGACTTTGGTCTTGCCTTTGGGCAGGTTTAGTTTCTTTTTGCAACCCAAGAACTAACAAGCCAGTTTTGCAGCTTTCACTACAGACACCTCAGATCTTGGGTTTTTTTGGGGGTGAAATCTGCCATGAGAGAAGAGAGAATCTGCCTCCAGATTCCACAGAGTCCTTTTCCACAGTTCTCTCCCAGTGGAATGTAGGATGCACATCTTTTGTCAAGGCTCCTGTTACTAACTCAGCACTGCTCCAGGGCTGTGCTCATCTGAGCTTTTGTTATCTCCCAGTCCCTCAGGGCTCATTAAGGTCTGAATTAGCTGACTCTCTGTGGCCCTAATTAGTCCTTCAGCTCTCTGGGGAGCAGCCAGGGCTGTTTTAACCAGTGCTCCTTACCCGTGGCATCAACTCCCTCCTGTGATCTGGAGCGTGCAATCTATGGGAGCTTTGAAACTAAGTGAGACAGGCATCTCTGCCCTGCTGCTCTGCACTGCTCTTAATTGTTACTAATTGTCATGGCCAACCCTGGGAAGTGCCCAGCGAGGGGGCACTGCAGGACACGATGGAAATGCAGCCTGGATTTGGTCTGTGAGGCTGTTCTCCTTCTCCCAAAGAGCAGAGAGAGGCTGTTGGGCACAAACACCAAGTGTGGTGCTTTCTGATGGACAGGGGGAAATGCAGGAATGGCTCCGTGCAAGGGAGAGCCATAGGTAGCTCCCAGTTCTGGAAGAGTAAGACCAGGAACCTCCCATACTGAGAGCTCTATAATGACCTTAACAAACCCCACAACATATCTATCTCTCAATAGAAAAATGAGCGCAATACCTCAACTCTGATGAAGTTTGAGATCTCCAAACCCATGGACCTCACAGCACCTGGGATAGCTGGGGCACAGAGAAGTCCTACAAACAAGATGAAAATGTGTATCCATGCTCTCAGTCCACTCTAACATCCTGGGGACATGCTGGTTCCTCAAAAGCACGAGGCAGTGCAGAGCACTAAAGAGAGAACCACACTGGAGATGCTCTGGGACACTCATCAGATCCAAAGGGATGAACAACAACAGCTGGGATTTACACCAGCACAGCTCCAAACTCTCACAGTGCTGTAGAAAACCATTTTGTGCTGCTTGCAAAAGGGAACAGGCTGACAGTGCCAAAGCCTCCAGAAACAGCAGCAGCCATGCATGATCCATGCTCAGGGCTGGGAAAACCTCCCTGGACACAGCACCACAGCAACAGCAGAGCTTCCCCTTGAAATACCAGGGTGACTGGAGCACTGAGCTGTGGGATCAGCTGCACCAGCAAGAGGCAGGTGTTTGATCAGCAGCTGAGGAACGGGAGCCATAGGATCAAACTGTTTGGGGCACTGGCACCGTGTGCTGTGACACTGCCACTCTGCACACAGGCTGTCAGGCTGATCTCTGCTCCCTCCAGAGCTGCTGGAGACACAGCCAAGAGCAGGCCTTGGCTGCGCTGCATTGGTACATCTGGCTACAAAACCTTTCCAGCCTCACCTACATCACTGCTGCAGGCAATGCCCTCATGAGGCACTCGCAGCACCTGAGGCACAGACCAGCTTCATCTGCAAACTGTCAGTCCAAGGGAAATGATGTGCTCGGGGCACTCCAGGATCAGAGCCATGCTCCAGCACCAGAGGTGTGCTCCAGGACCAGCTCCAGGGTCAGAGCCTCATTCCAGGACCAGCTCCAGGATCACAGCCTCACTCCAGGACCAGAGCCCTGCTCTGTGCCCGACCCTTGGCCACCACCAAGGAAACAAACTGCTCCTTTGCTTAAAAGCTTTTCAAGCTTATTCTTAAGAAACAAGCTCCATCCATTGCCCAGGTCCCCCAGAGTGCTGTAATCAGAGAGTGATCCCGTTTCACAACCTGGGGAAAACCAGCTGTGCACTCCTGCCTGTTGCTGCAGTGGAAAAATGTGCCTCGCTGGGCACTGGGCCTGCACTGCCAGATGGGTCAGAAACCAGAAAAATATGCAGTAAATTTGAGAAAGGCCCTGCTGAAAATACTGTTTCTGGAGGGATAAGGCTGGCCCAAACTTGCTTTTTGTCTTCTTCTTGACACAGCTTTGTCATACCAGAAGGACAAGCTGAGCTGTTAGGAAGTGCAGTGCAACTCTGGCACAGATGAACATCCAAGATGATGTTCAGATCCTGCTGGGTTCATAAAGTTCACCAAGAAGGCTCAAAAGCTTTTGTTTGATACCAGAAACAAGTATGAGCAGAGACCTACAGCAGCAGCACTTCAGAACTGGTTGGGGACCAGAAGCTGGCTTCTCCTGGCTTCTCCTGGCTCTATCACCAGGGTGAAGAAAGCCATACAAAACAGATGCAAACCTTCTCCTGTCAATGCTTAAACTCCTGCTGTCAGGTACATTAACAGGATCTCTGCAGGTCTATCTTCAAACGAAAATATATGTATTAATTTTTGAAAACAGCCTTAGAGTCAAAGCTTTGTGTCCTGTAGAGGACACACCTAAGGAGTCCTGGATTCTCCGAACAGAACACAAGATCCCTTTGCTATGGGTCTTGTGGTGTCTGTCCCATGTGCCTGACAATCCCTCCTGCTTTTTCACTCTCTTGTAGTGAACAGATGCAGATGGGGCCACTTCTAAATAATGCAAATTATCTGTTATGTCTCTGTTAACCCCCACCTTTGGTTCATGAACTGGCTGTCTCTTACAGTAACTCTCCAAGAGGAATGAATTTTTAGTGCAGTGCTTGCAGGACTTCAGGAGGTTGGGCCCCATCTGTGGGTGTCAGGCACCAGGCATCAGAGCAGCTTCTGGATGCAGCGTAGCCAGACACAGGCACACATTATACATCTAGCTCTGATTAGTACAGAAGCCAAGGCCTCCTGCAATCAGGCCAGCTTATGGCTTTAGGCTTCCTACTTGAAATTAAGTTAAAAATAGTTGGCCTTTGTTTTACTGAAAGCCTGGGCAGTGGTGACCTTTTGAGTCTGTTGAGCATCTCCCTGCGACGCTCCCGTAACATTTAGAGGACGCGGTGCTCAACTCAGAGGAGCTGCTCCCTCCTCTCAGACTGCTCTAGCTTGAGGTGTTTTCCCTAGGACCAGCCCTGCTGTAGAGCACTAAACACTTCATACAGATTTTGGGGATATCAACCCATGCAGACAGTGAGGAAACCCTCCCTCGGCACTTCCAGCAGGCGCAGGTCGGGGCAAGGTACCCGTGTTGTCCCTGTGTTACTCTCCACACCCGAAGCTGAGCTTTGCTCCCTCTGCCTCCTTCCTAGAGACTTCACTTTCCATCTTCTGCAGTCCAGTTCCCCTGCATCCTTGCAGCTCCATCAGGGACAAACTGAGGCTCACACTACATCTGAAGAATCCACGCTTCATCGTCAGCACAACATGGGCATTGCAGGGCCTGACCCAGGACAGGCACCTCAACACAGAGCTAGAGACACCCCTCACTGGCCTCTCATTCCAACACCCATCCCTCAGCACACCAGAAACCTGCCTGCTGGGAATTTTCAGGTCTTTAATCTTTAAGAGGTGAGCTGTCATGCAGAGAACACCCCTTTATGCAGGCTGTAAGTATTTAAGGTTTGGCCAGAGACTGCTGCTAAACTCACTTTTAAAGGGGCATTGCAGCACAGCAGATTTCAGTAACAAAACCCAAACTTCTGGAGACAGCACCAAAACCACATGAGCCATCCCATGGAGGCAGGGAGGAAGAGCTTGTGGCCTCAGACTTTGCAGGGAGCCACTGAGGGAGTCTGATGGAGAACATGGATATGAACAGGATGAAGCTGAACCAAAATATAACAATGATCTATTTTTACTGACCACAGTGAGTGAAATGTGCAAAGGCACAGCACAGACACTTCGGACCAACAACAGCCACAACAGGAGCAGATGCCTCAACTTTGTCATTTTAATACACCTGTGCATAAGAACCATTTCCTCAAAGAATCCGAATCACAAAAAAATTTATGAAAGCAAAAAATGCAAGTCATCTGCAATACCCACAGCCAGAGTTTCCCACCAGGCTGGATGTACTCCAAACAATAGGCAGCAGTAGAAACCAAGATACACAGAGGCTTCATGTCCCAGAGCAATCCAGTCTGTGGCTAAAGTCAGTCCTGCTTTGAACAATAGGTACAGAAGACAAGCTTCAGAGGCTCTTTCCAGCCTGACAACACTCAGTCACCTGGAGACGCTGTTGGAAACTTGGTCTTTTGCTGTTTCAAAATGTTGTGCTTTCTCCATGTTCTTCTTCTCTGCCTTAGTGGTCACAGCAAGAATTCTGGAATGTTGTTTCCAAGCACTTTGTCTGCTTATTCTCCCCTCTATGAGAGGAGATGTTCCTGCCATCAGAGAGAGGGAAGTGCTGCATCACCGTCCTTTGGAGATGTTGTAACAGAGTGCCTGGAAAATGAGGGATGGAGGCCCATAGCAGGTCCTGTCCCACACAGCCCCCACTGCAGCAGCACCTCCAGTGTCCCCCCGTGCTCGAGGCACGTCTCAGCTGTGGGGCTGGGATAGAAATAAGACTCTGATCTGGAGGAAAGGATTCCCCTGAGCAGTACAGTGGAGAGCTGGGATGAGGACTTGTCCCCCTGAGCCCACACAATACCCTCCACCACAGCACCTGTGAGTCCAAGTAAATGGGAACGGCTGGGAGAAGGATTAGGAGTGGCTGCAAATGAACTCAATTTGCTGCAGGCTGTTTGGCTGCCCGGAGCCACCTGATTGGGGATCAAATGTGCTGCGGAACAGTTCACACAATTTTTATTGCAGGTCGAAGCCAAACAATCCTGCATTATTAAATTGTTAAAAAAAAACCTTAAACACATCCTGTCCTTGAATGGGATTCTGACAACAGCAGTGGTGGAGCTATATCAGCAATTTAAGATAATTCCTTTCAAAGAAACAAGAGTCATTTCAGTTTCAGAAACAGGCAGAGAAATCATTTTCTGTGGAAGAGGACAGACACCAATATTTACTGTCATCGGTGCAGAAGAATTTCCTCAATTACTCATGGTACATGTCAGGCATAACACAGCACAGCGTGGATCCCAAGAGGAGATCTGGCATAACTTCTCTGAAGAAAGAGCTTCCGTTTTTTCACTCTTAACTGCAGAGAAAATATAAAAATTGACAATGTATCTACTAGAGAAAATAAGTGGGGCATAATACAAGGAAAAGACACTCGATTGTGAAAACAAGAGATGTAAATTGATTTTGTGATGTAGCAGCACTGTTTTCCAGGAATTAGTCACAACTCAAGTGATACCCATTATTAGGACAAAGGTTAATGCATTGCAAAGAATTTACTCACTCTTCCTGCAGCACAGTGAATAATTACACATGGTTGGAAGGACTCCTTTTCCTCTGATCACCAGTGCCTCAAACCATGAAAATGGCCAAGTAGTCCCAAAAGTGGTTCTGCACAGCTGGAAGAGGAGCAAAGGGTTGTCTGCCATGGGACCCCTGAACATGGGGAACTGCAGGGATCTGCCCCTTGGAAAAGATGGACCAAACAGGGCTGGGTTCACCCAGGACATCCTCAGCAGCAGCTGCTGGTCAGCCTTTGGTTTCTCCTTGGAAGGAGAACTGTACCACACAGTTTATGTCAAGGTGTAGAACACATGGATTGCAAGCAAAGCAAAGTCACACACAGTAGAGCAACCCAGAGCAACAGGTGACAAGGTTTTGATCACCTGTGTGAGTACTGAAAAGTGTACACGGCAAAGGAGAAGGACTGAACAGGGATTCAGTTTGGTGGTGCAGATTGGGTCTCCACCCGGATTCAATCAGTTCCACAGAGAAATGGGATAAAAAGAAAAGGAAAAAAAAAGGAACTTGCCTGAAGACTGGCCCCAGGCAGTTTCTGAGGGAAGCTGCACTGACTTCTGAGAAACTAAAAGGGCCAAGAGGTGCACAAGGTGTCTGAATGGCCCCCTCACAGCCAGCAGGATTTATCCCAGCAAGCTGGAGCTGGCGACAACTGAGTCTGAGAGCCAAAGCACAACGTTTTATAAAACCAGATGGCAATACCTGCAGAGAACAATCCCCGGTAGGTCCCTTCTCATGCAGTGCACAGGACCAAGGCACGTCCTGTCCTGTCCCTGTAAGGGACACGTTTGTGTAGGGAGGTGGCTGTAAAGCCAAGTTTGGGGCTCCAGCCTTTCCCACATATTGAGGCAGCTTCCCTTCAAGCATCACCCACAAAGCACAGAGCCCTTCAGCTCACTGCCCTGTTACTGAAGAGCTCACCCTCCTTTTTTTAAGCCACTATCCTGATTTTCGGAGAGGAGGAAACAATGAAACAGCTGATCTGGACAAGCTTGAGGTGGACAATACTGCATTAAAAAGCAAATACCTCAGGCTCTGACATGCAACACAAATCTCCACTTTGTATTAAAATGAGCACTATTAACTATTTTCTCCATCCTTGGTTACCCATCACAACAGCTGATTATACAAATCAGCCACGGAAACAACGAACCTCCGGCAGCAAACTAATGTAGGACTCAAAAGCAGTGTGTGGGGGGAATAAATCTCTTATATCTGACCTCTGAAAACTGTTAAGTTCAGTTCGTCTTACAGTTCCTTAAGGACACAGCCCAAAATATATAATTGTGCTCCTAAAAGCCCCCTTCTTTCTATCTAGACCTTTTTTTTCTCTTCACATCCATTAGAAGCTTACAAAGGTTTACTCATCTTATTGCAAGACCTGCCTTTCTATAGGCATATATTGCCTATTCCCTTGGGAATTCTCAAGCTCTCAGCACACCTTATGTCCCAGAACAGGACACAAGGACTTCTTGTCATGGACTGGTAAATAAATAAACTTTTATTCCCAAAGGTGTGTGAAGAGAAACCAGTCAGCAAGGTCGGTTCTGATTTACAGTATTTTTATTATGGGCAGAAAATGGTTGGTTTGAAATGGTAATTCTGCATTGTGCTAGGAACTCCTGAGTGGCCCATAAGGCAAACTCATCTTTAATTGAAAATTCTTTTGGTCATGTGCTGCCTGGGTGTGTTTATACACAGTCCACTCCGCAGTTTATTTAGTGTAGCAACAGACAATTTGTTTTTAATATTAGCCCTTTTTTAGTACAGATTTCCCTCGTATGTGGATCAGTTTAAAATATAACTTAGAATCATGGCAGGTCTTTTCATTTTTATCATGGCCTCACCTTCCCTCTCCATTTTCTCAGCAAAACAGGAACAGAGCTGTCCCCAAAGCTATGTTAGAGGCTGGGTTGTTTTGCTCCGAGTGGGTATGACAGTCATTCAGCTTGGCACTAATAAAGATGGCTTTATACATCTCACTGCACTTCTTTTCAAAGAGGGGTAGTCATGGTTACAGCTCTATGGTAATGGTCATTTCAGGTTATGACTGTGAGCTGCAATTCCCTTCCTCTAAACCATCACAGCTTTCCAGTTCCAACAGCACCTCCCTTGACTTCTCTGTTTAAGGAAAGACACAGCAAAGGAAACTCTTTTCTCCTCCTTGGCCTGTGCTTTGATCCACCACTGACAAGTGGCACCATAATCTATACCACTACATTTCTCATCAGCACCTGTTCTTTTGTAAAAAGCTTGGAAAAGATGGACAAAGCTCTGGATTTGAGGCTGAATTGGGCAGCAGGACCTGGAAGCAGCAGCTGGATTCAGTTCCCCTGCTGAGATCACTGTGGGGATTCTAAAGTGTGTCATTTAACAGTGTGGTTCAGAGGTCAGAGCTGGTTATCACCTTCCTTCAGCCTGCACATCTTGGATGTAGAAATACTCTGGAAAGCAGGCCTGGCCAGTGAGTCACGACCATTAATTCTCCTACTCATCCTGTAAATCCATCCATTAATCTCAGAGCTGTTTGTTCTTTTCTGAACTCACCTCACCCCATCTTTACTGAAGGAGATTACTTGGACAGAACTCTCAAACATATAACCATGGCCTGTTCTGAAAGTTTCCAGCATACAACCACAATAAGAATAGATGGTCCAGAGCAGTTCAACCTACAGAATACTGAGAGATTTTGTGATATGCTCTGATGTTTGTTCACATTTCCATATCTTCATGTAGCACGGAGTTAAGAAACTTCCTTGTAAAGAGTGAACAACTTAAAGCCCAAACTGAGCAGCCAGGCAGCTCAGAAAACTAAAAACACTGTTTTGCAGTGACACCTGCACAGGTTTTCTGACACAACCACAGCACAGCCAGTTTAAACAGTTTTTGCATGAACCTCTGGTTTGGTCTACAAGAAAAGAGGAAAGAAAGACAAAGACCAACAGCAGGACAGCAAACAGAGTGCAGGTGAATAGCTGGAAACACCCTCCAGTGGGGTTTTGAGCACACTGCCTCAGCAGAAAGGCAACCACGAGTCTCAAAACCTTTAAATTCTGTAGAAAAACATTGCACAGCCCAGACAAAAACACATCCTGCACGTTAGTAAAACACTCACCTAAACTGTGACTGTAGTGCCTGATCTGGCCCTCAGTAAAACAACCTGCAGCCAAGGGCAACTGGAATGTCTGCTCACAACCAGCTTGCAGAAAAAATAGCCTGGGTCCTTCTCCAAAATCTCCCTTCAGGTGCAGAATCCAAGGTAAAATTGTAGAATCCTTTGTTTTTTGCAGCTCAAAGGAGGTTTTCTTTGTTACTGCAGTGTAGAACTGTGCCCTGAGTACTTGTTATTTGCTGACTTTTGAATCAAACACTCAAGGCTGTGATGTTCAGCATCGAACCCAGGTAAGGGAAAGGGAAGATGCAGAGGACCCGTGTGGAGGCGCACAGCACCTGGCATTGCCAGTGTGGTGTGAACGGAGCTGGCATTCCACATGAAGCCCTGAACAGCATCGGGAAACCTCAGCAGTGATGTCTCCATTTCGAATGATCATCCCCTAACATTTTGTAGCAAAAATGGCTGTCAAAGGAGGTGGCAGCAGCAAGGAGATCCAGCAGGGATGCTCTTTAGTAGCCCACAGAAAGGCAAGGGTGCACTGAGGGTCTGATTTGGGTTCATCAGAATATAAACGGACTTTTGTGCCTCTCAGTGTGGCCCATGCTGAAAGAGGAGGAATGGGAGCAAACCTTCTAAGCAAGATTGTAGAGTTGAGCCCAGAGAAAGTATAGAGGGTCAGCATGTGTGTTCAGGGACACAAAAATAGATTCCAGAGACAGAAATGTATCTGCTAAAATGAATATTTTTTTTTCCTGATAAGAAGCTGTTTCTTCCACAAAATGCTGAGATTTATTTTTTTTTTTTGTATATTTTTTTATTTCAAACGGGACTCATTTCACAGAGATTTGGATATCTAAAAAAAGAGGTTTTCAGTCTAGGCTGGTCATCTAAGCTGGCTCTCTAGAGAGGGCAAAGCAAGGTTCAGGTTGAGGGCAGTTTCCAACAACCTCTACTGAATGTTGCTTCAGTTTTTTTGTGTTCTGTGTTTTTGAAATTGGAGCTAAGAAAGTAGCACATCAATTATCTGCCACAGCAGCTCAAAATGGTGCTGAGGTCAATTAATATTTGTACACTTTCCTTTTAAATTCATTTCTGGCCAGTGCTGGAGAGGATGAGTCTATTAACAGAAATTAGAGGACATTTGAAGTGAAGTCTGAGCTCAGAATTGTGTGTATTTGCACTCAGTCAGAGAATAGAAATAGTAATGGGTGACCTAAGCCTCCCCTCAATATTAGCCACTGCAGCACAAATCTAAATATAGACCCGAGCAAGGAAAGACCGAGAATTACTCATAAAACTTATCTGATGAATACCTTGTACCTCCCAGAAAAGAATGGGTGTATCTGAGAAAACTGCAAGCTGTTCACAAAGCATTTGTAAGCAGGAAAAGAGGGGCAAAGTCACTGAGCAAATGATTCGTTTGACTTCGGTTGCGTTGTTGGAGTCTGTGCAAAACTGTGTCCAAGTTTTAAGCAAATGTTAATTGTGGCCAATTTTATAGCTTCACTTTACAGTTTGCTGAGGAATTAAATGTCAGAATGTCCCTGAATGTGCTTTCTGAGAAATGAAGCTCTCTTGAAGTCTTTTAAATTCCTAATCTTATTGAGCTTAAATGTTATTCCTTCAGCTGAAGGAATAATTTAATGAAATACAGTTTATTTCCGCATGGCACATCAAAAATGTTCATTTCACCAATCTCTCCTTTTATCACATCAATTTTCTAGTCCACTTTATCTTGAAATGAAGTGACCATGAAATGGTGGAGGACAGACAGCAAGCTCTCTATCCTGGATTTCAGGGGAGCAGACTGTGGCCTCTTCAGGGATTTGCTTCATGGAGTCCCATGGGATAAAGCCCTGGAAGGAAGAGGGACCCAAGAAAGCTGGTTGAGATTCAAGTACTCCCCAGTAAAATCCCTATTTCATTTAAAGCACTCCCTGTAAACTGCCCACCTGGAGTTACTGGGAATATAATTTCTGTGTCATTCATCCAATGTCACACGGCTTCTGATCAAGCCTGATTTGATTAATGGTGTAAGTATTTAAAATTTTTTCAAACTAAGAAAAAGCAACATTCTCTCTTTTTTTTTTTTTTTTTACATTTGTTTGTTTAGGTTGGAAAAATTAACCAAAAAGAATGCCAAAGAACTGCCTCCAGCAACTGATTTTTACACTGCAATTTTTCCTCCCCCTCTCCTCTGTGCTTCTCAGGAGGGATCATGAGCATGCAATGCCAGGGGACAGGCAGCAATCCCACATGTCTCACTTGGAGAGAGGCATATTTTCCAGCCTGCTTTGCTCCTCTCGAGCAGGGCCTGCTTTGCAGGTGGGACGAGGTGGCTGGAGGAACCACCGGGCACAGGAAGGTTCTGGGATTTATTCCAGCTGCTCAGCTCCACGGTGCTGGGTCCTGCTGGCGGGTGCTCAGCAAACCTCAGCTTCCCCACAGCACTTCCAAGGTCATTCCCAGTGTCCTACCCCTGGGGGTGGGGAAAGTGAGGCACGGGAGGCTCCAGCCCTGCTGGATCCACGCACCACGTCCTGCTCACTGCGTCATTCTCGAGGCACCGTGATGGACTATCAGTGACCAGCATCGGTCAGGAGGGAGCAGGGCAGACGCTGAGGAGGGAAAGATGAGCTCCAAGCAGTTTCCTCACGGTGTGTGTCCTCCCTAGCACGGAATGGCTGTGTAACAGTGAGAGGCAAGTGCAGAGAAGGGATCGGTTCTGCTGCTGCAGCCCCAGCTCCTGCAGCACATGGACAGGGACCATCCCAGCCAGCGCCTCAAGTGCGGGGGAATCACTTGGAATGGAAACCACTCTGTCTGGAGAGCTCAGCGTGACTAATTATTACTTAGAATCACTCATTATTGCTCTCTCCCTCCGAGTTCCCACATTGTTGTCGTCATCCTCTGGGTGGACATTCACACGGCTCTTCAGAGTGCAGAAAATCATTAATAAGTGTCAGGAAAAAATTACAAAACTGCCTCGAGGCCTCTGGCTCTGCCTCAGTGTGTTATCAGTGGAAACACAACCCCTCTGCCACTGCTGGATTTGCACGCCCTGCCCTTCAGCCTCTGTTGGCTGCTCAGGCTGTGGCAGGAGGTGCTGCTGGGGATGGTGGTGCTGCCAGGGCAGGGTGGGGGAAGGCAGCAGGGCATCACAGAGCTGTCCCAGCTCAGGGGGAAGGTGGTGATGACCTTTCTGTTCCTCCTTAAAGGCTCAGGAAACTTGGCCTTTTGCTGCTGGGCGCTCTCCACCCGCCTCCCTGCCCGGCAGTGTGGGATGCGCTGCAGTGTCCGCCGGGACTCAGCCCTGTGCCCGGTCCTGCACACTCCCCTCCCCACCCTGCCCTGGCCCTGCTTCCCGTCGGATTCTCCCCAGCTGGTCTGTAAAATATTCCACGCATTTTTTGGGCGGGTCTCCCCCGTTTCCTCGGGAGCCGGGCCGGAGCCGTCCCTCAGCCCTTGGCAGGAAACCGGCAGCGTCACCGCCAACCTTTATCGGCCCCGGACATGTAAATATTTCTCTGAAACGTGCCCTGAGGTCGGTTCCCACACCATGCTCGGGACCACACTGCCTCCCTCACCTTCTCTGAGTCAATGCAGACGTGATTTTGGGGCTGTCAGCCTCCCAGAGGGGCATTTTCCCTGACAAGCCTGAACTGTGTGTGGGGCACAAGCCTGCCAAAGCCCCCCTGGCCAGGTGCTTCCTTCAGCCACGAAGAAACAAGCAAAATGTCAGTCGGTGAGGCAAAGGTGAGTTAGATCTTAAATTCCTACCTGGATCTGAGTCATACCTCGATCTTGAATGCATACCGGATCTTAAATTCATACCTAGGTCGAGTCCCAGAGTATTCTGAGTTGGAAGGGATCCACAGGGATCATCTCTTGATGAGTCCAACCTTTAAGTGAATGGCCCTTACAGCGACCAAACCTGTGACCTTGGCATTATTAGCACCATTATCAGCACCAGGTGAGCTAATCTCAGATCTTAAATTCATCCTTAGATCTTAAATTCATCCCCAGAGCCTGTGCCAGTGTTTTGCTGGCAGCTCTTGGCCACAGCTCAGCCAGCTGTAGCCCCCATCACATCCCCCAGCAAGGAATGCCAGCTCCGTCCCATATCACTGCTGGGAAAAGCAGCACCAGAGCTGGAGAAGGGCCACACCAGGCTCCGCTTTCTCCCCTACCACTCCTCTCTCACTACAGGAGCTGAACCTCAGCACAGATGCAGTTCTCCCCTCCAAAAGCAGCACAGGTATTGCCATTTATTTCCATCTCTGATGGTCCTTCAGGTCATTTCCTCAGCTGTTAAATGAAACCCGTGGTCCTTAAGCACTCAGTCAAGGCTGTCCCTGAGGTGGCAGACAGAGATGCACTAGTTAATAGCAGCAAAGTGATGGAAATTGCCAGACAAATGGGAACAGTTCTCATCATTTTAATAATATGGCACTACTAGCAGCACAGGTATAGATATTTTTAAAATGTGATTTTATCGTGATGGCATCAGTATCAGAGATGTATTTTTCCTGAGGCTAGACAGCAGAGAAGGGGAGATATTGTGTTTCCTTGACTACCTCTCATATGCCTTAAAAAATATAATTTTCCTTTATTAGTTGGTTTCATCGGTTATTGCAAGTAAAATAACACATCCTCAGCCCTGTTAATGAATTTTATGTTGGTGGTCTTTCCACCTTCTCTCTCTTTGCTTCACAGATGGGGAGAGGATTCCCTGCTCTCCATGCTCCTGGTTTCCTCCTCCCCATGCTCCTCTCCCCACATTCACCCCCACATTTTGAACCAGGAAATACTTTTCATTATTTAAAGAAGGAAGGAGAAAATATTTAACAAAGAAAGAAAGAAGCAGCCCCCAAGCAGCCAGGGCTCAGGTGATGTGTGGTGGGACAGATTTCGGCTCACTGCTGGCGGAGGACTTGTCAAATTTCTATAAAATAAATTATTACATTGCCCCTGGAGCTGGGCTGGCCCCCAGGGGGATGTTGAACCAGATGACCTCCAGGCCTGAGCTCCCTCCCAGCCTAAATTCTGCTGATCAATGACCAATCCCACCCCAAAAAGCCCCTCTGTGTCTGTGGGACAGAGGCCACCGGCCCTGGGGCTGGGTGTACCCTGCCCATCTCCGCTCACACCTGCTTGTGCTCAAGCACCACAGGGTGCTTGGCTGCAACACTTCCCAGCACTATAAAAGCTCTGGGGCCAATTTTTTCTGATTTTGAGATCCCAGGTCTCTCTCAGATGCATGTGTCAGCAGGGAAATACTTCACTTTGGGCTCTGTCTTATTCTCCGTTGCCTTCCACCTCTCCCAAAGTGAGGGATTATTTTGCATTCAGTCTCTCAGTGCCCAGATCCTGAACCATCTGACAAGCCCTGCTTGACTCCTGAAATCTGGTTGCTTTTGACATGAAAATCATCAACAGCTTAAAAGTAAAGCTGTGGAAGCACTTGCCTCAAGGAGCAAAGGCAAAGTGTCCTCTGCCATCCCTGCTAAAAGGAAAAGAATGGAAGGAGCAAAGAGCTGTGTCTTGCTGACACATACTGAGCTAATTCAACAATAATTGTGCCCAGATTTGGGATTTAAAGATATAATCTATTTTCTGCTGCTGTTTTAGATGCAGCAGTTTTAAATAAACATGGTTATTGCCCTTAAATAATCATTATGTGGCACAAAGCAAAGCTCCAGAACATTGCAGGGGGCATTCAGTGACTGAATACGGGGAAATGAATCTGTCCTGAGCTGCTGTTCAGGCATGATCCGTCCTCCGGATCTGGTAAACTGTCACAGGGGAAAGAATCCTTATTTTTGTCCTTCAGCCTGCAGGAAGAGAATCTGCAGGTTCACTGAAAATTACTTTTCAGAGGGTCAGGTCCTTGGCTGTCAAAATTCTTGATGCTTGGTCCGTTTGCAGGGGAGAGCAAACACTGGGTCTTGTACGTGCTCTGTGAATGCCAAAGCGCTGTTCTTCTCTGCTGGCAATCTTGGGAAAATCAGTTTCTGTCTGAAAAGATCATTCCTGCAGCTGCTATCAGCGCCTGCCATATCTCAAGTGAGTGAGAAGGGACTGTCCTTGCTTTTGGCCGTGCTGGCTCTTCTAGCCCTGGACACCTCGTGGTCCCTGCTCAAATGTGAATGTTCCACTCCCTTTCTCTAAATAACTCCTTGATCTGTTTGGCTCCAGGTGCTCCCACACCCTCTTTATTTCTGTAGATAACTAAAAAAAGGTGCTGGTTTTTCCACAAAGTCTCCAGATTGTCCAGGATCCCATCAGTGATTCCCAGCACAATCCTACTTTTGACATGGCTTTTAAAAATACAGTCATTTATAAGCAACACACAAATGTAGCCATTTTTAAAGTATTTGTTCCACAACAGTAGCTGATGAATTTCCCATCCTTCCCCTTCCAGTAAGTGTCTTAGATAAGAACATGCTGCCCTTCCTGCTGGAAATCCTGTCATGTCTTTGGAGACCTTTGGAAAACTCATCTTCTCCCGTCCTCTGTGAGGATCCACGAAGAAGGAAGGAAAAGTTGTCAGGATAATGAAATTGGGGTTTGATGCACTAGGGGTTATACTTTAGAAGTCAGATAACAGCCTGGAGCCAGGTCTGACTGAGGTTTCTGTGCTTTGCTACAGAACTAACACAGTGATATGGATGTTTGCTACCAAAAGGAACACTTTGAGGAGCACCAGGGGCAAAAAATCCAGCTGGGCTGCAGCAAGATGTGCAGATGCAGTTGAAACAGAGACATCCCCTTGCTGGAGGTCACAGCTGGTGACAAGATGAAGGCTGGTTCCCATCTAGGGAAGCTTCAGGACCCCCAGGACCTGCTGACCCACTGCTCATGGATCCCTCCTTTTACCACATGCTTGACCAGCCCTTATCGTCCCACTGGGTGCTTTGGCACAGCTTGTATGTGCAAGGAGAAAAACTACAGGGGCAAAATCAATGTATCTGGGGGGTGGATTTGCTCCTCTTCAGTCTAAGAGTTCTTGAGCTGCCAGAGAACTCTCCTCAAAGGCCTATATGGCACATTTTGTATTGCCATCAAGAGCACTTGCTGCTGATTGCAAGAGCTCTGAGATGGCCCCACAGGAATCACCAGATTGGGAAATTTTCCTTCATAAGTCAAAACCTGATTATTATTAATTAAATGTGATACAGGCACAACTGGAAGTAAATACAAGCAGATTTCAAGCCAAAGGGGAAGGTTGCTCAAGGAACTGCCAGGGAGTTCTTTTTAGTTAGCAACTTTTCCGCTCAGGAAATCCTCCTTCATGACAGGGGTTGTGAAGGGCATTCCAGTTTGCATGGGACTACATCAGCCTTGGATAGGAACAAATAAATGCAGATTATTCTTTTTGTAATTCCAAGATGTTTTAGTGCAACCTTGCATTTGTTTTTCTCTTTTTAAACTTCATGAGCTAGTTTGTTGGGATTTATTAAAATGCTATTCAGTCACATCTGACCTCCTGTCACTGTATTGTCACATAAATTGGAAATAGATCTGACACACTTACATTGCTCCAGAGCAGGTCCTGCTTCCTAAGCCTGTGATTCCTCTGCGAGGTGATAAAACAACTCACCAAAGTCCCTGACAATTCTGTTTCAGGGTGATTTGATGTAGATGGCCTGGTACCAACATTTCAAGCCTGTGTATTCTGTGAGCTGTCACCTGGGCTTTTCCCTGCTGCTGTGATGGCTGAAAACTTCACCATTACATGAAAACTGAGACCCTCACACAACTCACCTCTGCAGGCCCTGTCACTGCCAGCACAGGAATGACCAGGAGACCCTGCACTAACAGAGAGCCTCAAGAGCAGTGAGCTCACTGCTCCCCAGTGAGTTCCACATTCCCAGGGGAATGGGCTGAGCAGTTTGGGAGCAGCTGCTTTGGGAGGCCCTGGCACCTTTTAGTTACTTCACCCATGACCCAGTCCTGTTCCCTTCCAAAAGCTCCTCCTAACTCATCCTTCCGCTTGTTGTAGAGGAACAAAGCTCAGCTTTGGGCTGCTGATCTTCTCTGGGGTGCCTTTAATTGTAATTTTCTGCCTGGCAGCCTCAATGCCAGTGATCACAGAAGAAGCAATTGTCCCAGGAGGAGGAAATCCATTCCTGTGGTAAGTACAGAGGTAACAGAGCCAAAAGTTTTAGGTGCTCTTCCAAACCAACTATACATCCATTTCCTTTTTGCAGGGCAAACCATTTAACCTCGCTACCTGTTTGTCCTCATCTCTAAAACGAGGAAGGCAGAACTGACCCAGTTCTTATTACGTGCCAAATGGTTTGAAAGCATTTTGAAGTCATTAAATAAAAGACATTGCAAAAGGCTGATGCGTCGCTCCTGCCACGCTGCCATGGAACACCTAAGAGGGAAAACAGAAATCAAGGGAAAGCTTAAACCCCTCCTGGAGCTTAGAAAGGTTCACACTCTGTCCCCAGATTTAGATGTGAGAACTGTCCTGAACGTGCTACACTTATTTAGGATGAAGGGGCAATGGAGCTGACAAAAAAGCAGTTGCCTGTCTTTGCTTGTAGAAGTTTAACACTGTGATAGCAGCTTTTGCCTTGGTGATAAACAGACACAGGAGTCTGGGGCACACATGGGTTTGGTTCCTTTTTGTGAGGGCTGCCTCAGGTGAGGATCCAACTCAAGGTTTTGTTCTACTTTCTCTTTTTTTCTTCTCCTTTTACAGCTGAAACTATTTCACCATAAAGCTATTAATACCTCAAAAGGGAAGGGTGGGGACAAAAAGCAGGCTGGGGGTACAGAGGATGTAATTCAGCTCCTGGACATCAGAGCAGAGCTCACATGCATTTATGCATTTCCTTCACAGCATGGCTTGGCTGCTCCATCTTTGAGGCAGCTCAGCCATGCTGGGAAAAGGGGCACAAAACACTCTTCTTCAGGTTCATCCACGTCTGCCTCCATTTGTCTTAGAATGAGGCATTGCTGTTGCCACTAGAAATCCATTCAGAGATGTGTGAGTGCTACTAAGATCAGGATCTGGGTGTGACACCTTGACTTGCGTGCACAAAACACCCCTGGAGGAAGCTGAGAGAGGCAACCCCATGAACCAGATTTTAACCTGAGAATGAAATTAAATGTTGTGTTATCAAACAAAGACCCTGAAATTCAAGATCAAAGGCCACACAGGTATTCCCTGCAAGCCCTGGAAATAAATCTAATGCACAGACACTTGCTGAAGCTGCTCTGGAAACATTTCACAGGGGGAAAAAGACACTCCTAAAATATGGAGTTTATTCCTGTAGACATCAGTGGGGACTTTGCTGTTATAGCACATAGGAACTGACACTCAAGTCAGACTTGTAGCTCGGAGCCCAACAGTCCCACCAGCATGGAGAGGAATGCCAGCCACAGGAAAGCTGACAGGACTTTTTTGTTGGCTCTTTAAATACACCCAGCATTCCACCCTGACCACCCTGGTACCACACCTTGCATGTGGCACAAACCAATCTGCTCGGCAAACTCAACCCTGCCCCGCTGCCCAGACACAGAGGTGGGTCAGCTCAGAGCTGAGGGGTTCTCCCACTCACAGCAGCAGGTTTAGGGTGTGTCCTCTTCCTACACAGCCCTGACTTCTCCTGGGGGTCTCTCCCAGTCTGTGGTGGGGGGCTCCTGTCATTAGAACACTCATACTCTTCCATAACAGAGCAGATTAATGTGATAACAGACTTTTATTTGGGGTCTGCCTTCTCCCTGCTCCTCTCTCCACACAATCTCCCCACTAAATCCCCTGCCTGTTCCTTAGAAAGGGATGGATTCAGGATAAAGAGGTTTTTACTTATTTTCATAAGCTGACTTACAGCAGGTGGTCAGAGGAGGAGGCTCAGGACAAGGCTGGGTGTGTGAAAGGATGACACAAACATTTGGCACGTAGCATTGGATGCCACAGGATTCTGGATACTTCTTTTCAGGGCTTAAGTTTGGCCAGGCTCTGCTCAGCTTGGGACCTGAATGGAGCAGCAAAAAGAACCCAATATCTGCCAAATGCCCCAGAGATAACCTGTAGCCTGAGCACAATTTCCACATGGACATGGGCCCCAGATCTTCCCCCTCTGGTCTCTGCAGAGCTGAACTGGTGTTTCTCAGTGCATTTAGTTCAACGGGATTTACATTTTTAATACTGTTCATTGTTCTCCTGCCAGAGGTGGGATTTCTAGCAGCCAAAGTGTTCACTGATCCCCAGGAAAACAACTGTCCAGAACAGAGGAAAGAAAATTAAATGTAACATTTATGCTGCTCATCTACATTTTTCCTGGAGGAATTTATTCTGGAAGCAGGAGACGTATTTTGCATTAATGTCCCAGATTCAAGCCTAGGATTTCATTCTTTCACAGGGTGCTCCCTCCTCTCCCACTTCCCCTCTCCCATTATCAGACAGCATCTTGGGTAGTAAAACATGTTTTATAGGATTCTCTTTTTTCTTAGGGGAGAGGAAGACAGGACAGTTATGACTGTCTATCCAAGATTAAAAGCTTTTCCTGTATATCCATGTATTTATCTCACAGGAGGCTGTTTTGTTTAGGCTTTGTTTTTTTGTTCCAGGATGTTCTGTCTTCTGCCACCAGGGAATCTTGCCGGCCATGGATTGTGCAGTTTGGGTGCTCTGAAAGTTTGAGCTGGAGTCCCTTGGCTCAAACCAGGGGAGTTGCTTTATCTATTGCTGAAAGGATATAAACGAATATATTTATAATCTCTCAGTGCAACAGTGATCCCCACCCTGTTCCCATCAGTAAACACACGGAACACAGGGCAGTTTACCAAACAGGACCTGCCAAAAAATAACCACAGCCATGAGTAACCTCCAAGCAGGCTTTTCATGGCAATTTTGCTCGGGACAGTGTTGGTGGTCTGGTGTCCCCTCTCCTTCCAGGACCTGGGGAGCCTCTTGAGGGAGGGCAGGGCCGTGTTTGGAGCAGGATGGATAAGGTGCTTGGGTGAGGATATTCACAGATTGTGCAGCAAATAGCAGCCTCAGCTTAGTCTGCAGCCTTAGAGGCGTTTCCTGAGCCATTTCAACTTCTGTTCAAGATCACTTTGATGGACAAGACTTTGTGGCTTTTTCAGCCCAAATGATTTTTAAATTGCTGAGATGAAGTGAGCCAGATACCTCAGATTACATTCCTGGGAGCTGGGCAACCTATTGGCACTAGGGAATTTGGCTTCTTCCAGTCAGTGTCAAAGCCTAATATTATTTAAAGCCGGGCTTTACAGTGCTCATTATTGTATTTAAATATTTTCTTTCAGTCTCAGAAAAGCTGCCAACTCGTCTTAGCCAAACATGACTCCTGCAACCTAAATTATTGCCTTGTCACTTTCAGCTCATTTCTGGGGGACAGAATTAGGGACATATGGAGTGATTTATACATTGCAGAGCTGGCCAGCTCTCAGCCCGGGCTGATAAGCTGCTCAGTGTAGCAAGTGCTAACACAATCATCTACACTGAGGCCAAAATTAGGACAGAGCTGTCCCAAACAGAAGGAGCTTTGTTACGCCCAGGGAGCTGAGGCCTGGGGTGGCTGAGACACATGGGGGCTGAGAACCCCATGGGAAAAGGGAAGGAGGTTCAGTGAGACATCCAAGTCCCACCATTCTGTGAAGGAACTGAGCTGTCCCTGCTCTGCTCACCCTGCCTGAGCAGCCTTCTACTAGTTTGGTGCACCTGAGTTAATTCCAGGAATTGATCTACTAATCTACTACTAAGCAACAGGGAAGGCTGGGGACAACCTGCTCTTGGGGAAGGACCAGAAGACATTAACTGAGGGGACAATGCTGATGGGGAGTAGCGGGACCAAAGAGCAGAGCGGGTTGGTGGGTGAGGTGTGAGGGATCTCCTAGGACAAACCATCCCTGACAGCTGTCAGTCAGCCCACAGACCTTGCACTGGAACCAGTGACAGGACTCGATGAGCTTCTTCACCAACACTGCACAGTTATGATTAATGTGGAATGTCATGAAAAATAACTGTGGGGCAGGAAAGAGAGGGTGGAACGTGCAAATGGAAATGAATCCTGTCAAAGGCCAGTATTTTTTTGCTCAATACAGGCCTTGGAAGTCATGTGTGCACTGAGTCAGTGTTGCAGACATGTTTCATGCCTACGAAATAGAAACACAAAAAAAGAACAACTATGGGAACTATATAGTAGAAACATAATACAGAAATATATCAAAATACTAAATAATAAACAAAGTACACCCTATGGCCTCCAGAGACATGCTGCAGTTTTTCAGGACCAGGCCTGTGGCTGGCTCAGTACTAATGGGTCTCTCCATCCACCTTCAGTAACACAGACCCCGCACAGGGGCCTTTTCCACCTAGGAGACAGAGTATTGTGTACAACAGACCACAATCTCATTATAAGCAAGGCCAAAAAGTCTGTGGCTGCTATCACAGCTCAACAAATTAAGTGTTTATTCCACCTCCTTCTTCCACATCAGTGACAAAGGTCTATTAAGTTTCTGAAGAAAAAGGAATGCCATTCCCCAGGTCCCCTTACCTGCCTTCTGGTTTTGTACTCTCTTGGCTCACACAGACATGCAGGCACACACATACACACAAAAGGAAGAATCTGCCTTGGAAAAAACCCAAAAGCCTGGCATCAGCACCTGGCACATCCCCTTAATTCCAAGAGCTTGTCCTTTACAGGAAACACACTGTAGTTGCCAGAATCAGTAACCCCTGAAGTCAGCTGAGCTCTCACACGCTGGTGTGAGCTGCCCAGACAGATCCAGGAGGCTCCAGGTCACACAAACACATCCAGCTCTGGCCTGTCCCTCACTCTGGTGAGAAGCCTCACAGCAGCTGCTGTCACGCAGCACATTTTTCCCAGCTCCTTCTGAAGCCGTGGGGACGGATCACAGTGGGGAAGTCTGAGCTGCCATTGCTGTGCAAAGGAGAGAAACATCTTCATGCCCAGATAATCTGTGGAACTCATTACCACAAAATGCCATCCAAGTCAAGAGCTCGGCAGTGCTGTAGGCACAAGGGCAGGGCCCAGGGCTGCACAGAACTACATGAAAACCTGTCCTGATAAGGGGGTGTTTTGCTCTGAGGTGTCCACCACCTTTGGCTCAGGAAACAAATCCACCAAAAGGGCAGAACACTGGATTTGAGCTTGATCTTAGCCACCACAGAAATTCCTCTGTTTCTGTGTCCCCACAAGAATGGCTGCATGTGTCATTTGAAGAACTCCTATTTTATTTATTTCCCATCTTTTCATCCCCGTTCTCCATTTTTATAGATCTGTTGGCATAGGAGCTGGATACTTCAGCAAATGAGGTTAACCTCTGACCATAAATTACTGCTCCCTCAGGAGGAAGTGGTAACAAAAAAGGAAACAGCCCCAACTCCAGCAGAGGACAGCAAAGGCAGGCAGCAAGGGCTGCACAAATTACAAAACCACCGGCCCCTGAAACCCATACCAGGACCGGCCATGCAAATAATAATGTGTGACATAAACACACACAACACTGGACTCAGTTTGGCCAGAACAATCATCCTTATGCCAAGAAAAATAAGCAGCTTTCCCATTTTCCCTGGAGTTTCCTATATAATGGCTCTTGGGGCCTCTGTCACATCAGACAACACGTGGCAATAGACCACAGGCAGCTGAAAAGAGAAATGATCAAATCATCTGGAGCATTGCTTTTAACTATCATATCATGCAAGAATGGAGGGCAAGATAGCCTTTGGTAACAGGGATAGGACTAAACAGAGAGAAAGCACAGCCAAGTGCACTATCAGATGTCCTTCATGATTTCCATATCAGGATTGTGGGCTCATCCCAGTCTGTGGCTGGGTTTTACCTGTGGGAATTTACATGCTCACCTTGAGACTGTGTAGAAGAAAGATGTAAACAGTTCCTTTCCCTTTAACTGCCCTCTAAGGCACTTCAGGTTGAGCTTCTGAGCACGGAGGGACCCTAAAAACTGCCATGGGGGCGAAAAGTTGCTCAGGTCAGTTGTAAGAAGAGAAAAGGAAAGAAGATGAAATTGGGAGAAGTTCTGGTTCTGAATGAGGGGTTTATGTTCTTTGCTTGGGGCTCTCATGCACAGGGGGCTTCCTCAAGTATCCTGTGAGAAGCCAGAACAAGATGTGAGTGTGGGGGAAACCAAAACCAGAACTGAGCACAGAATAGCCTCAGGCACTTGGGAAATTTGTCTCGGAATGGCTCCCTACTTTTCCCAGATAGTTTCAAGAATGCTTTCTGCTCTGCTTCCCTGTTTTTCTTGACTGATGAGAAACCCTCTGCAGTTCACCTAGAATATATTATGGGGGTCAAAACCCTCTCCACATCACTGCTTGGGGTTTTTTGTTCCACAGGCGCAGAGGAAGTTATTGCTTCTTTTATTAACACCATTAGAAACGGATCCATTGGAAAAAGTTTTTAAAAAAAAGGTGATCTGGAACAGCTTCAGTGCCAGCACTGGCTAAGCAAACTACGGGTTTCCAGTCTGAAAAATAGGTACCTGAGGCAGGGAATGATTTAGATCTCTAAATTGAATGAGGTGAAGAGGCAACAAGAGCTGCACTGAGAAGCTTGGGGAAATGAAACTAGCAGGTGGTATGGTGAGAAAAACCAGGGGAGATGTTGCTGTGTGCACCTGCAGACAGGCTATGGAAAACCTTGCTGTGGGTATTAAGGATACACACACCCTCAGGATGAGCGTGGGTAAGGGCAGAGCAAAGGCACCAGGAGTTATTAAGCAAAAAGACAGCAGCTCTCTGCCAGCATGTGCCCAGATGGTCCCAGGCTGGGAAACTAATCCTGGAAAAGACTATTTCCTCACTGCCGTCTTAACTATCTTCAATCTGAGCCACTGTCAGACAGGATGATGGAGTAGATGAATCTTTGACATGAAATACTATGGATGATCTTATGTTCTTAAACGTTTTTGTGCTAAATGGGGAACATTACTGGAAGCTGCTTCTCCCTCGCCCATTCCTTTGTGCTGCTCCTGACAGTCTTATTCCTTACTAGTGTCCTCAGATGTGCCCTGCCTCTCTCCACAAGCGTCTCCAGGCAAGCACCCAGCAGGTCTTAAACCTGCTTCTCTTGCCCTCCTGTGCCAAAAGCAGGAGGAACGTGGGAGCCAAAGAGAAGATTTGCTGCCTTTGTGCTGGGAGCGGCCACGGCGGCAGCCCCACGCTGGAGGCACACGGGGAGCTGGCTGCTCCCCTGCTCCTGGCTCTGCTCCTCAGCTCCAGCTGCTAAATTGCATTAAAGGAAGCTGAGAGTGTAACTGAATAACAGGACTTTTCAGTGTAAGCAACGACTACGGCTGCCAGAGGGATGTGAAAAGGAGGATGCCAAGAGACTCACCCAGGGGAAGGGAAGTGTTCAGTGCACACTCACTCCTAAACTGAGATCCATTTTCCTATCTTGATTTTTGTTTGGAGGGGGTGAAGGAGTGAGATCAACACTGCTCAGAGACTGAAGCAATAAATGATTCTTTATCACCATAACACTGCAAACCATTGGAAAATCTCTACTGCTGTCTAGGCCAACACTTGTAATAAGCTACTGACAAACTGGCAAAAAGCAAGAATTAACAGCTGACCCTGGAATATTTTCCTTGTCATCCAGGGGCATCACTTCCTTGAGGCAAAGAAGAAGACAAAGAACAGTCAAATCACACAGAGCTGAGTATCAGAGCTGTGAGAATGTCGTGACATTACTTGTCAAAGGGGCTTCTAAACTTCAGCTTAGGTTCCCAGGGCTAGGAGAAGGATTTGAAGGTTGCTAATATTTTTATAAGGATGCCATTATTTTGTATCAGCAATAGTGTGGCCAGCAGGGAAGGGATCATCTCTGCACCTCCAAGGCTGTGTCCAGTTCTGGGCCCCTCATTCCCAGAAAGACACTGAGAGGCTGGAGTGTGCCCAGGGAAGGGAACGGAGCTGGGAAGGGGCTGGAGCAGCAGGAGCGGCTGAGGGAGCTGGGGGGGCTCAGCCTGGAG